>MU227995.1:2473466-2493056 GCA_018584345.1 Thuja plicata | reverse complement strand
TCCGTTTTGGCCCAAACTAGAAATGACTAGGCCAAAACACTCTAGGATCCCTTTAAACCCTTCGTTAGCCCTCGGGACCATGTAGAAATAGGCTAACGCACACACACTTGGTCAACTGCTAAAGTGGAAACTTTACAGATGGTCTTATTCAGACACCATAATTGTTACAAATTGGGACTGATTTGAGAGAGGAGTTTCAGTGTTTCTATTCGGGAAATTGAGAGTTGCAGGTTATTCTAAAGGGTTTGGATTAGTTTTCAGAAGAATTGATTGCAGAGATTGGAGACTTCATAAATAATACAAACTGTAGCCCTCTATAATCAGGGTGTGTAATCATAGAGGCAGCCACAGGTTTTGAGACAGCCAAGTGAGTCACCAGCAGGTGACGTTAATGCTTGGGAAAGCACGTTTTCAGGTTTTGGAAGCCAACAGTCCATTCCACAGTTATGGCTGAGGTTAATAATCATATCAGTCATCTCCTACGTCTATTCTGTGCCAATAATTCAGAGCTGCGATAAACTCCAGGTTTTGTGATATTGCAAATAAATTTATATCTCAATGCATTATTTATAATTGTATTTAATTCAACTTCTTGAAATGCAATAAATGAGATATTTGTGCCTAGCTTGCAAAGTTATTTTGAATTTTCATGCATTTGTATATGTTTGGAATTGAAAAAATCATTTAAATACAAACAAGCAAACCATATACACTCAGAAATCAGAACTTCGACATTGCATGCTAACTGTTTGCCGAAATATCAAAAGGTCAAAATTGAGATTTCAGAAGTTAGAACCAGCAGGGGGTTCTTATAGTGGTATCGGAGCTTGCCTACAAAGTGTTTGACTAAATGTCAAACATCTAAAATTGTAACATTCTAGTGTTTTTTCAAAGTTAGAACCACAGGGGGTTCCTACAATGTTGGCAAGGAGGCACAATAAACAAAAGAAAAAAATTATAGCTTGATTGTTGATGATTTATATGTAAAGAGCCTGCCTGGCTCTTTTCCCTAAAATCAACTACAAAATTCTTCTTGACACTAGAAAGTAATTGTTTTGAAATCTTCTTTGCAAATATATACTTTCTTTTGTATTTTCTCAATATACATAAAGATTGCTATTACAATGAATTAAATCTAAATCCTCTTAACTGAAATAAATTACTTCACGCCATAACCCTCATGAACTTAATAGCATTACATTGAGACGTACAAGATGTAATGACAAAATTACATTAAGAAATCAGTAAAATGCGTGAGCTTATCACTACCTTGGTCACGCTGAAATTTGTTTGGCTGCGGCTGATGTAATTTCTTTGTGGGCAGCTTGTAATGGAAACGCTGTGCAAAAAGATCGCTGCTAACAGAATTGCAGCCTTGTAGTACTCTTCAACAATTAAATAAGATTTGAACCCGAAGTCCAGTCTATACTCCCAAAACGGTGAAATAATCGGAACACAAACGATCACAATTCATTGGCGAGAACCAACTCAAAGTGCATTGCTGAATCGAATTCGATAGCATGTATCAACCCCTTATCTGCAAGCCCAATTCGAAAGACACCAAGACATGAATAAAAACCATAACATAATCCATTCGATTTTCTCCATGAAGCCTTTATAATGTCTTCTTTACAAATCGAACCCTAACTTCCACTTCACACTTTTCACTTAAAAGCACACTTTATAATATAAGCTCGTAACTCCATTTTGACTTAATATAATATAACCTTTTAATGAGCTCATATAATTAATCATTGACTTAGTCGAATAATGATTATTTAATGAAATAAACTTAATTAAATAATCATACGCAAATAACTCCAATCATCAAGAACCATGAGCATCAACTTAACTTGCGTACCTATGTGTCATCCAAAAATAGTAACTGGCCACAAATAGACTTACTATAAATAGTAAGTCCCTCAAACTAGAAACTCTGCAACTGACTTCACAACCCCACTGATACCAACGACAAGCGCCCTGCTAAAAATAACAATCATGACGAACACCCAAAATAACCACTTACTATAAATAGTAAGTCTATTAATCTGACCCAACCGAGGAGCAATCTAGGCATCCCAGACCTCCAGAGTGGAAGCTGACCACTGGCTCTGCCACACGACCCCCTCCAACATCCTAATTAGCTTACGAGGGTCACAAAAATAAGCTAATCCCACGTGCCCAAAAACGGGGACATTACAGTCCTCCCTCCCTGAAATTGCTTGTCCCCAAGCAATCTCAAAGAACAAAACACAAAAGTCCACCCAGATCCCAACGATAGAATGGAGTAATGTCCCTACGATCACCTGCCAACTCCTGTGATGAAATCACCATCCACTAAACCAACCGAAACACACTGTCACCATGCCAACCATAGTGACCCACACACTCCGCAGTGCCAAACCTGCCACTGCCTGGATCCCAGTAGAGATAAAACTCATAGCCATCCATAACAAAGAAGAATGGATATCCAAAACCATATGTCAAACCAGAGCTACCTGCACACCCTGCCAATCCACCCTGAGTACTCCCGTAATCCAAATATCCATCCACTATAAAACCATCCTGGATATACCGACCCTGCAAGTCACTTCCTACTAACTTGCAGTAACGAACCCATCACCAGCAGATGGAGAAAACCCATCCCAATAAGGATGATACAACTCTGGAGCAAACCCACACCGACGCGCAAACAAGTCCTCAACCGGTAGGTCAAAAGAGAAGTGATGAACACTCCTCACTGTGTAATCACGGTGAAATGCTCCAATCCCTGTCAGAGGCTCATCAAAAACCGACTGAGAATCAAGTGAAAGCTCCAGTCTCTAACTCCCAACAACTGGTTGGGCAGGGTCCCGAGTAACCAGCTCAGCAAACCCAACCACTGGTTGGGCAGGGTCCCGAGTAACCCGCTCAGCAAACCCAACCACAAAATCCCGATGAGGAAGCATGGTAGTCAAGGTATCTACAATCTTCCCCACTAACTATTGAATATTGCGAGAACCCCGGATAAGTGTACCCTCAGAAGTCTTGAAGGGTCCCTCTCGCAAAAATGGACTCTCAAGCAAGTACTCCATAAATGACTCCGTGCAGTAGAATTATAAGAAGCAGCATCAACCTGCTCCCCTGCTATCCACAACTGATCCCTCGGAAATTGTGGCATTGCCAACTGCCTATCATGATCAGCTGTATGAGACGCAGGAATAGATTTGCTTCCGACAGAAGGAAACAAATCATCATGAGAACTAGTCCCCAAACCAGATGATACCCTGTCCCTATCCTGTGAATCAAAGGGATTAGAGTCAAAAACTGGCCCACAACCCTCTAACGAATCCACTCCTGCTACCTCAGGACTCAACAACCTGCTCTGTATCATCTGACATCGTGTTAACAACTGGACAACCTGATACCCCAAATCTCTCACTGTTGTCCTCCACTGAAGCACACACCTCAACTGTATCTATTGCATCTATCTCAAAGATGGATGTAACCGTGTCCCCAACACATCCATCACTGCTAGCTATGGAAGCTGACTCACCACCAACCACTACTATATGCAACTTAACTGGATCTATGGCTAGCAAAGACTAAATCTGCTCCAACTCCACAGTCACCTCTCCCAGCTGCAATTGCAACTCCTAGAGAGTAACCTGAGTGCCCTCTAAAGCTTCAGAAGTCACTGAGAGCTCCTGCGTAAGCTTACTCACCTCCTCCTCTCTATCCATCAAAGCCTCATATGTCGTACTCCACCACTCAACTAGGTGATCTCGGTCGGCTACCAACTGTAAATAGTTCTGCCTCAAAATCCTGACAGCCTCCCGCAAGGAATGAGTCTCTGTCAACGAAAGGTAACCACCACCGTGCTCAACTGTCATAGGAGCACCCCAACCATAAACAGCCAACAGCTGACGAGCGGCATTGAAATGCTCGAGAGTAGAAGTAACGTCTCTCTCACTAACTCTCAACTGCCTAGTCACATGATGACTCTGCACAACGGGTCCCCTATGCACAATCTCAACTACACTGTCCACACTATGGAAGGATGTTGTATCCAACAAACTCCCCTCAAGATCACTAAATCTTTGTGTACTGTCATCCGAGCACACATCTACAAACTGAGTACTGACATCGGACTCATCCTCATCTACCCCCGAGGAAGCTTCTGCTAAATCTAACTCATCACAATCCTCAGCTACCTCGTCCTCTGTAACCACATGACCATCCAGATCCTGGGATCCATCCTCACTCACTAACAACTCAGAGTCCTCCCCCAAGGTCTGATAAATCAAACATGACTCGCTACAAATAGAGTCATCCTCATGTGTCACTGAAGAAATAACCTCATCTGAAGGAATGGAAGCTCTGGCTGAAACAAACTCCTGCCACTCATATGCTTCCCCATCCTCATCCGTGACTCCCAGTAGATAAGGATCTTGGAACCCACCACCACCGAATGACAACACTGAGTCAATACCCAATGTTGGATATAGAAAATCAAACACAATGCAGCCCACATCATCCTCACACTCAACATCAGAGGTATCTGCGATGCTAGTAACAACATCCTCTATCTGAGACCCCTCTGTTATCTCTGGCTGCATACATGACTCAATGTCCTCACGTGAATCCTCTACATTGTGGCATGAACCTATGTCACCTTACTCATCTGTACCACTCCACTCCTGAGTGTCATCACTGGGTGACTCCATGCTCACATCCTCAGTACAGGAAAAGACTTCAGTCTCCTATACTAACTCCACACTACGACAACTGTCATAAACATCTGAGCTGTCAGAGCTCAAATACTCCTCGCAGTCCTCAAAAATAACACCATCATCCATGGTCTCGCAATCCCTAGTGGTATCTACAACATCCTACACTCCCACACCATCCATGACATCAACAACAGGCTCAAATAAAAGTGTGGTGTCCGGAAAATCAGACCTTGTATCGCTGTTACTGCTACCAACTGATGCAAGACTGCCATCAATGGCAATAGACATCTCACCAGCCTGATCTGTGTCACCAACTTTGGTAGGCTCGGTATGCTAAAACTCAGTACCGCTATCTACTAACAAGTCAGGCACATCCACATGTCCCTGTAACGAATCTCCACCCTCTGGTGTGCAAACAAGACTAGTGACTGGTCCACTAAGTACAAGAACATCTCCCCCAAAATCAGCAGCTGCTGAAAACTCATCGTGGAGGTTTCTGGATGTCTCACTTGTATAATACTCACGTCTCCCCTCATACCTTCTCTAAGAAGAGAACCTACAGAACAAAGAATCCAAATAATCTATTGCCCTATCGACAGTTGCCGAATTTAAAAGTGGCGCATTTAATCTTTCCAGTATTTGCCTTCGTTTCTCCATATCCTTAACTAAGGCATTTGTTTGTTTTCTTAATTCAAACAAACTGTCTAACTGGTTCCTATGAGTACTAGATTTCCTGTATCTGTCCATGACTGCGAAAAAAACCAGAGTGTTTATCACTCGAGTCAAGCAATTAAGCCCAATAAATATCACCCCCACAAGATGGCAGGAAAATTGCTCTGATACCACTGTAAAGAGCGTACCTAGCTCTTTTCCCTAAAATTAACTGCAAATTCTTCTTGACGCTGGAAAGTAATTGTTTTGAAATCTTCTTTGCAAATATATACTTTCTTTTGTATTTTCTCAATATACATAAAAATTGCTATTACAATGAATTAAATCTAAATCCTCTTAACTGAATTAAATTACTTCACGCCATAACCCTCATGAACTTAATAGCATTACATTGAGACGTACAAGATGTAATGACAAAATTACATTAAGAAATCAGTAAAATGCGTGAGCTTATCACTACCTTGGCCATGCTGAAATTTGTTTGGCTGCGGTTGATGTAATTTCTTTGTTGGCAGCTTGTAATGGAAACGCTGTGCAAAAAGATCGCTGCTAACAGAATTGCAGCCTTGTAGTACTCTTCAACAATTAAATAAGATTCGAACCTGAATTCCAGTCTCTACTCCCAGAACGCTGAAATAATCGGAACACACACGATCACAATTCATTGGCGAGAACCAACTCAAAGTGCATTGCTGAATCAAATTTACAATTCGATAGCATGTATCAAACCCTTATCTCCAAGCCCAATTCGAAAGACACCAAGACATGAATAAAAACGATAGCATAATCCATTCGATTTTCTCCATGAAGCCTTTATTATGTCTTCTTTACAAATTGAACCCTAACTTCCACTTCACACTTTTCACTTAAAAGCACACTTTATAATATATGCCCATAACTCCCTTTTGACTTAATATAATATACCCTTTTAATGAGCTCATATAATAAATCATTAACTTAGGCGAATAATGATTATTTAATGAAATAAACTTAATTAAATAATCATACGCAAATAACTCCAATCATCAAGAACCAGGAGCATCAACTTAACTTGCATGCCTAAGTGTCATCCAAAAATAGTAACTGGCCACAAATCGACTTACTATAAATAGTAAGTCCCTCAAACTGGAAACTCTGCAACTGACTTCACAACCCCACTGATACCAATGCATAGGCGCCCTGCTAAAAATAACAATTATGACGAACACCCAAAATAACCACTTACTATAAATAGTAAGTCTATCAATTTGACCCAAACAAAGAGCAATCCTAGCATCCTAGGCCTCCAAAGTGGAAACTGACAACTGGCTCTACCACACGAACCCCTCCAACATCCCGATTAGCTTAAGAGGGTCACAGAAATAAGGTAATCCCATGTGCCCAAAAACATGGACATTACATTATAGCTTCGATTAGATAAAATAATGAGAAAATATCATATCATATTATGTATGCATATTAATATATATATATAATAATATATATTATTATTATATATATTAAAATACATACATAAAATTATATCTAAATTATTTGATCAAATAAATATCATTCAAACATTATATTAAAATGCTCATTGTTATATATGATACTGATTAGTATCGGTCATATTAATATTCACCGATTTATATCAGTTGTCAAAGTTACCGATTCATATTGGTTGGTTAACTTAACCGAATTAATATCGATTTGTAATACCGATCAAGTGGAAATTATAATACCGATCGGCTACTGATTGGGCACCACCAATCGAGTGTTATTAAAGTCATCGGTTAGAATAAGAATTGCTAACACCGATTAATATTATCAATCACTAATGATATATTGAAAAGACATAATCATATAGAGTCATGTCTCCTCAAAGAGACATGCCTGTATATTATTATGTCTTCTATATTTATATCCATTTGCTGGATGATTGATGACAAGTATATAAAACACTCAATGCAAGTCTAGTTCATACAACATAATATTGATTATTAATATATTTATATATCTATTACTATATCAATAATATATATATATATATATTGTGATTAAATATATTATATATATATATATATATATATTGGATTTATAAAAGAAAGTTGAAGTTCATATATTCTGATCTAAAAACTTAACATGGTATCAGAGCTAGGTTCCTTCGTTAAAGCCTAACCGCTTGAAGGAAGATCTGATTAGATTAAAGGAAGATCAAGATCAAACTTTTGTACCTCCAGAATGGCAAATGGAATCAGACTCGAAGACAGACTTGAAGGTGCTTCAAATTTTGGATCATGGAAACTTCAAATAATGTTGGTACTACGGAAGAATGAGCTAAAGACAATAATAGAAAATTCTCTTAAACCTGATGGAAATGATGAGCACAGTCAATGGGAAAAGGACAATACTAGAGCAATGGAATTATTAGTAGATAAAGTAAAAGATCATCTACTACCTATCATCACAAAGTTAGACTCTGCATATGACATGTTCAAAGCCCTAGAAAACATGTTTGAGATCAACAACACCAACAGAATTCTTACCCTTAAAAATCAACTCTCTAATATTAAAATGAATAAAGGAGAGACTATCACCACATATTTTATGAGGATAACAGAATTAAGGAATCAACTCTCTTCAATTGGTCACATTTATGATAATAAGGAGTTAACTATGATAACTCTAAATGGGCTCCTTATCTCATGGGAAAACTTTAGACAAGGAGTAAGTGCTCAGGCCAAACTCCCCAAATTTGATCGACTAAAAGCTAACTGCATTCAAGAAGAGTGTAACCTAATATCTAGAGGAATCGTGGAATCCACAAATGAAGATGTTCAGGTTCTCGTCACTAGTTTGAAAAGGAAAAAAGGCAAGAAGTCATATGATCAACTGTCGATCAAGAAACCTAGAGACCTCTCTACAATACAATGTTTTAGATGCGACAAATATGGTCACACTGCAAGAAAGACAGACTTAGACTGCAAGCTTGTCTTGCTGAAGTCAATAATTCAAACGTGTATTCAGAGAAATATGTATTCTAAAATTAAAAAATCAAGATACCTTATGATTGAGAAGGAGTTCACTGATAAAGATAGAACACTTCTGAGGTAAACTTGACATGATTATTGATTATAATACTAATGTTGTTTTATAACTATATGTGCCCTGTGTAAATCATAAGGAAGTGACGACTTCCAAATGATTATCACTTGTATTTGTTAAAGTTATTGGAAGGTGACAATCTTACAATAACTTATCTTCTATTGTCATAGACATCTTGTGATGATTTAAACAGATCATAACTTGTGGATAGAATCGCCGATTGAGGCAAATTCACCTGGGAACGTGTGGATCGAATCGCCGATGGAGGCTATCCACACTAAATCTCGTGAGCTTGTAGATAGAATTGTTGATGGAGGCAATCCACACGAGAGCTTGTGGATAGAATCGTCGATGGAGGCAATCCACCTGAGAACTTGTGGATAGAATTGTTGATGGAGGCAATCCACCTGGGAATGTGTAGAATCGCTGATGGAGGCAATCCACACTAAACCTCGTGAACTTGTAGATAGGATTGCCAATGAAGGCGATCCACACAAGAGCTTGTGGATAGAATCGCGGATGGAGGCAATCCACCTGAGAACTTGTGGATAAAATCGCCAATGGAGGCAATCCACATATTGGGAATATGTTTCTATTGATAACATCATGAGAATTGATATTTCTGATCAGACCATATCTCTGATGAACAAACTTTCACAATTTATGAACTTATTGTGATATGCATTTTATCTTCCCTAGCTAAGAGGGAGTGTTGACGATTTATAGCTTCGATCAGATAAAATAATATGAGAAAAGATCGTATCGTACTATGTATGCATATTAATATACATATATAATAATATATATTATTATTATTATATATATTAATATACATACATAAAATTATATCTAAATTATTTGATCAAATAAACATTATATTAAAATGCTCATTGTTATATATATAATACCGATTAGTATCGGTCATATTAATATTCATCGATTGATATCGGTTGTCAAAGTTACTGATTTATATCGGTTGGTTTACTTAACCGAATTAATATCGGTGATATTGGTTTGTAATACCGATCAAGTGGAAATTATAATACCGATTAGGTGCTGGTCGGGCACCACCGATCAAGTGTTATTAAAGTCATCGGTTACAATAAGAATCGCTAACACCGATTAATATTATCAATCACTAATGATATATTGAAAAGACATAATCATATAGAGTCATGTCTCCTCAAAGAGACATGCCTTTATATTATTATGTCTTCTATATTTATATCCATTTGCTGGATGATTGATGACAAGTATATAAAACACTCAATGCAAGTTTCATTCATACAGCATAATATTGATTATTTAAATATTTATATATCTTTTACTATATATATATATATATATATATTATGATTAAATATATATTATATATATTGAGATTATATATATATTGGATTTATAAAAGAAAGTTAAAAGTCCTATATTTTGATCTAAAAACTTAACATTGATGTATAAAATCCAGTTACCAGTATTTTACGTAGTAGATGCATCCATAGTATTATTGGAAAGCTTTCAAAACACAATTTCACATAGAACAACTTCTCTTCTTAAATTTTTCCTAGTTTTGATGTCTATATGATGTCATATTAATAAGTTGCAACCTAATAATAAATTCCATACTAGATTCTTCAAGCATTCTTGTTTTCTAATTCTCTATAAATGACACTACATGAATTTGGACCACACTCAATATTGTGTAGGCCTGATCAGGGTCATAATAGTATCCTCCACTAAGATTCATCATCCCCAATGAGCCAACATTGGCAGCTTTCCATATTAATTTTATGGATCAATCAATTCACTTCATTGTTGTTGGTGATCTCAATATGAATAAAGTTTCTTGCAATGTTGGTAAATTGAAGAAATGAGATTGAAAAAAATTGGCATGTCTTCTCAAAGAGAGAACACAGCGTTGTATTATTGAAAATTGACTAAAATGGAAATGCAGTTACAAACTAGAAATAGGTAGCTGTAACAAAAGACTATAGTTACAGAAAATGGCAGTTCAACACTTTTAACTAAAGACAACACTTCTTATAGCAATAACTAATATATCCGAATACCTCTTCATTAATTAAACTAGAAAGTAGAAACAACACCAAGCTTGTCCAAAATTTCGCTAAATATTGCTCTGTTGCTTTTGTTGCTTTTCCAAAATTTTGAGATATTTTCTCTTCACCAAGAAGATTGATCAAATTAACAAGATAAGGATGATGAGGTGGCACCTACCTGTCTCCTCCAATCAAAAATCCCATACTAAAGCACAAGCAACCACATTACGCCAAGTGTCCTATTTTCTCATTGGTTGAAAAAATCATTGTAATTTTCTTATTGGCCCACAATGTGGTGCCCTCATGTAATTGGTTGTGAATTTGGCAACACTAATTAGGGTTTGTAGGGATCTTGGCCCTAGATCTTCATTCGATCGTGGCCCTTCATTGTAATTGAACATCTATAAAAGGCCAAGGCCTTCTCATTTGTAACTCATTAGGTTGGAGTAGTGGAATTAGAAGCTAGAGAGCTAATAGTTTAGGAGATTAGATTAGGCTAGCTTAGGAAGAGACTTGATCAAATTGTTGCTATAATGCTTATCAAAGTAATTGATAATTCATTGTTGGCATTTCATGGTGATTACTTAATATTGCTTTGAAGTGTTGCATGGTTTCTCCAATCTTTCACTTGGAGTAGATTTCATTTCATGTTGAAGTAGCTTAGTTGAATCAAAGAAATTGTGGATGTTTACTTGTATGACTCTAATGAAACTAGGCCACTAGCCTCTTGCTGATGGTAAGAGTGTCTTGTGTGGTAAGCTAGTGATTGCATTTAACTTCAATTGGTATTAAATCTTTAGTTTGTATCCATTGATGGGATTGAAGAGGAGATATTGATTTGAAAACCATTTGAGTATTCCTTAGAAGCTTGCACTAGGTGGTGGAAGTCATTGATAAAACCACATCTAGTAGAGTCCAAGTCCATCAATACTTCCTTGCATTCATAGTTAGGAGTAGGAGTAATTGAAGTTAGCAAGTTCAAGTTTAAGTTCAAGTTTAAGTTGAAGTGAAGTTGGCAAAATCAAAAGTATATTTTCATTGCACATTGAGAAGCTAAATCTTTAGAAGTGCAAGAAGTTGATATCCATTGAATGAACAAGTGTAAGTCCCCTAAGTGATTATCAGCAAATCACATTATTTCACTGAGCGAGTATCCACAATTGAATGAAACCTTGAAGTCATTTCATGATCTTACTTTGCAAGCTTAGCATGAGAGATGACCTTATATCAAGAGAGGATTGAATATTTGGTGTTTCACTTTGAAACATTGAATGTTTAGTTCTGCATGTAGTGGAACAAAACTCACATCAACAGGTTGCACCTGGAGTTGTTGGGTCAAACATCTGCAAATGTTTTTTTCCAACAGCTGATTTCAGAGGGATAGCTTTGTTACCCAACATCAGGTTGGATGGATTCTAGTACTCTTGGTCATTAACATTTTGTAGATCCAGGGAGGGTCTTAGCAGGAGCAGAGTGTTCTAACGAGAAGGAGCAACCTTCTTTGCAGCCATGACCAAAAGACCTACAAATTGTCTTTTGTCAGGTACTTAGTACAATGACCATTAAGGGAGAGTATTAAAATAATAATGTAATGTTTCTAATGGTCATCTTTAATGAGTTTAATTTTATTAGTTAGTTTCTATTTTTGTATTCAGTTAACGATTGTTTCGTTTAGAAACATCGTCTTGTACTTTTCTATTTAATGAGACTTCATCTCCATTGTTTAATATCAAACTATCAATTTTTATAACAGTCAAAAAACTGATTTAAGACAAAATCACCCCTACACGGAGGCCATACATTTTCTCATGTCTTTGGGTTTCAGACTGAACTTAAATCTGCATTATTGGAAGTCTGCAATCTGTTTCTTGAGGTGTCCTTGCATTGCAAAATGATTGGTTTTAACTTTTCGTTTATGAAAAAGAGCAGTTTGGAATTGATTGGCACTTGTACTAATTCTTCCTTGTGGAGCTGGAAGGAGTTTGCTGCTCATTTGAAGGGCTGAAAATGCATTATTTGGTCTATGAAAAGGTCCAATATTAATTTCCAGAATCTAATTTCAGTTTGTTTATCAAGTCTCTTTGATATTGTTATTGTGTTATCATATGCTTGATGTGAAGAAAGACTTTCTTTTGTAATGCTATGATATTTTCTACACTAGTGTACAGGCTGAGTGGCAATGGTCACAAACCCCCACTTCATCTAGATTGTTATTGAGAGCATTTGCATATGTGGGTTTATTATCATGCATGTAATCTGAAGCTAACAATCAGCAAGTTACTCTTCATTAGTTTATATATTGCATCATATATTTCAAAAAACAAATAAAGGGTGGTTATTACAACTTCCCTCAGAAATAATGGCATTGATACTAGGTTCCTACTTATTTATTCATGAAAGTACTAAATCTTTGCTTTAAATAACAGACACAATATTCTAGTCAGTTCCATCTGCTCAAAGGCCCACCAGATAAACATCTGTTAAGGAATCATCAATAACATATGAGTACTCAAACAATAGCGTTTCAAAATTACCCCAGTGCCTCTACTAAGGTAGAGACCACCACCACGAACAACAAGCCATAGTCCACCATCAGCACGCCAACCCATGTTCTGTATCCTGCGAGCACTAGTTCTGTTGTGTGGGATCCAATATGGCTGCACAGCATATTTAAAACCACAAATTAGAAACTTCAAAAATAAAAATGACTTCACATCAAATAACCATCAAAGGCATCCTTTAGATAAATGGTGTCTTATAGTTAAGCTCAGGGTTTTGAAATTGTATTTCTATTGTACCAGAATATAATGGCAAACAAAAAAGGACAATTTAGCAGAAAGCAGTGACTAAAGCGCTCAAAATTTCAATGACAACAAAAAGAACATACATATGCAAATGAAAAAAGGCAAACATGATCAATGGGACAAAAATGTGAATGCACTTCCCTGGTGGAATACAGCACATTTGTGATTTCCAAACCTACTCGGTTTTTCTAGAAATACTGGGCCTCAAATTTCAGAAGTATATGCTAAAGATATAGAATTGGATTTGAATCTCCTAATATAAATTGGATTCCGGAATAAGGATTAGGGCATGAAACACCATGTGATAAAAATAAAAGTTTTTCATTCATTCAAAGGTTGGTCACTAAGCCAATTTTCTGGTCCAGAAATGACTATAGTTGGTTCTAGGGCATCCAGCATTACCAACCTGAGCAAGGGATGGGGAAATACATTTTGTTAAGTGTACGAAGGATATTGCAAAGCACGTCTGCCTATAATGGTATTTCTCGATGATTGTTTGTAATGATTTGGGGAAATGTGTAGCTCTGGCTATATATTTTGGTGTGATTGTAATGAAGGTTTGATGTACATGTGATGGTATCTACTGTATTGCAAAGATTTTGTGATGGTCATTCTTATATTTGATATGAGTTATTGCAGTTCTAATGATGGTTTATTACGTATATCTATTACAAATGGTGTAATATTTGATTGTAATAAAAAATTTGATCTAGTTCTATTGATATTTTGCTAGATATATTTCCTTCCTCTTTGTTGTTCCTGACTCAATTGCCCAATGGTGTAGGTTTACTCGTCCCGACCAAATCCAACTATGTGCATGTGATCCAAAAGCAGCACGGAGATTTCAACGAATACTACTACCAACGCCTGCACTTGGCTTGGGATATGAGCATCGATGTGTTAGATGATTGGCTTCAATGGGATCCTGGTGACTCTGGGCTTGGCAACGTTTATATCAAAGTGGCACAGTAAAATCTTGATGGAGCTTTACTCTTCTCGCTTACTTCCAGTTGCATGCGCGTGGTCATGTTGCGGCATGGGGGTTTCAATGGATACAGTTATCGGTGTCTACACTTAGTTTGGGATCTTGGAGTTTTGATGATGGATTGCTTGAGGGAAAGCAATCTTTGGGCGGCGAGGATTTGTAATGTCCCCAAATTGACAGAGAATAAATTAATTAAATTAATTAATTAATTGATCCCAATTTAAAAGAAATATTATTAAGGACCTTTAATTAATTAATGGGGGGGCCGTTTTTATCTTATTGTTCGTAGGTGTTTACCGTGTCGGCGTTCTTTTGTAAACCCTCGGGAGTTTCTCCGAAGGGGTATTTATACCTGGCATGTAGGGAGTTGTTGGTATGCGATTTTTTGAAATTTTATTTGTGATTGCGAATTCTAGTTGGAGTTCTGTTGTCAGCCATTTCGGAGGTGAAAGATCCTCCCTATTTGGTATTCGCAGTTTCAGTGGTTCACAGCCACCCTAGTCTGTTGTTGGAAATATCGCTTCTGATATTTCATTTGTACATCATTGTCAAATTTGTGAAATCTTCATTTGAAGACAAAATTATAATAATTTTGGAAACTCTATGTTATTTGCCATTATCGATCTTCTATTCATTTTGGTATTATTCTGTGTCAAATATCTTGCTCCTACAAGACTTAGCTCTGGCATAATATTCACTTCCATTGTAACGTCAAATTCATACCCGAGAGACATTACAGTAGGCCGAAGACTTTGTGCTCAGTCCGTGCGGAGTCAGAGGAGTTGGTCGTACGATGCATGATGTACAGATGATGTACGATTGTCATACAATGATACCACCATACGGTGGTAGAAGAACAGATTGACCATACGTGCGGAACAAGGACCGACCGGGCTAGTTGTCATACACGTGCGGGTAACACATTGTTGTCGGACAGAAATTAGGGGTGAGAAGGCCGTATGGTGTCTAGCCAGACTGTACGCATAATTGTAAAGGTCGTGCAGACATCAAACCATCTGTGTACTTGCAGACCGGGACCGTACGAAAATACGAAGACCGAACCTAACAACCATTAAAAGCATCGGCCTTCGGAAGGAACATTATATTTGACTAACAATTTCCACAAGCTGATCAAGGTTGCATCTATTCTGAAATGAAAAATGATAACATTTGTAAATTGTTGATGGCTGCAAGAAAGAAAGAAAAGTATTAAAATGGCCAAGGCATGGAAGCACATTTAGAGTGGCTTGTTCACATTAATTTTCCTCATAAGGTCTTAAATCTAGCTTAATTGAGTGGAAAAACTCTGCTTAGCCTACAAAGGATGGCAATAAGTGATGCAATCTCTTCCTAGGCACACATTCAATACGGCTCAACCATCTATAAGTTCTACCTAACTCGGCAAAATGGTTTAAGTGGTCAATATCTCCACATTAGCACAATTGTCGATGCATTCAACCCATATCATAAGTTGGCAATCATAAACATGGCTGCACTTTTGTAGTGGTTTGGCCACACCAAAACTTTATCTAAGTGACATAAGTGGCTCACCGTTCCACCCAAACTTAAACATGGTTTAAGAAGCATAACTTTCCACCTGGACTTATTTAAATTGACCTAAATGGATCAAAGTCATGCCTAAATGAAAGGGCATGCCTTCTACATGGAAAAGACAAACTAAAGTTCCACCATGTTTCAAAAAGTGAACAAGGGTGACCCAGACCAGACTTCTACATAAATTCATAAAACTTCACTCAAGTGGAGAAATATTTCACCCAAAGTGGCATAAGTGACATAAAATCATGCCTAAAGGTGGCGAGAGGGCTGAAGTTCTACCTAGAAATGCAAATTTGGCTTAAGAGTTCTAAAATTTGTCTTCATGAACTTGGGTGCACTTTTGGAGTGCCTAAGCAACTATAGATCTCCGTCATGTAAAACTGACTACAATGTCTTGGGCACACACCATTGATGGTTATGCCATCACATATCTTCATTGACGCATTTTTTGTTGGGTTCAACCATCACTTTTCTCTGCCCAATCATTAAAGTTGGCAAAAATATCAAACAACTCTACCTGTGAAGAAAAGTAGTGTTGCAACTATACCAATTGACCATGAAAGCAAATAAAGCACAAAAACTTCAAAGATTTTCTCTATTAAAAAGTTAAGATTCATCATCTTTTTGAAGTCTTTTCCAATCATGTTCAATTTTCAAATGAAGAGGAGGGCATATTGTTAGACCAAGTTATTTTATTGTTCTTTCTGATTAGATTTGCTCTAAAGTTCCTTCATTTCTAACTTTTCAGCAACCTTTAAGCATTTCCCTTTAGAGCTTGTGTTTTGGGATTACAATAAGATCATTTCAAAGTTCCAAAGATTAAGCATTTGTAACCTATAAATAAGAGTTTTGAGCGCATAAGCTCTAAGAGGATAGTTGATGTTACGCTTATGCTATAAAATTCATTTTTCAAATAGTTATTTTGTCTCTACATTTATTGTAATTATTATTTCATCAAGTAAATTGAATGTTGATTGCACTAAGTCAGGCTTTGTATTGATGACATCTGTCTGACTTATCACTTTGAACATATCTTAGCTATTTATTTCTGAAATCATGTATTGTATTTCTTTCAAAAACTTATTTACACTGAATAGCTGGCCTTTGTTTAGCCAGTCAAACGTTGTTGTTTGCTTGTTTCAATTGACATTCTTTCGTTCAATATCTGAAAATCTTATTTGCAGGACATGATGTTAACAGTTTAGTGCATGTTGTCAAAGAGAAAATATAGGAAGGTAGTTATTCTCATTTATGCAAGCCCCCTCAGCGAATCTTGTATAGTATGCATATTTGAATATCGTGTCTATAGTTTTTAGTCTAAAGTTAGTGTAACTTAGATTTAGGTTGGTTGTGATCTCAAGGAGCTCCCCCTCCTAATTTGAGAGAGGTTTTACCTCACACACCATTCCATCAACCATTCACTGCTATTGATCAATAAATTATGTGCCTCTTCTTCCTTTCTCTATCGCTATTTGATCTTCACTCTTCATTATTGAAGCTTTCTGTTCTCTTGAAAGTAACATTTAGTTCCTAGCTTGGATAATGCCTTTGAAACCAGATAAGCCCTGTGATTTAGCCCTGGATGACTTGCAGAGATTATGGCAAGACTGAAATCACTAGACCAAGTGCACGCCCTATATGACTCTAGGAACATTATAAAACTTGAACCTAGATGTGGATTTAACAGTATATGAATGTGATGAATTCATCTTTTCAAGTAACGAGAATTGCATTCGAAAAAATATGTGAGAGGAAATAAATGTGTTCAATCAATTCAGTTTCTGTGCAAAGGCAAGTAGATGAGCTTGGAACTCATGGGAAATCCATCTAGTAAATTGTGAATGTTTCAAAATTAATATTATTGATATTAAGGTTTTAGATTTGCAAATACAAGCATCCTAGATTTCGCATCAACCTTAAACTAACATGATATATCTTCCACATTATAAACTTTAAAAACAAGTAATATCTTCATCCACTACAATTTGGATCAGCTGCATGGATTGTCAATCAAATAAATAAATAATTAGAGAGGTAATCATGAAATAAGTTTTTACATGTAGGTGCAAATTAGTTATATTTATTTTCAGTAATTCACCAAACTGGAATAAAATAAAAATTATGGGAGGTGTGTCTGCACTCTCCAAGCATATGGGACATCGAGAGGCTACAAAATTTTACCTGACCCGGCTCCCAGGTTAAATAGAAATTCCCACGACTAGAAACAGCCACATAATCACCATCAGGAGAACGATTTACCGTGTTGAATGTTCCTGTGTAGTAGCTTGCACCACTAATGCCACTTGAGACTGTACTGCAGAAGTAATTAAAAAGAAAGTTAGAATAGGTATCAACATGTGTTTTCAACTTCGGAAATTTGATTTAGTGTATGGTACTACTATCATATATAACATAGATGGAATAAAGCTTTCAAGCAAGCATAAAAGGATTATAGGTTTGCTTTCCATTTTAATTTTCAACATTTTTACATTATTATGTTGCATCCAAATCTTATACACAAGAATCTCTAATGTTGACAGTTCCTCTCCGTTGTTAACTCTAACAATGTAGAAGAGTGTTTCCAAAAATATATGGCAAAAAGGTATCCCTGACTCCATTTATTGATAAATATATAATAGCAGAACTGGATCATGATGCCATATAGACTTATCAAATGCATTTTGAAACTTGGCTTTATCTGCCTCTGTTTATTATCAAAGCAACATGCCAATTCATCCACAAGTGTTTATGGGTCAGATTTAAGTATTCATATTTCAACCACAAATAATAATAGAAAACTATACACTGAAGTCTATTTTAAAAATTCAATTACCCATGGATTATGTGCAACTAACCAGTCTTCACTAATACATTTGCATCCTATGAAAAAAGCACCAAAAGAGCCTAGAGGAAGAAAATTTCGCATATTAATTTAAAATAAACAAAAGAAGCTTGAGAGAGAAAAACCCAAAGTGGTTAACATTTTCTATTCCACCCTACTAACAAATGCTTAGAGGTGTGTGTGTGTGTGCTAAGGGAGTTCCCATAACTCGTCATTATTATGAAGATACATGAGGAATTAACATGTCATTAGCATAAACGACTACTTGTCGAGGTATTATTGAGAATCGAGATGACATAAATTGACATGAGTAAAATCCTACTATTAATGTGTCACTATATGCCCATGAAAGCCTTCAATACCTAACACACTAACCAAAATTCATCAATACCACCAAAGTACAACATAAAACTAAAATCAAAAAAAAAATTGGCATTATTAATAAAACTTGATCAACAAATTGGATCAAAGAAGTTAAACCATCGAGGTTAAGTGTTGCCATTACAAGGGTGTAATGTCCCCGATTTTGTCAGCATCTGAGTTTAAGAGATTAGCCTATTATTGTGATCCTCGTAGGCTAATTATTGCGGATAGAGGATCTTATGAGGCACAAACTTGGCTTGGGAGGGTCTTGTCTTCCCCACAATTCAGTAAGTTACAGTTTGGTCTTCGTTTGGCTCAAATTGGACTTCGTTTGAGCTTAGATTTGTGTGCTTACTATTTGTGGTAAGTCAGGTGTTGATTGAGATGGACCCTTTCTATTTTTGGAAAGTGCATTTGGCCACATGGAGAAATAATAGGTGACTCCTATTTCAGACGGCATATTAAAATGATGAGTATTTTAGGAGTTATTAAATTTTAGTGGCCAAATTATTATTAA
>MU227995.1:2428663-2447649 GCA_018584345.1 Thuja plicata | reverse complement strand
CGTTTTGCAAGTTGTAGTCTTAGTGACTTGCAAAATATTTAGCCAACAGTTTTTGGCGACTCTGCTGGGGATCTGAACACTATTACAAGGTTGATAGGAAGTTCAATTGAGAAGACTTTGAGCTTCTATTTGAGTTTCTCCTCCCGAAGAAGCAACGGAGGACTTTGTGCCTTTAACGGACACTTTGCTTTTTTATCTTTTATCATTGCTGTTTTTATAAGTTTTTGTTACCAATTTCACTTTGCAATCTTTTTCTGAAAAAAGAGAAAAGGATTAATCGTTTGTTCTATAGGAGAGAACTAAACGAAGTTCCATCCAAGATATTTTGTAAAGGGTTTCTACTAGGAACGCGATATGCATTCGGAAGCCTCATGCTTTCGTTTGAAGTATGCTTGTGTCCTATTCATTGTAATTATTCCATCATTTTTGTAGTTTTTCAAGTTTCTTACCAAGGACATGTAAATGGCCCAAGGTCCTTGGGGAAATGCTTTTGGTCCGTTGAGTCTAGCTCTACCCCTACATGCTCTTCCTGATGGCTCGCGGAAGAATTTTCCAAAGTTCTTTGGAAATGGACAGCAACATCCTGATGAACATATTGCTACTTTTTACATTGCATGTGGTGTTCTTGGTGTTGAACAGGAGGACGTGTCTGTAAGGTTGTTCGTGGAAACTCTTCAAGGTGTAGCTGCTGATTGGTTTTATCATCTTGCGCCACAAACTATCACAAACTGGGCTACTCTCATAACCAAGTTTGAAGAAAGGTTCAAGCCGCTCGAAGATGCCCATGCCCTATTGGCCCAACTCACTCAGTTGAAGAAGGCATCTCACATACCTGTGTGAATTTGTGGCTCATTTCAACAAGTTGACACGAAAGATTCCAATTGCTGCTCAGCCTACAACTGCAAATTTGAAGTGTTTCTTTGTCAATGCTCAGATTCCTGAAGTTAGTTTTCTATTGAGGAGAGAAGCTCCCGCTACTCTTGCAGTTGTACAGACATTGGCCATTGGAATTGAAGATGATCTTGTTCTTGTTGGGCAGTTAAGAATTGAAGCAAATGGTTTTGAAGAAAGTTATCTTTCTTCCGATTCTTTTTCTCCCATGACAAGGACGGATCCTGTGGTGCAGAGGTTGGCAAATGAGTTGCTTGCTCTCAAAAAGCAAATAGCTCAAGGTATGTTCTTTGTTCCTCACGAAGATGTACAAAGAAAACCTCTTCTAAATGTTGGTCATAGTTCTCCTGTTGAGAATCAACAAAAGTTGGTTTTATCACCAAAGAAGCTTGCTTGTGAGGCACCATCAGCGGAGGCAACAACAAAGCATCCTGAATCTGAGGACAATGATCTTGCTATACTCTTCCAAGAAAAGGAAGAAGACATAGCTGGCGACTCTTATTTCTGGTTCACGCAATCTCAGAAAGCCATTGATGAAAATAAGAAAGATGCAACTCTATCTTCTGATGCTCAAGTGAACAAAGACGATCATGTCATTAGGCATGAAAAGATGGACATGCATGAAGGTTCTAGTCAAGCTCACAATAGTGCATCTTTGTTTCAAGGTCATGAACTTGAACGAGTGTTGCATGAAAGATCTACCCCCGAACTTGATGAAGATCATTTCATGACTACTATAGAAGAGTTTTGCTCAAATCTTGTTGGTGACTCTCTTCAATTTGAAATTAGTAACCAGCATGGTGCCGAAGGAAACAATGAGGTAACTCATTTTGATCAGCCTGACGTGATAATGATTGATGAACCAATCACTCAAGTTGCAGCTGAAAAGAAGAATTCAGAATTTGTTCGATCAAGGGGATGTCCCATAAGACATCTCGCTTGGCTGGAGGCCAATGGGAAGGCAAATATTCCACTTGTACCTGAGCATGAAGATACAATTGAGAAAAAGGCTAATTAGGCATTTGCAGTTCAGCAAAAACATTCTGAATTCATGGTCTCATCTCGGGGCAGCAATACATACGACTCATCTCAAGAAGGAGAATTTGTTCATCTTTTCCAAGAGGTGTTACATCAAACACTGACATCATTGCTCCAGTTGTTCGTGATTCATCTGAACAAAGTTGCATATAAACATGCAAGGTACTACAAGCTGCTGAAAAAAGGTAGCTATTTTGCTGAACCAGTAAATGGTTTCATCTAAAAAGTTCAAAAGTCGGCTAGTTTTATTTAGGTAGGTTTTCTTTCTTTTAATAAGGTTTTGCTTTGCGTCGGTCGCGTCATCCTTTTTGTTTTTGTGTCTTTGGTTACCTGACTCTATAGCCCAATGGAGTAGATAAAGGCACTTAGAGGTCTGGATTCTGCACTCCTCATTGTTTCAAAGGACAAACGAGGAATGTTCCCCAGTCAAAGCCAGCTGTTGTCCTCAATTTTGCATTCCCCAAAATTGGGGCAACCCTACGCAATTCTCAATGATTGCTAGGAGTTTTTCTCTAAGAGTGTCGAGGTTTAGTAAGAAGTTATATTTGACGGGATCAGTTATCCCTTGGTCCTGTTCCATTTTTACTTCTTACAAAGCATCCAGTCTTTTGTTTCTCTTTTTCGCTTTGTTTTGCGTCTTATTTTTGTTTCCAGTTTAGTTAGCATCTTTGTATTTCAGTTGCTCTGCAAACAGTTTTTCACGTCCTTCCAAGGTCAGTAAAGAAATGGTCTTTTTTCTGGTCGAGCGCATAAAGTTTAAGCTTATTTTGTATGAGTGATAGATTTTAAACGCTATTCTAAAATTTTGCGCCATTCTGCAAAGTTTTGCTTAGAAATTTTAATGATAGCGAGATCTTGAAATCACATCCGCATATCAAATCGTTAAAATTTTAAAGACACGTACAGACATTTTAAGTTCTTTTTGCGTTTAAAATAGATTTTTTTTAAAAAAAACGATAATTGCATAATATGCATATATTGTTAAAGAAATTTATTTTAATAAACGACGAAGATAAAAATAACATTTATAAAAAAACGACGTTTTATTTATAAATCTTATAGTTCATTGCGAATTACCATTTAATATTTTTTTTAAATTAAAAACAATGTATTATTATTATTTTAAAATAATAATAATAATATTATCAAATATTAATGTTAATAATAACTAATTATAATACATATTGTAAAACAAATGTTATTATAATTAGTTTTATTATAATATTAACACATTGTTTTTAAATAATAAAAACATCCTAAAACCATATGCTATCATTTCACTAAAATTTATATTTTAAATTATGAAGGCATATCGTTTTCCCTACATAGGAGGTTCGATATTTAATGGGAGTCTATTATATCTTTCATTTAAAATATTAAACCAACTAAGGCGTAACTTATGCATGTTTTTTAGACTCCCATCTTGTATTAATCATCGGGCGTATGTCCTTGTTTAAATGCATAAAGTTAGAAGTCTCTTATAAACCCGCGTTTTTCTCTTGTCAAAACAGAATATATCTCACAGCGTTGATTTTCCTTAAACTAGCGTATGTTGTGAGTGAATGGAATAATGTGATTTTATGCGTCAGTTTTCATTACACAACATTGGCGTTGAATTTCAATGTTTTCACAAATCGTTTGGCATATTAATTAAGCCCATGCGTCACTTAGAAAGCCCGCGTTTCACTAACACTTGCGGCAATAAACATACTAATAGGCATATGCCAAGCGTCGGTTTTAATAGGAGATAGTGGCGCGGTTTTTAAATGTGAATTGCCTATTGGTTCTCATACAAATCGTTTCCCATTAAAATCTGATTTCTTTCCATAGAAGACAGCATAGAGTTATCGCGTTATTTCTCTTTCATTTTGCATATAAAAATGTTATTTTAGAGGCTGTGTTTTGGAAGAGGAAGTGCACCTAGGGATAAGGAAGAAGACAACCCGGCTTTCTTTCCAAGGAATTTGCCCCAAAACACTGCGATTTTTACTCAAGTCACTATGAAGTTGGTGAAATGTTCTCTTCTTTCAATTTCGAAATATGTGCAACTGCATTCAAATGAGAAGGAAATAGCTATGAAATAGGGCACATGTTGTTGAAAACTTCATTTCATTTACTGATTTTATGCAGATTTTAAATTGCATTATGGACATTTGTCATTTCCCTTTCATGACTCATGAATTGGCATTCATTCTTGATGAGGAATTTGTCAAAACTAAGTGTCTATATCTCTGCTTTTCACCTCTTAGATGTAAATTCGAAGTTCTACTTGAAGCCACCTGCAGTAAGAAGGGAGCCTCCCCTATTGCTGAGAGGAGAGAGAAATCTCACATACTGCTGCCTAAAACACACGTTTTGCAAGTTGTAGTCATAGTGACTTGCAAAATATTTAGCCAACAAAGTGAAACTTAATTAATGATTATAAACTAGATAAATAGCTTATTAATTCGTCTAAATGATTCATTCAAAATTCATGTGCTTCCTGACTGAGTCTGACGCCAAGGTGCCCCTGCCAAAAATAGCTCTTACCATAAATTGGGCTTACAATAAATAGTAAGTCCTAAACTGGAAGCTCTGTCGATGTCCCCACAACTCCATACTGCTACCAATTGTTCAAGTACCCTACTAAATATAGAAACCCTGACTTTTCTGAAATAGACACCTACTATAAATAGTAAGTGTGCCAATCTGACTCAAACGAAGAGCAATCCTAAACATCCCTGACCTCTGGAGTGGGAAATGACCTAACCCCATCGACGGAGACCCTCTATCCAACTGATTAGCCTACGAGGGCCACTACTAGGTTAATCCAAACCATCAACCATGGTGAGCTAGAAGGGGATATTACACCCTCCAAGATTGCCTTCTTGAATTGTCCGTAAGTATCAAAATGACAAAAATTATAGGACTAAGGATATTCTACCAAACAAAGCCTTAGCCTATCCTGAAATTTTTTTTTTCCTAAAATTGTGTGAATATTATTATTATCCTAAGCCTAACATATTACATACCTTAATGCTTATGGGCGTGCATTTAGGATGACATTGTAACTCTTGCCAGATAAAGAAATCATCTTGTGCATCTATTGTGTACCAAAAATTCATAAGACCAACAATCCTCTAAAGTCAAGTTTTAACAACACCAATTCTCCAACTTACAAACTTGTCACCTATCTAGCTAAATTGATCACTCCTCTAATAGGGAATTCCTCTTCCTTCATCAAAGACTATCCATTTTTTCAATTTCATAAAAGACAAAAAGGTTGATGATGGCTAGTAGGAAACAACGATGATTTGCAACAACACTTAAACAATGATGGGAAACAACACATGTATGACTGTCCCATCAATCTATTTTTCATAACATCGATGCTCATCATGTCCCTATCTTTGCAATATGTATCTTTGGGTCTCTCATTTATAGGTGGTCCTCCCTTAGAAGAGGAAAAAGATTTAGCAGCAGCTTGTAATAACAACCCTAATTTATTTTCAAAATTTTACAGATGAAATGAACTACAATGCAATGTCTTGACTCCTTATCACATTTGATCACCCCCAGTTCCCAAGATGGGCAAGGTGAGAGCATAAAGTGTATAGGACCACACCAACAATCTAGAATATACTAATATAGCAACTTGAAAGAAGCATAGTCGATGTCTTAGCAAGTCTATGAGCAATTAGGTGTTTATTTGGACTATTTACTCTCTCCCAGAAATCCCTTAGATTGATATACCCCAGGGTATCTCCTCCGACAATGTACCATCTAGGCCAGACAAATGCTCATAGACTAAGCATTTGTATTGATTTTTTGCATATTCTAGCTCAGACTTGAGCCCTTAAAGTCTAGAGAAATTTTGACAAAGTGCCACCTAGGGTACTTGATTTTGTCTATGAAAAATTTAACAGAATTGCTTGATACAAGCGCTAAGACCCCTATTTGAGTATCAGTGACTATTGGAAAATATATTGTAGTGTTCACATAATGTGAGTTATTAACACAACTCACATATCTATTATAGTTTGATTATTTGTTATGAGTTTGTTTATAGGTTAGTATAATAGTGGCAGGAATGTTTGTTTGTAATTTAGTTGTTGAAACAACTCAATATATTTAGGGATGTCGTTTATGTTGTTTCCTAAATAATAGGATTTGAGAATCCTATAAATATGTAAAGTATACTGAATGAAAAGTGGTGAGAAGCACGGTATTATTTGTGTTTATTTTTTCAGCTTCTTTCTCTGTTCATATTTCAATATGGTATCAAAGCAGGCATAGGAGTTGGCTTAGTTGAAGGCACATTCATTAAGATAATTTTGTTTCTTGACCATGGGTATATTATCTGTGTATCAGTGGGTTTCTTTAGTTGTTGTGGCTTGCCCATTCAAATTCCAGAAATCGTCAGCTAAATTGTGATTCGGCAAATAAGCATTTTATTCCAGATTGATTGGAGATTGGCTTTCGTGGAGGGAGCTACGAGATCTTTGAGTCTTACTGCCGTATTTGATTTCCATTTTGATTGGCTGTAATTGTTTGGCAGTCTGTATCTTGATTAGAGCAGTGGGATTGTGGAAGGTTGCCAGTGCATTCTGTTCATCTCTAGAGCCTGCAATTGGACTGATCTTATGTGAAATAATATGCTTGGCAAAATAGGCACATAAGTTGATGGTCAAGTAAGAGAAGGTTGAGCCGGAATTGGTGCATGTAGACTAAAGTCGCACAACACATTATGTAGCACAAATTTTATGTCCAAATACATTGCAAAGTCTGTTACAGAAGTCGTTCTTGTACAGAGATACAAATGCAGTTACACTTGATTGAAAAAGGTCTTTGGGATGTTGTCAAATCAAATTCATCAAACCAACTGATGCAAAGGAACTTGCGAAGTGGAATATCAAAGATTAGAAAGCTTTGGGAACTATTGGTCTTGGCTTATCACAAGCATATTTACACCATGTGGATTTTGCAAAATCGGCAAAAGATATTTGGGAGTCATAAAACAAGCTCTTTGGATCTGAAGCAGAAAGTGCCAAGACGACCTTGAAGCAGAGATTGTATGGATTGAAGATGGAAAAAGGTACAAAAATGGCAGATTATATCAGTAAGTTTCACTCTCTTCTAAATCAACTAGCTGGGATTAATGAGAAAGTAAAAGATGATGATGCCAAAGCAATTCTTCTGAATAGTTTTCCTAAAAGTATGTCTGGGATGGTGTTTACATTAAGCAAAGTAACCATTAGTCTTGAAGGAGTAATATCTACTCTACTTGATCATAATGAAGATTCAAAATCATAAGAGATCTTATTTGTACATACCAAAGCAAGAAAAGGAAAGTACAAATCTAAGAATATTCCTTCATAGGGAAAAATCAAATGTTTCTATTGTAATGAAATGGGACATGTAATTTTGAATTGCTAAAAGAGGGCACAAGATCTACTAGATGATAAACTAGATCATCGTGCTTCATTGGTTGAAGAAACAGACTGGAAAGAATAAGCTAGTACCGAAGAGTTGTCATGTCCTATTGATGATGAATATGTGCTTCAAGAAATTCAAGACTGGAGGTTGGAGGCAACGGAGGCTGGAGGACAATTAGCATCCTCTCGCCAATCACCAACGACAGGGCCGCTTATCAGCTCTGGTGGCATTTCGTTTTCTATTCTTTTCAGTATGTTGTGTGAATATGTGGATATTTCACATTGTGGGGGGGAATAATAACCAATGGTCCATTCCTATTTCGTGCCAAAATGACTAAAGTCAAGGACAGCTTCTAGTGGCAGTGGCAGTTGTCTATGTTGTTCGAGATCAAGTGACAATGATCGATAACAATGACTACAATAATGACATTGTGTTCTTATGGAATGGTTTTTTAGATTTGTGATATGTATGTTAATTTTTGTATAACTTCCCTCATCCCTGATGTACAAGCATAATGGCGAACAAAAGCACTAGAGTAAGTCAGTTCATGGATCTTGAAAGGGTTTGTGGGAGGATCCAGAAAACCACACGAGGTGGACAGTTGGTGGGTTCCTATTCATGTCCAGGTTTGTGGTAAGCCCGTGTGAAAACCATGGAAAGTTGATAAGAGGTACCTTTCGTTTTGGATCAAGATCATGAGAGTTGGACTTACTGCAGATAAAGGTTGTGAGTTATTTCCATGTTCACACTAAGGGAGGGAATGTTGGAAAATATATTGTTAGTGTTCACATACTGTGAGTTGTTAACACAACTCACATATCTATCATAGTTGTGATTATTTGTGAGATTTTGTTTATAAGTTAGTATATTAGTGGCAGGAATGTTTGTGAGAAGCACAGTATATTGAATGAACAGTCGTGAGAAGCACGGTATTATTTGTGTTCATTTTTTCAGCTTCTTTCTCTGTCCATATTTCAATAGAGACGTGTACTTACCAATTACGATGCTTCTAAGACAGTTAGGTGAAGAAATTCTTTTATGGTTGCCAGCCAATTCCCTGCTTCAATTCTGCTCCACATGCTCTCCAAACCCACAATATTTGTTTGCAAATGTTTTCAATGACTCAAATTGGGTGTTTTTCCTTTGTTATACCTTCTATAATAAATTCAATAGACATGTGTACTTACCAATTATGATGCTTCTAAGACAGTCAGGTGAAGAAATTCTATTATGGTTGCCAACCAATTCCCTGCTTCAATTCTGCTCCACACGCTCTCCAAACCTACGATATTTGTTTGAAAATGTTTTCAATGACTCAAATTGGGTGTTTTTTCCTTTGTTATACCTTCTATAATAAATTCACCTACTTTAGCTCTGACAACTAATAATGCAGGGGAGTCATCATTTGTTGGCGCCAACTTTCAAATCCATCCTATGAAAAAGAGTAAAGGTTTAGCTAGGTTCTTGAAACCTCATCAAATTCTGATAGAGGTTGTGAAACCTCACTCTCCACTTTATCTTCTTTTACTCTCTTTCTGTCTTCATTTGTTTCTTTCTTTCATCTTTGAAAGCCTTTGGAGAAATGAAGGGAGTTATGTGTCGTGTCATGAACCATAATTGATATAAAAATATATCTTAATGTGTATTATGTTTAATTATTGTTAATCAATAATTAACTATTTAATTGTGTTAGGAGTAACAATAACTAATATTAATACTGTAGCAGTCAATCAATACTATTAATCAATAATTTAAATAGATCATTAATATACATATAGATAATATATTGTTAATTAATCGAATCAGTATTATTAATTAATATAATAATATTAATCAATCAATATAAATAGTAATATTGATCTATAAAATAATATTAATTAATAATCAATATATATCTAGTTAATCTAAACTAAACAATATAACACCAATCAATAATAAAATATTTAATTAATAATTAATAATATTAACTAAACGTATTTTTAAAAACTACATTCAGAATTAATATTTAGATGACCATTTAAAATTAGATATTATATTTATTAACTAAATATAAAGAGATCTTTGGATTTTTTTCACTAAAAATATGGCTTTGCTCTGCTCTGCGAGAAATCGCTTTTGCACAGTGGATTCGCTGGATTGTCAATTAGGCTTCTATGCCAAAACAAAATACGCAAGGAATGCAGAAATTTTGAAAAAATCTGATGCTTTATCCTCGAAGGATCTTCGATGGGGGCAGAAAGAGTGCTGGCAAATGGTAACTCGAGCGTCTCTACCCTCCCAACCTCGCCATGTTCATCTAAACTTAGCAGATTCATCCAGAAACGAAGCATCGGCAGATACTTCCCCTAGGGTTATACCTAGGGCTTCACCACAAGAGATGTCGCTCAATGCTCTGATTGTTGTTAATCAAGATGAGAGATTTTGGACCCCTGCATTATTTCAAAATGCAAAAAGGGCCTGTCAATATGGAAGAAGACAGATCAATCGCCCAAGCTATATCCAGGCTCCCATCTTCTCCTTACCTCTTACCAACAAATTCGATCACTTACAATCTAAGGAGAGAGATGGTAAATTTCAGCCTTCTATTTATTCTCCTCCTCACAGACGCATCCAAAAGGATATTAAAGAGGCAAAGACAGCAGATTTTAAAACGGACACCCCTCGTTGTGATGATTCCAAAGGTTTAAAACCAGGGATTTACACGCCACCACATAAGCGCAAGGAGGGCATTTGTAATGTACCCAATCCCGTAGTAGGCCATTATGGCGCCTGGTTCGTCTATCTCCCCCATCCGGATAGGCTAAGGGCTTCTTTCAGAGGATGTCAGCCAGTCACAGGCTTCAGTGGGCGAGCATTTATTATTAGGGCTCATTTGATAAAGTAAAGTCACTTTACTTTATAAAAGGATATTATAAAGTCATTTTATGACTTTAAGTTACTTTATTTTATAAAAGTGACTTAAAGTAACTTAAGTGAGCACTTTTATCCCACATTGCTTAAGTTGTGGAGTTTTCCCTCACTTCGAGGTTATAAAAGAAAAAGGCTTTCTTGGGAAAAGCACCATGAGAATATTATAAACAAAGAATTTAAAATTCTGGTTGCGATTGTGACGGGTTATATTTTCTTAAGGACGGAAACCCTTGAGGAAAAATCAGAGAAGTCGGACGTAGCCCCAGCATCTCAACATTGGTGGAATCATTCAGATTTCATTTTCAGAGCTTAATATATTGGTAAGACTAAATTCTCCATATTCATCTCATTTCAGAATTCGTATTGGAGTTGAGGCATAAGAGCATGGAAATCGATATCTCAGCAGCACTCTCGAAATCAGACTTGGAAAATAAAATAGAAACCAGTCAAGAATTTGATACAATAGTGGGAGTGTGTTTTTTAGGGTAACAAGCATCGAAGGACTTGCATTGTATGTATGGAAACGTAATGACGGAACTAGCAACAGTAAGAAAACTATTCCTACTGCCCGCGTAACACCATTATTGAACACCCATTCCTTGGAGACTCACGCATTTGGAGATCTTATTCCACAGACAACACCGCGGTTAGAAGTCTGTAACTAAGGGAGTGTGAGCAGCTTTGTGGGAGGAACCATCGAGGAGAAGATACTAGCTGCGTCACAGGCCAGGCAGCATTGAAAACCAAGCTGGGTGAAACAATCCACACCACAGCCCGAGCTTATACTACAGCAACGTGAGGGATGGTTCTCGGCAGCAAAATTATATGTGTACATTGAACACCAAGCAGACAGTGGCTGACGCGTCACGCACATTGGCATAAGGAATTATGTGCGGGATATTTCGAGATAGGTGCAGGTTGTGCACAGCAACTTCCCCAACTCCATTCCACCTTGTGATATCATCCACTGCGGGTGCTCTATTCACCAAGTGCATAGTTTTGTTGAAACTCATTCCGCAATTCTAATTAAAGGAAAAGTCATTGACTGTAATGTGATATCAGTTATGCATTTGTTTGCTTGATTATAAAATGAATAATATTCAGTGTTAAAACATAGTACCTTGGTATCATTATATTTCCTATAATGTATTGAGTTGTTAAACAAGCGATAGTTGCATGCACACATCCCTTACAAATCAGCAAAGCAATGATTTTTAAGAAAACCAGATCTATTGTAGTCAATTTCCTCTGACCAGAGCACCTAGGATCATTACAGTGGTATCAGAGCCTTGATCTTGCCATCCTAGTGGGATTATTATTATCAGATTTACAGTTTGGTTCAGCAGTAGCTATGTTGGTCAGGTATGCATAGCAGGCACAGGACACACGGATTTAGGCATAACAGAGTTGAGCAGGAATAGACAGATTCTTCCATACAGGTTGATATAGAGAACAGTCATACAGAGGACGAGGAGTTTGTTTTGGAACAGGCCATTCCAGGTACAAAAATCACTGATGAGACATATAGAGAGGCCAGGGAAACATTGAGACAGATACGAGATGGACAGGACCATATTGTTGATGTACTACACCAACTTACAGGGGTTATCCAGCAGTTATCAGTCACAGTCAGGAGGCCCACTAGCCATCACAGTGGTGGAGGTAGTGTAGCGAGATCACCTAGGGAAGCTAGGGCCCCCACTCGTACGTCCGATAGGCCCCTTATGCCTAACTTTGCAGATAATAACGCAGGGGAAGAGGTAGCACCACCAGAGGTGGCAGGCATTCTTCCAGAGAATGTGATGACCACGAACGATGAGTGGAATATGTTACCAGATAACATCAAGGCAGATTTGACCTTTCCCCAGTACATGGTTCAAAAGAGAGAGTTCGGCAGGACCCAGCAGGATCGTAGACCTAGAGGTCAGAACAGGGACTTAAAACATGCTATGACCAAGTTGACTCTCCCTACATTTGATGGCAGCGGTAGGACATCTACTAGAGCTTGGATTCACAAGCTAGATACTTTCTTGACCCTCAAACCCATGTCGGAGACTGAGGCAATTAAATTTGCCACTATGCATTTAGAGGGAGCTGCATATGATTGGTGGCATCACGGCCTTGTCACCCAGGATCACGGATTGATTACTTCCTATGAGACCTTCAGCACAAGATTGATCACCCGTTTTGATAGGAAGGACATAGAGGTCTACTACAGGGAGTTAGCTCAGCTGAAACAGAGTGGGTCATTAGAGCTTTACATTGATGAGTTTCAGAGGATCTCCATTATGGTTCCGAACATGTTTGAGAAGAGAAAGGTAATGTTGTTTATTGAGGGTCTGCAGGATAAATTCAGAGGACTGGTTAGAGTTCTCAAGCCAGACACCTTGGATGACGCTATTAAGTTAGCACATGATTTGGATTCACCTTCCTCCATGTTACAGCCACCTAAGAAAACTTTCAAGGGATCCTCTTCATTCTAGAAGAATAAAAATCAAAATAAGAGTATGCCTCCTAGGCTGGATTTTGAGACTAGAAATGAGTTGAGGAGGAAGTTATGCTTTACTTGCAGGGAGCCTTGGACTCCAGATCACAGGTGCCTTGGGAAAGGCAAAATACATTATATTGAGGTGGCTTATGATGGTGAGTATGAGCAGTATGAGGGCAGCAATGAGGAGGCTCAGGTAGAGCAATCAACAGAAGGGAAAAAGAAGAAAGCCCCCCACGAGCAGCCCCCAGTTACTTTAGCATCCCTTTCAGGGATTCCTACGTGTCACCCTTTATGTTTAAAGAGAGTGGTTAGAGGGCAAAGGATCATTTGCCTTTTAGATACAGGTGCTACACATAATTTTATCAGCACGGGTATGGTCTCCAGGAGGAGGTTACAGGTAGATGGCATTCCAGAGTTTGAGGTCAAGGTGGTAGGAGGGGACTTGTTGAGCTGTACAGGGAAGATCTCCGGTCTCCCAATTCACTTTGGAGATTACCTTCTAGAGGCTAACTTTTATGTCTTTGATTTAGACAGTTTGGATGCTATTTTGGGTATGCAGTGGTTACAGACTCTAGAGAGGTACACCATTGATCACAAGCTGAAACAATTGGAGTTTACGCAGGGTGATCAGTAAATGATTCTCAAGGCCATGCCAGATGGAGGGCCTAGATTAGTGTCGACCCACAGGATGGAGGCCATCATGAGGCATAGTGACATGGAGTGGGCAGCCCAGTGCTTCATATCCTCTAAATCCACACCAGATTCAGGGCAACAGGTTCACTTTAATGTTCAGAAGGTGCTTGATAAGCACAAGCGGGTTTTTGAGGACATTCCACCAGGCATACCTCCGAACAGAGGATTTGAGCACATCATTGAGATGGAGGAGGGCGCTAAGCCCATGATTACTAGACCTTATCGTCACCCTAGGCACTATAAGGAGGAGATAGAGAAGACGATAAAGGAACTCCTAGACATGGGACACATCAGGCCCAGTTGCAGTCCCTTCGCTTCTTCAGTGGTTTTAGTGAAGAAGGATGGTACTCTTGGCATGTGTATTGATTACTGTGCACTGAATAAGAGGACCATTAAGAACAGGTACTCCATTCCCTGGATTGATGAGTTGTTAGATGAGCTACATGGGGCAGTATACTTCTCGAAGATAGATCTTCAATTAGGGTACCATGAGATACGTGTCCGTGAGGAGGACGTTCATAAGACGGCATTCAGATGTCACTACGGGCACTATGAGTTTCTAGTGATGCCATTTGGGCTCACTAATGCACCATCTACCTTCCAGTCTTGTATGAATCACTTATTCAAAAAGCAGTTACGCAAGAGTGTCCTAGTATTCTTTGATGACATCTTGGTCTTCAGCAAGACATGGGAGGAGCACTTGAGACACTTGGATGAGGTTCTTAGTATCATGGAGAGACAGTCTCTATTTGCAAAAGCATCCAAGTGTGAGTTTGGGTTGACTGAGATCCTCTACCTGGGACATGTGATAGGGGAAAATGGAGTTAAGGTTCATCGGGAGAAAATATAGGCAATGCTTGATTGGCCACCACCGTGGAATGTGTCAGACTTGAGAGGGTTCCTTGGGTTATGTTCTTATTATAGGAGGTTTTTAAAGGGATTCTCTCAAACAGCAGCACCCCTCACCGACCTCACTCGGAAAGGGGCTTTCAGGTGGACATGAGACAGAGATAGTCTTTGATAGAGTCAAGACTGTCATGAGTACGTGCCCGGTTCTAGCACTACCAAATTTCTCTCGTCCCTTTGTTCTAGAGTGTGATGCCTCAGGTAACGGGATTGGTGCAGTATTGATGCAGGACAGGCATCCCATAGCATATGAAAGCAGGAAACTGAAGGACAATGAGAGGTTGTACTCTACGTATGACAAAGAAATCCTTGCCATCATGCACGCGTTAGCTGAATTCAGGCAGTATCTGTTGGGTGGCAAGTTTATAGTTAAAACAGATCACAACAACTTGCGCTACTTCTTGGAGCAGAAAGAGTTGAACGAAAGGTAGCAGAAGTGGGTTAGTAAAATCCAGGCATACGATTTTGACATTGAGTATGTCAAAGGCAAAAATAATATTGTGCTTGATGCACTTTCTAGGAGACCTTCAGTTGCAGTTTGCTATCTTCTATCCGAGATTTCTGCAGATTGAAAATCCCACTTAGTGGTTGAGTATTCTAAAAATACTCAAGCATGTCAGATTTTGGACGGACAGCTTCCTGATAACAAGTACAAGGTAATTGATGACATCATCTTCTATAAGGACAAGATTTACCTAGTGCCAGATTCTAAGCTTAAGACTAAGATAATGAGGGTTCATGATGCGCCCACAACAGGACATCCGGGGTTTTTCAAAACCTACAGGCAGGTTAGAGAGGTTCTCATGGAAGGGCCTCAAGTATGATGTCCTCCAGTATGTCAGGGAGTGTCAGACTTGTCAGTAGAACAAGTCCGAACACGATTATCCGGTCGGTTTACTGCAGCCCCTACCCATTCCAACCCAAAGGTGGGAAGGTATTTCGATGGATTTCATTACTGGTATGCCGAGAGTACAGGGCAAGGACAGCATTTATGTGGTGGTGGACAGACTTACTAAGTTTGCTCACTTCTTTGCTATTGCAGCAGATTGGTCAACTACGCAGGTGGCTGAATTATTCTTCCAAGAGGTTTTCAGGCTGCATGGTCTTCCCAAGACCATTGTTAGTGACAGGGACGATAAGTTTCTCAGCACCTTTTGGCAGAAGTCGTTCAGGTTAGTAGGCACCGAATTGACTCCCAGCACCAGCTACCATCCGTAGACGGGTGGTCAGACAGAGATTGTGAACAAATGGGTAGAAGGTTATCTCCGGAATTATGTAGCGGGGCAGCAAAGGGCTTGGGTTAGATGGTTGTACTTGGGGGAGTTTTGCTACAACTCCACTGTAATGTCCCCTTTTCTACAGTAATGCATTTAATGCCTGATTAGCCTATCTAGCCATCCGGATAGTCTAATGGCCGCTTTTCAGAGGATGCCAGTCAGTCACAGGGATACTTGGGCATTTATTTAATATCTGAGTTCAGACTCTATAGTTGGGATACTTTATTTCATAAAGTTATAATATAAAGTCACTTTAATATTATAACTTTAAGTTACTTTATTTTTTTATAAAGTGACAAGTGAATAAAAGATGAAAGTGCCTTTTTATCCCACATTGTCTAATTGATGTAATGGTTCTCATTTTGAGGTTATAAAGGAAGGAGATCTTCCTTGGGAAAAGCACAATGAGAATTTATAAAATTAAGATTTTATATCGGTTGCTTGAATGTGACTGATTTTCTTGAGGACGTAGCCCCAATATTCCACCCTTGGTGAAGTCATCCAGATTTCACAAGTGAAAAAATTTGCAGATATAGAAGGAAGTTATTGCAGTAGTACCTTCAATCGATTCAGCAAGCAAGTGATTAAATAATGGTGGCAATTACATTCTCAGCATTACAGGAACAATAGAAATCCATGCGAAGTTTAACAGTGCCAATACCTATAAGGAATCTACGTATTATGGGGAAGCTATCTCAATCAACAAACAGTCTCCGGTGTTGATGCAAGGAAGGAAGAAATCCATTAATTAGCGCTATCGATATATTATTTCCTGTGTTTGAATATTGCAGTGAATAACATTGTAGTCGGACTGGATATATGTAGACTGGTCTTCAAGAGTTGTTTCGAGTAAAGAGAATACAAACTCGCCACCGTCTAGACTTCTGGTTAGGAGCATACAGCAGTCTGGACTCCGGGGCCCCATCACCTTAGCAGCAGTGGGCCATTCTTACTCCATCTCTCCCCAATCCCACGGGTGGCGTGGAAGATCACAGGGAGGCTGAGCAGAAGCAGCACGCTTGCTCACGCGGGCTACCCAGAACTCAGAGAAGACGCGTGGTTTCCTTGCGGGCGCCATACTACAGTACAGCAGGCCACGCACTGGTGTATATCGGGCGGGAGCAGACTTCCCATCGCTAGCCACAGGGACTGCTAGCAGTCATCCTACGGGTGTGAGTCACACACAGAACCAGCACAGCGTACATGCCCAGCTAATACTCAGACACCATAAATCTGACAGAGCCACACAGGGAGGTGTCGGCCGATAGAAGGGTGTTGATTCTCTGCCAGTCATTGCTGGAACGTTATTGCAATACAAGGTCCCCAAACATTATCTTTTAATCTACGCATATGCACTTATGTACTTAAAGAGTTCTAGTTGTAGTCATTCCGAATATTAAAATCATTCAATAAGGAATATTGTAATGCGAATAAGATTCTCTCTTAATATATAGTGTGATTTATGCGGTCATAGAATCCTCAGCATCATTCTCTTAGACAGATTTGTGGATTGTATGTATTCTCTTATTGAATAAATTGGTCAAGGATAAATTCATATTCACTGTGCAAACTGAAGAACAGTACCAACTTTCCGAGATTAGAGTGCAACCGAGTTTGTTTTCCAAATAGTAAGTCAAGAACCTTACATCCACCTATCATATGACTATTGGCATGTCACCATTTCGAGCTCTTTATGGTAGCGAGCCATTATCTTTAATAGACTTGGCTCTTCAGGATAGCAGGGCGCCGATTGCGAGAGATTGGCTACAGGACCACCAGGATATTCTTAAGTCTCTCAGGGAGAACATTCAGAGGGCACATAATCAGCAAAAGTTGTATGTTGATCGACACCGGATTGAACGGGTTTTCAAGTCAGGGGATATGGTTTACCTTCATCTTCAGCCTTACAGGCAGAGTTCTCTGAAGAAGAGTGGATCGGAAAAGCTCAAGCCCAAGTTTTATGGTCCCTACCGCATCTCTAGGAGGGTTGGTGAGGTGGCATATGAGCTTGAGCTGCCGGCCGACAACCGGATTCATAATGTTTTTCATGTGTCTTGCCTCAAGAAGGCAATAGGACAACAGATAGTCCCTTCAGTTGGATTACCCCCACTTGATGAGGAGGGGAACTTGGTTTTGATGTCAACTGAGGTGATTGAGATCAAAGAGAGGAAGCTGCGGAACAAGGCTATCAGAGAATACTTGATTCCATGGAAGGACTTACCGATAGAGGATGCTACATGGGAAGGTGAGTCTATTCTGTAGCACCCCGCATTGAGATTGCTTGAGGGCAAGCAATCCAGGGAAGGAAGGACTATAATGTCCCCAATCGAGCAGTAGGCCATTATGGCGCCTGGTTAGTCTATCTCCCCCATCCGGATAGGCTAAGGGCTTCTTTCAGAGGATGTCAACCAATCACAGGCTTCAGTGGGTGAGCATTTATTATTTGGGCTCATTTTATAAAGTAAAGTCACTTTACTTTATACAAGGATGTTATAAAGTCACTTTATGACTTTAAGTTACTTTTTTTTATATAAGTGACTTAAGTAACTTAAAGTAACTTAAGTGAGCACTTTAGACTGTTGTTTAGGTTGGCAGGCACCGAATTGAGTTGGTTATTTTATATCTATGGTCCCTTAGACTGTTGGTCTCATGGACGTCAATAAAACTCTTCATTCATTCATTCATTCATTTTATCCCACATTGCTTAAGTTGTGGAGTTTTCCCTCACTTCGAGGTTATAAAAGAAAAAGGCTTTCTTGGGAAAAGCACCATGAGAATATTATAAACAAAGAATTTAAAATTCTGGTTGCGATTGTGACTGGTTATATTTTCTTAAGGACAGAAACCCTTGAGGAAAAATTAGAGAAATTGGACGTAGCCCCAGCCATAGATCAACTTCTGGCAGACTTATCGGCGATAAGTGAACTTATCGCAATAAGTTCTGCTCTGCGATAAGTTACATAACTTTCGCGCCAACTTGTCGCGCAGAGAAGTTGGCAACTTATCGCAGAGAATATCGGCGATAAGTTCTAAACTTATCGCGATATTTCAAAAACTTATCGGCCGCAGTCCTCTTATAGGGACTGACGGCCCAGAAAGGGCAAAAACACTTTTTTTGTTTGCCAATGCCATTTTAGAGAGAAGAAAAAGGGTTTGGTGGAGAAAGAAGTTGATTTGCAGCGCTAGAGATCGATTTTTTGTGGATTTGGAGCGGATTCGAAGAGATTTTTCAAGCAAATTCGGATTCACAAGTAAGTTTTCATGCCAGCCTTGTAGTTCATTCAGTTGTGAGCGCAATTGGAGCTTGTTCGAGGCCATTCACACAAAGAAGAGGAACAAGTTATCACAAAAACGGATGAATGACC
>MU227995.1:2406395-2419794 GCA_018584345.1 Thuja plicata | reverse complement strand
AAATATAACATTTAAGTATAAGTCACATACTTTTAATTTCTTATACTTTAAGTTATATTTGTATAAATACCTTCCAGGATGTTTGAGATAGGTTTCAGCTTCATAGGAGTTAAGGTGCAGATTATAGATTTTGGGGTTTTTTAAAATATTTCAGGACTTAGCCAAATTTCAGGATTCAGCACGCCTTCAGCAAGGCTACCTCCCGCAATCTATTTCGACTTTCTAAGATCGAATTGAAGCTGGAACAAGGATTCTCAAAGGGTTTACACTTGTTTCATCACGAATCCTTTGATTTGATCCCATATTCCTGAAAGATTTAACACAACTCTTGCTCATGTTCCAGACAGACTTGACTTCTCAGCAGGCAAAAATTGCCTAAAACCAACTCTCAAACCTCATTTGCCGGACCAGGGGGCCTGAAAACTGTCGCCAACAAAAAACTACCTAAGACCACTACTGCTACTGCTTGCAAAAGAGGGGGTCCCCATTTGCAATGGGGCGATGGTGTGAAAACGTCACAACAGGACTTTCGTCTTATTGCTCTTTGCAACACCATTTATAAAATTCTCTCTAAGTCTTTAGCCAACAGGCTGAAACTGTTACTACCCCAAATTATCTCTGAAGAACAAACAAGATTTGTCCCAAAGCGATCAATCCTTGATGGAATCATAAATGCTCAAGAGATAATACACACAGCACAAACTAATAAAGAGCAGTGAATGTTAATTAAACTAGATATCCAAAAAGCTTATGACAAAGTCGATTGGCGATTCTTATGCGAATGTATGGAAGGTTTCAGATTCTCAAAACAATGGATAAACCTCATTTTTAATTGTATTTCCTCCCCAAAAATTTCCCTCTTGTTTAAGTGAACACCTGAAGGTTTCTTCAATATAACCACAGGGATAAGACAGGGTGATCCCATCTCCCCATTTCTCTTTGTTATTATGGCAGAGGCTCTAGGCAAATCAATCACAAAGGCTAACATAGAAGGGAAATTGTAGGAGTTAAGGTCACTAATAATGTACAAAACATAACTCATCAACAATTTGCTGATGATACAATCCTACCAGGTGTAAGCACTATAAAAGAAGCAAAATCCTTCAAAGATATTTTGTCAGTCTATATGAGAGCTTCAGGACAAAGGGTGAATCCCAACAAATCGGAAATCTTCTTTCTTAACACACCCCTCGCCAAAGCAAGATAAATTTGTAATATACAAGGTTACAATATTGGAAACTTTCGGTGTAAATATCTAGGGATTCCGATAGATAAAGGAACTCGTAGTACTCAGTTATGGAAATCAATTATCACAAAGATTCAGAATAAAAAAGAAAATTGGAAAGGTAAATGGTTAACCAAAGCAGGTAGATCAACTATGATCAAATCGGTACTATCAACTATTCCGACTTACCAGATGTGTAAAGTTCCTAGCTAGCTGTACTGACACTTCGCTGCAAAGTTTCGTGAACTTGGATGGTCTCTTGTTTAATAGTGAGAGTGGTGTGATTGTGTTCAATTCTGTTTAAAAGCCTTCAACATATAATGCATAGGATTCCAAAGATAAATCCACCCATAAAACTACTGCTGGGACTATGTCAGTTTAGAACCCCCAACTAATAGATTTGTTTGCAATACATGAACATAATATAACAAGCACAATGACAGTTCAAACATATAATTAAATATCAAATTCCTTTCCAGAATGATTACAATGCACTTGGATAGTGAAAGGTGAATCGTAATAGAGTTTGTGCACCTTATGGTAATGGTTACGGTTTGCACCAGACAGGCTTCCGTCTGCACACGGCCTGCTGTTTCCAATCACTGTTCACGGGCCTTAAGGTTGGGACTGTGTCTGCCCAGTTGGTGGAGAGCATACACGCTCTGATTCAACTGCCAGCCGTTTTCGGCTTTCAACCCGCACACCCAAATCCCATAGTTCCCGCGCGGCTGGTGTTGTTGGGCGTTACCTGTTGGTGATGCAGCAGGTATCGAGTGTCAAGTTACACTCCACGGGATGAATAGGACTACAGGGAGTCCTATGACTGACGTCCAACTCCACACCTTCACCGTGCTGGTTTCAACGGCGTCGGTTTCCACAGAGGCTGCTGTCACTGTGGTTGAAGCAGGAGATGAACTTGGCGTCAACTCCACACGGACACTGTAGAGGTTGCTGTCACTGTCTCACGTTATACCTCCCCTCCACCCGTTAATAACTATGGAGTGTTCTCAACAACACGTTTGACATAGAGCTGAAGGAGACCAATGCTACGCCCAGGTTGACTTCTGAATGTATAATATATTTTGCATGGCCACAATGTCAAATCAGTCTGGATATTTTCTTCCCAATGTAAGAGTCCTGCTATTGCAAACTGAATCCTCTTCACTGATGGAGTATATCGAATTGTTAAATGTTGAATAAAAGTGTTGTAAGTCAACCTTTAATTCAAAACTTACTTGTTAGAGCTCCAATATGAAACCTGTATGATTTCATCATAAATGAGAAATGTTGGGGCTACGTCCAGTTTCCTCCAAAATCCTCAAGGGGCTACGTCCTCAAGAAATCAGTCACATTCAAGCAACCAGATATAAAATCTTATTTTATATCTTCTTCATTGCGCATTTCCCAAGGAAGATCTCCTTCCTTTATAACCTCAAAATGAGAGCCATTTCCTCAACTAGCCAATGTGGGATAAAAAAGGCACTTTCGTCTTTTAGTCACTTAAGTCACTTTATAAAATAAAGTAACTTAAAGTTATAATATTAAAGTGACCTTATAATATAACTTTATGAAATAAAGTACCCCGACTATAGAGTCTGAGCCCAGATATTAAATAAATGCCCAAGTAACCATGTGACTGATTGGCATCCTCTATAAAGCGGCCATTAGACTATCCGAATGGCTAGATAGGCTAATTAGGCATAATATGCAATACTGAAGAAAAGGGGACATTACAAGATGTCGGTCCTTCCCCTCCCGAGGAACATAAAAGCAGATCTAGATAAACATCTCATAGAGTTTTTCTGGAAAGGCACTTCGGAACACAAGAAGCTAGCCTTAATAAAATGGGATAATATTTGTAAACCAACATCCATGGGTGCACTCCGTATAAAAAATCTACATTGGCAAAATAGGGCCCTTGGTGCCAAACTAGTTTGGCGATTAGTACATGAGTCCAACAGCAAATGGGCCTCGATTCTTCTTAACAAATACATACCTGACGCTAATCCCATCAACATCTTTTGAGCTAGAGAACATGTCAAAGGATCTCGAATATGGAACTTTATTATAGATAACAGAGAAATCGTCAACAAAGATCTCACTTGGGACACAGACAGGGGTGAAGAGGCCCTATTTTGGGATGACTCTTGGGGAGGATATCCCCCGATGGATAAAATGGGGATTTCTTCAGAGACAAAAGACTTATTGATTAGACACTGGGGAAAAAGAGTTAAGGACTATATCTGACGCAGTGCAAGGCAGGGAGAATCCCCAAAGGAGATGTCCAAGCCCCCAGCTGAAACCACACAACGGAATATAAACAAAACACAGAGATTTAGATCCACAACAATGCAAATTCCCATAATAGAATTGTAGTAGGTAATAAAGTCATTTTATATTATACTTAGTTATGTTTTGTCGGGAGGGTAGTTAGGAGCGAGGAGATGCCTCTGTTGGTTTCCCCAACCGACCGACTATTATATAAGTACTTTGGTTTATTGTGTTGATGTTATGTTTTGGTGGTAATAAATAAAGAAATAAACATTTCCTCGCCATCTTGGTTTTCTGGTATGGTACTCTGTTCATTCCATTGGTATTGGTAATAATTGTTTATTGGTAAATGTCTTGTTGGTATCATTGAATATATATTGTATTGTTCTACTGAATGCGTTGTGTTATTCTGTACATTGTGGAATAATAAACATTCTACATTTTGGCGCCGCTGCCTAAGTTTGAACCCGGAGGTCATAGAGAAGAGAGGAGGGAATACCAAGGGAAGATCAAGATACACGAGATTTGATGGTGGCCTGGGAAGTACCGGTATGTGCGAAGGGAAGCCGAGAGAGCGGTTCCAAAGAAGCACAGTACAGACAAATTTTGGTAGCACCAGCGGTGTAGTTTCTGACTTGAGGAATTCCTCGACTTCTGCTAGACATTTGATCCACTCAATAAATTCATGCCCCTGCTTCCAAATAAGTACCCCAAGCGTAGGCCCGAAGAAGAAACTGAGGAAGAAGTCGCCCTGCGGATTCTTGGTCAGCAACAAGATGAAAGACGTCGCCGCTTGAGAGGATTGGGGAACCAGTCTCTAAGCAAAAGACAACTTGAGGAAAGCTTGATCGAAAACACCATAGAAGGAATAGCCAACTTGGCCATTTCAGAAACATTGAAGGAAGGGGGAAGAATCCTGAAACCCCTGCTTGAAGAGAGTACTGGGAGGCACACCACTCCGCCCAGATAGAGGAATCACAAGGAGAAGGAGAGAGCACTAGTTCTGGAGGGCGCATCCCGGCAGGAGGAAGTGTATCCTGAAATCCCTGCTCGAAGAGAGTACTAGGAGGCACACCACTCCACCCAGATAGAGGAATCACAAGGAGAAGGAGAGAGCACTAGTTTTGGAGGGCGCATCCCGGCAGGAGGAAGTGTCCCGGCAGGAGGGAGCGTCCTGGCAGGAGGAAGTGTCCCGGCAGTAGGGAGCGTCCCAGCAGGAGGTAGTGTCCCTACAGGAGGGAGCATCCCGACAGGAGCAAGTATCTCGACAGGAGGGAAAAGAATGTCAGTAGTCAAGCAAAAACTTCCTAGACTTAGTGGAGAAGGGTCAAATGACTAGGGCCAGCACTGTAAAACGTGTATCACCATATGGCAGGCCAATGGATAAAATGATACAGATGAATGGTTAAAAGCCTTCTCTGCCACACTAAGAGGGATCGCTATTGATTGGTACACAGACTTGGAGGCTGCCAAGAAAACCACGTGGAAGGACCTTTGTACTGCCTTTGAGGAGGAATTCAGACTCCTGCATGATGAGGACGAGATAGTCACGGAAATCTACAATACCAGGCAAGGGAAAAACAAGTCAGTTAGGGGTTATACCAGGAGACTCAAGGAATTGATAGGGAAGTTGGATAACAAAACTGCTGACGGATTGAAAAAAAGATGGTTCATTGAAGGGTTAACCCTGTCCTTGAAACGGAAAATGAAGATAGTACCACCATCATCCTTTGGAGAGGCATGCACTCGAGCAATGGACATCGAAAGTGAAAATAAAACTTCCAAAGCTAAGAAGCAGGGAAGCGAGAGTGAGAGCTCAAGAGAGTGGGGATGAGTCCAAAACCATCCAGACCTTGAGAAAAGACATGATGCGGTTGATGAAGGAAGTTACTGGAAGTAAGGAGGAAAAAAGAGAGGGGAGGGAACTCTGGTGTACAGATTGTAAGGAAGGACATACAAAAGGAACATGCCCGCGCAAAGCTTTCTGTGACATTTGTCAAGTGTTAGGCCACACAATCAAAGACTGCCCCTACAATCTAAAGGCACGGAGTGCTCAAGTATTCTTCACCTAAGGAGAACAATCCACACCACCCGCCACCCCCCCACGAAACACAAACACAAAAGCTTCACCTGGAGGGTACCAAAACAATAGACGAGGGAGCAACAACAACAGCAATAACAACACACCTCGAAGGGCAATCGAGTACGATTCTAAAGGAAGACCCATGATTCAATGTAGGCGATGTAACGAATGGGGACACTTTGCGTGGGATTGCCAGAATGGGGGAGGACAGAATGAAGGGATGTTGTGTAAACGGTGTGGACCGGGAAATCATGAGGATGTCAATTGTCCCACACAAAAGGGGGTGAACAGGCTTGACATTGAACAGTCGGAGAAGGAAGTATTTGCTATCACAAGAATGCAAACCAGGCAACTTGCATACCCGACACTACAGAGAGAGAAAGGTTCCAAGAAGCCAGGAATGACATTAGAAATAACATGCCAGAGGGAGGAAGAGGAAGTACCACTAAATCCTCAAATAACCGGCCAGTACCTAGCATCATGAAACAAGTACTGGAAACCACCATCCCTGTGAAAATCATGGACCTATTAGAAACATTACCTCAGCTACGGGTAGCAATATCGCAAGGAATAAGTAGCCAAGAGGAAACCCTTAAGGAAGAGGAGAAAGAAGAAAAAACAGCAAAAACCGATACTCTATTCACTATAGGGATAGGGAGGACACCTGCAATAGTGGAAATGGAGATAATGGGGTGAAAACTATCTAATACTATTGTGGACGGAGGGTCCGGTGTGAATGTTCTACCGGAGGAGACTTGGAAGGCACTAGGGAAACCCGCCCTCTAGCCACCCACATTTCAATTGGTAGGAGCAGATCAGCATGGAATCAAGCCGATAGGAACCTTAATGGGACAAAAAGTAATGATCGGTACACAGCAGTTTCTCCTGGATTTTGTGGTAATCACTTTGGAAAAGAAAGGGTATGATGCATTGTTAGGGAGAGGTTGGCTGGTGGCAGCAAAGGCCACCCATAATTGGAAAAAGAATACGCTATCCATAGAAGTAGACGGGAAGAAGTACACAATAGATCTGAGGAATCAGTGTGTAAGTCAGGATCTAACATCCGACTCAGAAGGGGAAGACAAAGGAGCGGAACCAGATGGAGTGCTCCAGCTAGGGGAATGTTCAAAAGACGAAACTAGTTCCCTCAACGGCCCGTTCCACTGGCAGATGGGAGACTATGAGGTATTCTAGCCAGAGTGCAATATGTTGCAAATCCAAGAAAAAGAGATACATCCCATATGTCACTTAGACATAATAGAAGAAAAAAAAGAAAAACAAAAAACAAAATTTGATGAGAGAAAAAATAAAGGCAACCCTAACATCTACAGGTCTTATAAAAGACTTAGGTGCCATTTCCCAATTCACAACACTCGGCAGAGGAAGGTACGAGCTTGCAAGCCGTACGAGCTCAAGCCAAGAAGAAGTGCACGGACAGAAGGTACGTGGAAGAGCGTACGTGGGAGTCCAGAACAAGCAGACCAGACCGCGTATGGAGTACAGACAGACCGTACGGAAGGTCGTACAGAGGAGGGAGACATCACAGGGCCGTACGGACTAGGAGGTGGTGAGGCCAGTACGGACTGGACTATACGGGAGGCCGTACGGAGGGGAAAGACATACAGACTACAAGGTTGTACGACGTACGGACGACAAGGCCGTACGAGTGGCAGGGTCGTATGCCATACTCAGGAAGGTCGTACGCCAAGGGGTCGTACTCAAGCAGGTCGTACGCCAGAAGGAAGAGGCTGTACTCAAACAGGTCGTACGTCACAAGGAGGAGGCCGTACGCAAGGAGACAGTATGCAAGAAGGAGAAGGCCATACACAAAATGGTTGGGGCAAAAACAATTGATAAGAGCATACGGCAGTTGGCCAGAGACTATAAGATGGTAAAGATAAGTGTGGGAAACCCGAGCAAAGGGAAAATTGTTGAATCCAAACAGAAAAATCCAGCCTTACAGGTGAGAAAGGTCAAGAAGAGCACACGCAGGAAGGATAAAGGGAACATCATGGAAAGGACTACGACTGCCAATATCAGTTTTGAGAGTGTAGTAGGAAGTGGATGTCGTGCCTGGTGGGAGAATGCAGAAGACAAGCACACCACTAAGGAAATCATACAGCGGGCCAAGAGTCAGAATGTGGAAGCCATAGTTAGAGCAGCGGAGTCCTTGGCAATATTCATGAAGGGAAAATGCCATACAGATTGGAGCCTATTCCAGCAGAGTGGATACAAACAGGGAGAAATAGCTGAAATCTGGACAACCCCTTGCATTACGGGTGTTGAAGCAAAATCAGCAGCTAAAGTGAAAAAGATGGATGCATTACGGGTGGTCCAAGGAGTTGAACAAGTTCCAAGTCCAGGGACGCCTTCACAACCCATCTCTGAAGTCTAATTTTCTTTTTGTAGTACATTCGTCTGGAAGACGACATTTTTTTGGGGAGGGGTATTGTAGTAGGTAATAAAATCATTTTATATTATACTTAGTTATGTTTTCTCGGGAGGGTAGTTAAGAGCGAGGAGATGCGTCTGTTGGTTTCCCCAAACAACCGACTATTATATAAGTACTTTTGTTTATTGTGTTGATGTTATGTTTTGGTGGTAATAAATAAAGAAATAAACATTTCCTCGCCATCTTGGTTTTCTGGTATGGTACTCTGTGCATTCCATTGGTATTGGTAAATGTCTTGTTTGTATCATTGAATATATATTGTATTGTTCTACTAAATGTGTTGTGTTATTTTGTACAATGTGGAATAATAACCGTTCTACAAGAATCATAAGATTTTCATTCAACATGCCTGACTATAAGGCCTTCCGGGTTACGGCCAAATACAAACAATTACAACAGTAATTCTGCAAGACCTCGCAAGATCCAACTCCTAACTAGCCCAGATCCACACTCTGGTAGAAACTCTAAGAAGAATCTAAACTTATGATCGCAAGCAACCAAGCAACCTTCTTGTCTTCTAAGCCCACACTTAGGTACTAGCTCTGCTCAAATTCACTCCTCTGCTACTCCATGTTGCAATTCCCCTCAAGACTCCACAAGACCCTCTACTTATACCCAGCTAAGGCACAAGTCGGCCTTACAAACTAACGCAAGTGAGGGTTGATAATGGGGCCAAGGGCTCTCCCAACTACCAAACCAGCTTGCCAACACAATGCGGAAGCAACAACACAGTGAGAGAAGAAACAGCAGAGATCCTTTTCATTAATTGATCAAACTCATTACATGCCGGCCTGTAAGGCCTTCCTAGTTTGGGTCATATACATTCAAAGAATTACAAATTGATCTTCATACATGCGAGGTCACAAACCTGCCTTACAATATCTCAACAGATAATCTTCTATTACAATCTGATATCATAATCCTATTCTAAAACTGATACCGATCTCCTAAACTAACAACATAGAAACAAATATATACAAGAGTCCACCATGAGAGGTCAGCGCTGTAATGAGCCCAACCAGGCTCTACGGGGCTAAATAGGATTTTGCACTCACAAATAATAACTTTGCCAGAAATGTAATTCTTTATTCATCATATTCAGAATACTATTTTTTTTTTTTAATCCACTAACAATTTGTCCCAGCATGTTATGAATTGGATAAATCTGGAAATTACATTCGATGTTTCCATAAACATAAACAATGAAGTAATTATAGAACCTGATTTTCTCCTGTGCCGTAGACCCGATGGTGATGGCGGCTAGCATATAGCAACCACGGTTTCTCAGAAAAACGGTAGCTCCCAGCATAATGGCTGCTAGACAGTTCACAGCCTTGTCAATGCATCACGTTCTACTCCAAATCTCACGCGCCAGCAGCTGCCCCACGCACACCATTTGTCACCTCACGCGCAGCCTTAGTATATCCACGCACACTAGCTGTCACACCTCACACGCAGCCCTATATTCCACGCGGCTCTATGTTGCTGCGCCAACCAATGAATACAATGTGTTGCCAATGTTCTACCTTCCAGAAAACCGAAGATCATTCCAACAATTCTATTCGACTTCCAGCCAGGGCACAATGGAGTCAAATTCCGAAATGCTTTCCTCCTTCCCTAACAACACACAACCTCTTCAAGCAAGCCACAGTTCAATTCAGAATTACTTCTTCCAGCATCAGGCAGACAGTAGGAAAGAAGAAAGAGATTGGTTATACTTCAACAACCAATAAGCGGAATAGCTCCAGGAGAATTAGTCTTCCAGATGCTAAACCAATTCAGGATCAAACCCTTATACCTCAGCAAGGGATTTGATTTACAAATCAGAACTTCTCAGAGAAAACAAACAAAATATAATATATTCAATCGATACTCAATTCCAAGAATGAACCCATATTTATAATCCTCCTGTAGCCATAGTTTCCAAAAGATGCTTCAATTAACCACCCTCTGAAATAACTTCTAAATTATTATAATAATAAAGTATTATTATAATAATGTGGCTTTATTATTAATTAATAACTTATAAGTATTAATTAATAACCATTAATTAATAAATATGAGCTCGTGCAATAAATCCGACATCCACTGCAGGTGATGACTAACTGCCAGAGCCACCCACTAAACTGCCAAGAATGGCAACTGCCAGAAATAGACTTACTATAAATAGTAAGTCCCCAGCCAAAGAACTACACAAACTGAATATCGTCTGGAATACTGACCACTGCCGATATTGCCCTGCCAGAAATGGAAACTGACCAAACTGACTTACTAAAAATAGCAAGTCTGCCAACTGAGACCCTCAAAACCAGGCCTCAGCTCACGAGGGTCAGGATAATGAGTTGATCAAGCCACTGCCAATACCTACTAAAAAAGGGGGTCATCACAGTCCGCCCTCCCCAAGATTGCTTGTCCTCAAGCAATCAAGTATCTCACTACAACCTCCACCAGGGTCCCATAAGAAACACGTGACATCCCTGCTATCTCGGGACCCACTGTAAACCCATGACATCAGCAACACCAGTAACATAACCTGTATCATAACCCCAAGTGCCTGCACTGATGAAGTGGAGATCTGGACATTCCCAGGCGATGACTCAACAGGAGAACTCCTCATACCAGACTTTACTGACTCTCGCCAGTCATCCTGAAACCAATCCATCTTAGGCACAGACCATCTCTGCACCTTATGTAAATCCTGAACATGTGAATCGAAGATGAGACTGTAAACACTCAACACGGTGTAGACTTGATTCCCAGTAGGATCATCATTGTCTTCGTCCTCATGCGGTTGCGATGATCCCTCAATCTCATCTGTGTAAACCCAAATGCCACGGTTTGCTGCCCCCTTTGGCCTCAGAGCACAGGTATGAACTTGAGAGAAAGGCCCCTTGCACCAAAAGCAAAGATGTCTCTTCCTCAGGTCCTCTCTGGAAGTATCATCAAATTTTCCCGTTGACTTGCCCTTGTCCTCCACAACTGGCGGGGACTCCTCGTCCCTGGGTGGAGAGCCAGATGACTTCGGGGCACCCTTGTTCCGAGATGATGCCTCGAGATCCTGGGCATTCTTCATCGCTTCATGTAAGGATGGAGGATCTAAGGACTTAACCCATCCTCGCAATGGTTCAGCTAATCCCTCTAAGAATAATGTTACTCTTCTCCGCTCTGAGATATCATACACCATTACTGATAAGCACTGAAATTCGTTGATTTACCCATCTAAACTGGTTGTCTGTCGTAACTGAGCCAACTCTGGGTCCTTTTTGTCAAAGCGCTCAATCAGCCTGTCTACAAATTCCTGATAGACAGTAATTTGGTCATGGTGTAGTGACCTCAATCCATGGTACCACCAGTCATGAGCAATCCCATCTAAATGCAACACTGCAAATCTGATGGCGTCCTCCTCGGTCATCGGACGCAATGCGAGGTAGGTGTCAAGCTTGTGGATCCAAGCTCTAGCAGTGACCCTACCGCTGCCATCAAAATGTGCTAGCATCATCTTGCTAGCTACTTGTCTCAAATCGTTATGCCCCATCCTATGTCTATCATGTGCTAGTCTTCCCCTTGAGTGCTCCCGTTTCTGTGTCAAGTGTCTATCAAAATTCATATTTTGCTTCAAGGCTGGAGGAAGGGCATCCCATCCAGCATAGTGCGTGACTATATCATCAACAAAAGGGATATTTTTAGTATCAGCACTGGCTGCATCAGTCTCTGGTCTCATAATCTAGGCCCGTGAGGTCTGTACTGATCTCCCCTATCACCTGCCCTATCTGCTCTATCATGTCTCGGAGTTCTAGGCTCATAATCTCTATGCCTGTCATCAACCCGAGATCTATGTGATGCGACAGAAGCATCACATGATCTCTCCCTACTCTGACCTCTCAGGAGAACGATCTGTCTCAATGTATCAAAAAGCTCATGTAATACATCAGCTACATGATGTTGTCCTGCGGCTAAGTTTTTGAATGTCTCCCTAGCCTCTCTGTCTACATCTGTTTCATTTGCGGATGTGGGTCTGGCCTGACCTGCTGAGCTACCTACATTATTATCTCCACCCAGTACTGTGCCAAACTAGATATTTGGATCATCCACGTTTGGTGGAGGTGACTGGCCTCTCCTGTAATAATGTCTACCAGGGATGAATAATAATAATAATAAATGAACCCGATTTCCTTGCAGGCTGGCAGGAAACCGCTCTAATACCACTGTAATGAGCCCAACTAGGCTCTACGGGGCTAAATAGGATTTTGCACTCACAAATAATAACTTTGCCAGAAATGTAATTCTTTATTCATCATATTCAGAATATTAATTTTTTTTTAAAACACTAACAATTTGTCCCAGCATGTTCTGAATTGGATAAAGCTGGAAATTACATTTGATGTTTCAATAAACATGAACAATGAAGTAATTACAGAACCTGATTTTCTCCTATGTCGTAGACCCAATGGTGATGGCGGCCAGCATATAGCAACCACGGTTTCTCAGAAAAACGGCAGCTCCCAGCGTAATGGCTGCTAGACAGTTCGCAGCCTTGTCAATGCATCACGTTCTACTCCAAATCTCACATGCCAGCAGCTGCCCCACGCACACCATTTGTCACCTCACGCGCAACCTTAGTATATCCACGCACACTAGCTGTCACACCTTACGCGCAGCCCTATATTCCACGCGGCTCTATGTTGCTGCGGCAGCCAATGAATACAATTCGTTGCCAATGTTCTACCTTCCAGAAAACCGAAGATCATTCCAACAATTCTATTCGACTTCCAGCCAGGACACAATGGAGTCAAATTCCGAAATGCTATCCTCCTTCCCTAACAGCACACGACCTCTTCAAGCAGGCCACAGTTCAATTCAGAATTACTTCTTCTTCCAGCAATAGGCAGACAGTAGGAAAGAAGAAAGAGATTGGTTATACTTCAGCAACCAATAAGCGGAATAGCTCCAGGAGAATCAGTCTTCCAGATGCTAAACCAATTCAGGATCAAACCCTTATACCTCAGCAAGGGATTTGATTTACAAATCAGAACTTCTCCTCAGAGATAACCAGTGAAACCCGGGGACGCGTACCCGGCCCAAAACCCCGGAGTACCGGGTACCGGGATGTCCCCGGGACGGGTACTCCGCGTACCGGAGTACCCCCACCGCCGCCCAAGTTTCGCCGCACCCGTCCGGTACTTCGGTACCGGTACCGTACTTCGGTACTTCGGTACTTCGGTACCAGTACTTCGGTACTTCGGTGCGGCCGGCGGCAGACATGAAAAAGTGTATTTTTTTTAAGTTTTTAAATAAAATTTGGTTTTTTAATTGGTTCTTATGGAACCCTAAAAGGATGTGGGTCCCATATAAGGCCCTCTAAGCCTTC
>MU227995.1:2362394-2392427 GCA_018584345.1 Thuja plicata | reverse complement strand
AAACTAAGAACATAGAAACAAATATATACAAGAGTCCACCAAGAGAGGTCGGCACTCAAATCCATAAGTGAGACCCAGATTTAGGTCCACACAGATCCCAATGAGAGACCCCAAATCAATTAAGCCACGGAAATTAACTGAAGAAGTCGGCCACGAGATCCAACTCCAAAATAAGCAACTCGGGCAAAGGATGACCGAGCAACAGAGTGACTCGGGCAAAGAACACCCTGAGCAACAGACCCGAGCAACAGAAACAAGCATGGCAGAGCGACAGAACCCGAGCGACAGAGACAAGCATGCCCAAGTGACAGAACCCGAGCAACAGAGTACTTCCCGAGAAGTCTCCAAACAAACTAAAGAACAAAACAAACATCTTTTTGGTTGAGCAGGATTGCCAAGGACCCAAGATGCTCCTGCATCACAAATTAAACAAACCCTTACATTAAATACATATTCAAACCACAAGTCAGCTTGTAAACAAATATTAAATGACCCAGTCGGCCATTTCAATCCATAAATGCACATAGGATAAAGATCCAAGACCCAAATAGGTCCACACACATCCCCACGATCGATCCACGTCACGATCACACGCTACACGAATTAAATGCATCAAGTCGGCCTCCCAAATCCGCCGCAAGAACACCAGTCGGCAAGCCAAACTACTGAGTGCCAACAACCACCAGCCGAGCATGAACAAACCAACAAGCATCGTCGAGCCACAATACATGCTGAGCAACCAACACATGTCGAGAAAGCCAGGCATCGCCGAACTACAACACATGCCGAGCGCCAGAGTTTGCCGAGTTCTTCAGCGACCGAGTCTCCCATCAACGACCAAGCCCCTCGGCCAACATAGTAACCGAGCAACACTTCAACCGAGTACTCCAACCGAGAACACCATCCTTCAACCGAGCTCCAAAGCAACCGAAAATCTGATAGCCACAGATTTGCCAAGAACCTCAGATGCCCCTGCATTAGACACCGGGGTAACAAAAGAAGTGTGTCCCACACTTAGACTCCAGAAGAAAATCAGGAATCCACCACCTCATCTTAACCATCGGTCTCCACATCCTCAAGGTTAAGAACAAGAAGTTCGAAACCATCACATCCAACCAAACCAAGTCAGTCTACAACTTTCCAACATCACCATCAGCAACAGTAACCTCATCAAAGCACTCAAGCATATCAACAAGCAGCATATCAAGATGTCCACCATCTTCACCAGTCTCATCCACAACCGCATACCGATCAACAAAACAATCAGTATCAATGCCCTTAGACAAAGGTAACTCTTCCTCCTCGTCAGCAATCTCATCATCAACAACAAGATGCTCTGCAATTTCCATATCAGATCCATCCATCTGAGTATGAAAACCAACCACCTCTGCAACAACATCAACTTGCTCCTCATCACAAGCCAAACTCACAACACCAGCGATCTCATTGCTCACAACAAGATGCTTTGCAACATGTAAATCATCACGCACAGCATCCTGATTATCCACGAACAGGTGCTTTGCAATTTCCATGTCAGACACAACCAACTGATCATGAAAACAAGTCTCCATCCCAGCATAAACATGGTTAGGAATCTCCTCAGCAATGACCGAATCTCCTCAGCAATGACCACAAGTTGCTCTGCAGGTTTCGCATCAAACTCCACAGAATGAATAACAAAACCAACCTCCACTTCGACCTTGTCAAGCCCCCTTCTCTCTTGAACAAGTCTTCTAACCGACCAAACAACTCGCTTCTGGATCAGTAGACTCCAGCTCCAGAGACTTCTACGAAACTCAACCATTCCTTCCTTTACTTAATCGGTCAAACTAGCTTCCAACCGAGCAAACTTCTTCTCAACTACATCACAGAGAGCTGCAATTGCCCTAGGGTCCAATCTTCTTGGAGGCATCTTCCAAGATCTTCGTAAACCCTCTGCAACAAATCTCCAACCAGATCCAACCTTCACTCAACAAGATCAACCTTCCATCTTCGCAACCATTGATCCATATCAAGATCCATCTGCAAGTCCTCTGCAATTGTAAGTCAGAACCACGATCTGCTACCTCACAACAAAGATATAGGACTCCAGAAAGAACAATCCACCACAAGATCGAACTCTGCTCAGATAGACTTCACCCAACCCAAGGTCCTGGTGCAAACTGCCTCACTTTCGGCGATTTGTCCACACACTCGGGAACTTCAAGCTCTGATACCACTTGACGCAGTGCAAGGCAGGGAGAATCCCCAAAGGAGATGTCCAAGCCCCCAGCTAAAACTACACAAGCGGAATATAAACAAAACACAGAGATTTAGATCCACAACAATGCAAATTCCCATGGAGAATACGGGTGAAGAGCAAATGGATGTCAACCAGAGTGTGGAGGATATTGTGAACAGTATGGAAAAAGATACTAAGACCAAAGGTGTTGATATCCCTACTAATGTGGAGTCTGGTAAGGATATTAGTGGGTTGGATGATATTACTAAAAACCAAAATTGCTTGCTAGACTTTACCTGCACTTTGGGTAAAATGCTGGATGAAATTGTTAATATTAAAAAGCAAATGCAGAACATGAGAGGCGAGGTTAATCTCATTTTGAAAATCGGTGTTGGGGAGAAACCAGTTGCGGTTTGTCTTGATGAGCCGAAAGATGTGGGCAGAAATGATGCCTTTGTGGAAATGGTGGCTAAAGTTTGTGAAATGGAAAAGAGATTGAAGGAGAAAGAGAACAGAGCGGTGGAGGGTGACGTTGAAGGAAAGCTCCATATGTTGCATAACAGAGTGGACAAGCTAGAAGACAACATGCGCAAAATAGGGGAGCAAAGCCTGGTAAGCTTTCAGGTCTATACTGAGCATGCGAAGATCCTGGAGAAGATGGAACAGAAAAAGGGTGACAAAGATGGGAAAGAGAAGAAGGAAGCTGTGGGACCGGGTAAACGCACTCGGGCTAGCACCAGAAAGTCGGGATCCAAGGACGATAAGGAGCTGGAAGAGAACAAAAGCCCTGCAGAGAAGATGCAGCTCATGGTGATCCAGGCGCAAGATTTAATGAAGAGCATTTAGCTGTCCTGTCCTGTGCCCTGTCTTTTTGTTGTCCCTATCTGTTTCTTTTTGTGTTTTGCCTGATCTTAGGCTATAGGCCTCTTACTTGTTTTGGTTGTTTTATCTAGGTGCTTTGGCACAGATTCTGTTGATTTTTGTTGTAATATCCGTTTAAAACTTTGTTAAAGGTTTTGGGTCCTTGTATAACATGTTTTTACGTAATCAGAACAATGCAAATTCCCGTAATAGAATCATAAGATTTTCATTCAACATGCTCGGCTGTAAGGCCTTCTGAGTTACGGCCAAATACAAACAATTACAATAGTAATTCTGCAAGACCTCGCAAGATCCAACTCCTAACTAGCCCAGATCCACACTTTGGTAGAAACTCCAAGAAGAATCTAAACTTCTGCTCGCAAGCAACCAAGCAACCTTCTTGTCTTCCAAGCCCACACTTAGCTACTAGCTCTGCTCAAATTCACTCCTCTTTGCTACTCCATGCTGCAATTCCCCTCAAGACTCCACAAGACCCTCTACTTATAGTATATACCCAACTAAGCCACAAGTCGACCTTACAAATTAAACAAACCCTTACATTAAATACATATTCAAGCCACAAGTCGGCTTGTAAACAAATATTAAATGACCCAGTCGGCCATTTCAATCCATAAATGCACATAGAATAAAGATCCAAGACCCAAATAGGTCCAAACACATCCCCACGATTGATCCATGTCACGATCACACGCTACACAAATTAAATTCATCAAGTCAACCTCCCAAATCAGCAAGAACACCAGTCAGCAAGCCAAACTACCGAGTGTCAGCAACCACCAGCTGAGCATCAGCAAACCAACAAGCATCGTCGAGCAAGTGTGACAACCGAGCTCCCTCAAGCATCGCCGAGCCACAATACATGTTGAGCAACCAACACATGCTGAGCAAGCCAGGCATCGCCGAGCTACAACACATGCCGACCACCAGAGTTTGTCGAGTTCTTCAGCGACCGAGCCTCCCATCAACGACCGAGCCCCTCGGCCAACACAGCAACCAAGCAACACTTCAGTCGAGTACTCCAACCGAGAACTCCATCCTTCAACCGAGCTCCAAAGCAACCGAAAATCTGACAGCCACAGATTTGCCAAGAACCTCAGATGCCCCTGCATCAATATCACCCCAAACAATGGATGATCCGAATTATGAATCAGATTACAATACCTGGTGTGATACCTACAATATTGTCAATTGCAATATAAAAACCAGAAGACTAACAACAGAATTGCAAGCCAAAAAGTGATCCATTCTATTCGAAATTTGAGTTTATACAAATATGATGGATCCCAAGGGTCACTAGAATACTTGGAAATGAAATGAAGAATCACCATAATGTTTATTACAAATAAACTTATTAAAACTACCAAAAATTTCAAAAAACTATATAAAAATTTAGGCCTACTTGGAGAAGGCATAACTTTCTAGTCCTAGGTCTGATTTGCGAACCGTTTACTTCGTTGGAAAGATAATCAAAATTTGTACACCCAAATTTGGGAAGTATAAGATCTGCCCAGAAATGCCCCGAAGACCTTCAAAAATGCAGTTTACTGAGACATACAAAATACTAAAAAAATTAGATTTCAGTATTTCCCAATTTCATCCTGATCAATGGAACCCCCTTTTCGGGTTATCATTGGAAAGATCTTCATACCATTTAGAGGGTATAAATAAATAAATCCTATACTTGCTTTTTTAAGACATATCCTGCAAACAGTCATTAGTATTGGACTGATTATCCATAATCTCCATTAGAAGATAGCCATTATATCTTACCCTGAACCGTATACTCATATGTTGGCTAACTCATATGCTAGAAATTTACTCATTTGTTGAATAATCAGAGCATTATTCATGGTTGTAATCTGAATCGGATTTGATGTAGACTAGGCACTAAAAAGGATGATTCATTCTGCTCATCTCCACCTACCTCTTGCAGATTAAACCACCTTAGTTCAGAATAAGCAGAGGTTAAGATCTTAATTGTTAGCCATCCATAATAAAAGAAACCAAGGATACATAGACTGATAAAGGACTTTACCATTTACTTATAGATAGACTGAAATTAGAAGGTCAGACCAATATATGTCATGAGTTAGCATTTTCGTTTTCTGTAAATGCTATTCTACTTTAGTGCCTAGTCTACATCAAATCTGATTCAGATTCCAACCATGAATAATGCTCTGATTATTCAGCAAATGAGTAAATTTCTAGCATATGAGATAGCCAACATATGAGTATACAGTTCAGGGTAAGATATAATGGCTATCTTCTAATGGAGATTATGGATAATCAGTCCAATACTAATGACTGTTTGCAGGATATGTCTTAAAAAAGCAAGTATAGGATTTATTTATTTATACGAGAATCTTCTCACTGATCTGATAATTAGACTTCGGTAAAGTAAATATGTTAATATGGATTTGATCAGTTTATCAGGATATATTTTCAAAGGAAATTCTGTACTTTAGTGATGTAACTTTTATATCATATTCATTATTATGATATACTAACGAATTTATAAAGGTTGTAGAATCCTCATTTATGCTAAAGATGGTAGAACAGTTAGCAAGCTTCCCTGCAGGTCGAGACTCCAAGTATAGCCAAGAAAGCAAAGCAAATATGGCTCGAACAAAGGATTAGCAGATCTCTAATTATGCTTTTGGGTAATTTTGAAAACGTAATGGAGGGTATGCCCTCAATCCATATGTATAGGAAGCTTCATATTTTTGCTCTGTAAATGAAGGATTTCCTTCACATCAGATATATTAAGACAAGTCTGTGTGTACACTTTGTAAATGAAGGAATGTCTTCATATCCCACTTGTACTTACATAATCCGGACTACGGTCCCGGGCTAGACTGTAGGTTTTCTTCCCCGTTCTTTCCTACCAGTACCCGCATTGAACGGAGGCTTGTAACTTTATTTTAAATAATAAAATATTTTGGCTTAGGCCTTTTACCGATCAAAAATATATATATATATATATATAAAGAGATATTTAGTAATTTATAAATAAATTAATATAACTTCTTAAGGGGAGAAAAAAACAAACGGAAAAAAAGACCAAAAAATAAGGAATAAATGTAGGAGAAAAACAAGGAGAAAATATAGGAGAAAAACAAGAAAAATAATATACAAGATTTAAACAATAAACTTTTTAATAAGATTAACATATATATTAAACAAATAAAAAAATATAATGTAAAAATTATATATTTGATATTAATTAGAAATTAATATAATATATAATATTATTGATTATACATAAATCTAAATGCATATAATCTGAAATATAAATTAAAAATATATATATACATAAACATATATGAACATACTATAAAATTAAGACATATAATAAAACATATAACATAATATATACTTAACTAAAGTAATAATTAAAAATTAGTTCACCGTAAGAAGACATGACTTTACAAAGAGACATCTCTAACTTATATAAGGGAATTGATTCTCATTCCCCAAAAAGGGGGGGAAGGAAAGGAAAATAAGAAATATAGACATTAAAAAGTCTACCGCAGAAAAAAAGAAGACGCTACGTAGGCTTGGTCGATCAATATTAAAGGTATGAATTTTATATTTGTATAAAATGTATGACCAAATATATGTGTGTGTGTGTGTGTGTGTGTGTGTGTGTGTGTGTGAAGGCACACAAACATATATTTATGGAATTAGTAAATTCCCTTCCATCCAAATAATAAAAGTTATAAATAGTCCTCCATGATTATAGATAAGTTTATATGTTATGTTTATAGAAATGAATTCAATATAGACAATTAAGACTATATATATATATATACAATTCAGATTCATGGATAGGAAGAAATTGAATTTAAATATAGATGATCATTTCTAATATGCAAGACTGAATTATAAATTATTTTATATGAGGTTATGAAATTCAAGTTATTAAATATGATTGAGGAATTAAGATCCATTGTTCTATGGATAATTTCAAAAGGGGGGATAAGGACCCCCATTGAGCCAATATATATTGATGACCCACATATGCATATGTAACCAAGCCTTGGATAGAGGAAGACTCTTCCAAGAAGAGGAATGGACCAGATAATGGTCAGCCTATAAGCCCTGAGTGATGCGCTCCAATGGAGGACGGCAAGATCGGGCCAAAGGACTATAGAAGATCCTTATTAAGGTCATGAGTCTGATCTGGTAGACTTCGCTCAGGAAGTCCCTAAGGATGCACTCCAGAGGATGACGACAAGATTTAATCAATGGATCAAAAGGGTCCTTATAAGGTTATGAGCCCGACCTAGTAGACTTTCTTTGGGAGGGATAAGAAATGGGGTAGATAGCTAGTTAATTTCTTAAGTCATGTATATATTTGTTTCCAAATTGTTCTTGCTAATATCTCTCTTGCAAGTTCACCTTTAAAGAAATGAACCCGGAATACTGGAGACATTACATGTCGGTTGCTGATAAGATTGTGGAAACCTCCTCAGCATCCAAAAAAATTGTCACAACTCACATAACTTATCAGACTTCGAAATCTTTCTTTCCATTTCTTCTTCGCTTGGAAGCTTTTAAAGTTATTAATTTTGTGTCGAAGCCCGACAAGGTTGTAGAAACCTTGTTGACTCCCGATAGTGGTTTCAAAACCAAGCGTGCAGGCCACCTTGTGAAGGAAACATGTATTTTGAAGTCTTTGTCCTTTGAAGTGAAATTTTTTGGAAAATTGCCAAGTTGTGGAAACCTCAACGGCTCCCGAAGAGGTTGTGAAAACATCCACTATGACTGACACTTTTAGAAAAACAAGTGACCTTTGAAAGCTTTTGGCATTTAAGAAAGCAAAGGCTTTGTTGGGCCTGAGGCTGGTTGTAAGAACCTTGTCAAGATCCGACAGTGGTCATGAAACCAACTTTGAAGACCAACAAATTTAAAAGGAAAAGACTTATGACTTCTTGATAGGGCAGCTAGGATAGACTAGCTAGTCTATGCCTACACCTTGTCTAAGGTCTCCTGTGTGCTCTGACACCTAGGATGATCTATACAATACTTATGCCATGGTAGTATCCCCTGATCTGCCCAACTGTCCCATCAAGTTCATTCAATCTTCATTCAGCATCAAACCATGCTTTGCTAGTGAGTAAATTAGCCTTCTCCTAGGCTCTTTAATGGACTTTTGACTCTCAGTCACTACACATACTCCCACAATGGAATAAAAGAGGTGACAAGGTGTTTTTGAGGCTTGTAACACCTGTTCATAGTGTTAGATTCATTGGATTAACACTCTGTTTAGTAGTTTCTTTGGAAACTAGGGCTACTAGAATAGCCCTACTAGCCCTCCACCCGGTTTTATAGGAACTTTTGTGCAAATCCCTTAGGGATTCACCAACCCTGGTGTGAACAAGAGTTGCTTAGAATGATCCCCTCTAAAGGATTTTTGGGGTCTCAGGTACCCACAAAGCCCTGCAGCACACTTTGTCAAATATGAGGGTTTCAAGGGTTTTGAGGTCCTTGCAGGCTTCTAGTCTTCTTCAGAGGCTTCTATAACTCATCAACCCTCCTCCTTCTGTGATTAGGACCTTCTACCATCCCTCAGGACTCCCTCAAAAAGAAAAATCATGACTCCTTGCCAATCTGCTGTTATGGCTTCTCAAACGCTGTCTGCACCTAGCCGGGTATGACTGAACTCGCCTAGGGCATCTTCAAACTGCAGTTGGTTTCGCTCTTCAAGGGCCCTGCACTTGTAACAATGTACATTAGGGCCTGTACTTCCAATATCCACGTTTCCATGGCAAGTCCACGGTGGATAAGAAAGTTACAGTCCCATTTTCAAGAAACTCTCCAAACTGGCAGAGTAGCAATACACATAGATATATATACAAGTCTGCCACAAAACAAATGCAAGGAAACCTAAACTAATTACCACATACAAGAATCTAAACACTAATAAGCAAAGTAAGTCTTCAAAGTCTCCACAAACACTTTTGTATTCACATTATCCCAGTCATAACAGTGACTGCTGCTCTGCTCAGGGAAAAAGAACAAAAAAAAACAAACCAGTCTACTGTCCTATCTTTTCCAAACTTCTGACAACCAACCACACCCGTACATTAGGGTTTCAAAAACATTAAAAAGGTTGGTCTAGGAGTGGGTGTTAGGGTCTTAGGGCGTGACAAGCCTCTTAGACCATCTTTTCATTACAAGGCAAAAGTTGCTTAATAACTTTTTTAGAAGTTGCTATCCACTATTGAGCAACATTAAATTGCTTGAGCAGTTTTTGCTCATTCATCCTCATTGATCATTTTTAGATCTTCTAGAGCACTCATGTGCATTACAAACCCACTAATCACTAACTCCTATGCTAACTTCCAATATAAAGCCCAAAATCTTAACATTGACATTTTGCTTGAGTAAAGGGGCAAAACACATTTAAAAAGACTAGCAGACCACTAGGACTAAGACCTAGCTTAGACACAACCAAAACTTGAGTCAGCCATCAAGAGGACTCTTATTGCTATTTACAAACAATTGACACACCACAATAAGAAGGTGAGGGCCCTCATAGAGGTGCTCCTGCACCACTTCTTAATGGAAATGCAAAGACAAAAGCTTTGTCAGGTTCAAGGCAGGTTGTGAGAACCCCGTCGAGATCCAACATCAGTTGTGAAACCAATGCAAAAATCTGACTTAAACCAAATGATTAAGTATATTTGAAAAATTGGAAATTTGACACAATGAGGAGACTTTTAAGACCTTTAGACATAGACTTGGACATGAAATGAATAAAATGAAGCTTTTGGAAAGGGGGTGCCAAAAACCAAGGCAAAACTCTTAATCTGGGTTGTTTCCCTGGGTTACAGAAAGCCGAGTGTGTGAAAGGACAGCTTAATGTGTAATGATGAATGGTGATTTGGATGTGATAACCAATATGCAAATTCATAATGAATGTTACTTCTACATTTTGAAAGGTGTGCTGAGCATGCTTTAAAGGAACAAGGTAGATGGTGGTTTCAAGTTGAGTAAGGAATTCACAGGTGAAAAGAAACAATGAAGTTGTGGTTTTTCGCTAAAAATGGAGGCAACCTTTTCTGTAGACACAAATAAGCAGCAGAAAGGTTTTAAGGGCCCTGTTAGTAGAGATCGACTGTGGAGTTTATTGAAAATTAAGGATGAGGCTGTGATGGGTGTTGTCTTTGGTGTAATTGGTAAACAATTTGTGGAATGGAAGAAGAAATGGCGAGTTAATTTAGATGTTATCTCAATCATCATTGGGTGGGGGCTGGAGATTGGTGAAGACACCGTAGAGGTGAAGCGGGTGGTAAGCTCTCTCTTTGATGAGGATTTGTTGTTAAGGCTCGACTCCATTTTGGAATGGGAAGTGCCTGGAGTGGGATCTGACTTTTCTGAATGTTTCCAGGATGAGGAGGATGCGAGGGTTTTTGGCTTTGTGCCATTTCTGCAATAGTGGGGAAAGGTGGATAAAATGGCTTATAGACAAAATATTGTGACTGAATGGGGCAAGTTAAAGAAAGCAATTGCGGACCACGAGCTTCAAATGGTGAATGTGCAAAGGGTTTTCACAGTCGCGGTGTCGAGGAGGATGGGGACACAAAGCTGTAGGAAACGTCGCTGAACCTTATGAACACAAGGTGAAAAGTGCAATTTTGGCATTTTGGTGAACTGGGAAGTCGAAGACGAAGTTTCGTGGAGGTCATCTATCATGTTTTTTGCAGGGGCGAGTGACTCCATTATGGGACGAAAAGAACAACGATTGGCGCACACGGGAGAAAGGAGGCTCCGAGGAGATCGAGGAAGCTGTTGATGATGTCGGGTTGCAAATGAATGTTTTTTTACGCAGGTTTTGGTGTTATGTAATTATGTGTATTAATGTTGTATCAAGCCACGAAAAGGGCTTAATAGATCAAAACTAAAATTAGGTTTTAGGAGAATAGTATATGATGATGCTCCTTTGTAATTTGAAAAGGACTTAGTATAATCCTTTGGGATGATAGTAGATAGCTTGATATGGGTTTCTAATAAAGTTCCTTACCTTTATATTGTATTTTTATCTATTAATAAAATTATATCATTACAGATCAAAAAAAAAAGTAACAGAACAAAATGCAACTCTTTTGAGGTAAGCATTTTGTATCTTCAATGTATAAAATATTTGGCAAAGTTAATCATCAACATTCCTTCTCTCTCCTCTCATCCATACTTAAAAGATAAATTCAAATTGCTGTTTGAGCAAAAGCAAAGCAGGTAATCCATCCAGCCAAGCTATTGGGCAGTCATTTGACTTTGTATTGAAGAAGATAAAGGTCTTTTGACCCAAAGTTTCGTACTTTGTAAGTTTGTTGTACCAGCTCCAGCACGGTCTACAGAATATGTTTACTTCCAGTCTAGAATGATTGGACACAAGGACTTGCCATCACCCCGTTGTTGGGATATTGATATGAATACATGTACAGGAAAGAGATGGAAATGCATTAAAATCAATACAGAAAACAGCACAGTCATGGAGCCATGAGAGTGTGTTTCTTGTCTGGCCCCTTTAGCTTTCTTGTAAAAAATGATATATAAAATTAAAGAGGCCAGGTAGAGTGAAACAAGGAGGTCCAATATTGCACACTTACACACATTTATCCATGCACCTATACACATAATCATGACTGAGATAGAAACAATTTCAGGTGTCAAGCACATGTGCAATGCAATAAATATCAGATGCCAAACCCTATTATGTTAATTCATGTATAACAAAAAGTAGCATTCATTCTCTCTAAAAACCAAAAAACTCTATTGATGAAATTTATGCAAAAGTTTATTAACATGGCAATCTACCGGTTTAAGGTAGCGGAAACAGTTTCTTGCACAGCAGCCTTCCAGTTGTAGCCCTTATTTGAAGTTATATAAATGGCTCCTTCATTGGTAACCATCTCTGCACTTTTTTCACCAGTCGCTTGAATATATACCTGCATGTATATATAATCTGAATTTACATCAGCCACAAGACCCTTCAACATGATAAAACTCAATCTTAACTAAAAGCACCTTACCAGGTCCCCAGGAAGCTGAGAACTTAAAGGTACACGCTCCCAGCTTTCTCCAGCATCAGAAGTGTGAAGTAAAATGGCTGGCTTTCCAACAATCCAACCCTCCTTTCCCTTAAAACTTATGGCGTTAAATCTGTAATTGAAATCCTCATCTTCTGCTGAAGGGATTGATCGTGGAAACCAAGAATAGCCCCCATCCTTTGTTTCCAACAGAGTTTGTCTCGTACCAAGAAGAAAGCCTGGTAAACAATTTAAGACTGAAGCCATTGATCAATTGGAAAGAAATACGTGAAAGATTCCCCTGATTTACTGACTAAAAAGAATTATATTAAAGTCTTTAATAAGATTCAAGAATAAAGAAAACTATACTAAATCCTACAATTATTTTGAAGAAAGCTGGTGAATTGAGTTGTTTAGAACAATTCATTGGTAAAAATCTGTCAACAAATAGGTTGGAGTTTTACTAAGATCAACCAAAACAGTGTTGAACAAGCCTCTGTTTCTATTTCACCTACAATGCTGGAGTGAGAAAAAGGCCTTCCCAGCTCACCACTTTAAATACTCTTACACTAGTCTTTAAATTCTCTATGTCAACACTGCTGATGCATTCTTTCGATGCTTTGGTCAATTTTAGACTAGACATTGCCCATGTAGTGAGAGTCCTAAGAGATATATGTGTAATTGGACTATGGTGGAAGGGTCTTCAAGTAATTTCTTTCATGTCTATGTATTTGTTACCAATTAAAATAGACCTTGCGCAGGACAATGAATATATAGGGACTTGCAATAGTGGATTCCACTGGATATGTTGATAGAAAAAGACTCCCTATGATGTCTGTACCCTATTATTGAGGTTTAGCTAGTTGAATGAGGTGGTTGCTATTCAGCTGATGTTAACTATTTTGTAGGTACTCAGGCTTATAAAGATATTATGTGACAATATTGGTTTTAAGATTCATATAGTGATGAATTATAATTCACAAAGTGTAATTTGCTGGCAAGAAGTCTTGTTTACCATTTCAATATCATTTTGAGCAAAATGGTTGAGAGCAAGAGAATTAGAATGGAGAAGATTAACACTCAAGTAAATGTTGTTGGTTCTTTGACAAAAAATGTAAGTACTTCCAAAGTTCAAGTGGTGTAGGGATGAGATTGGTTTGGCCCAATTCCTAAGCATGAAGTTAATCTCTCAAGACGGATACCACACTTTGTCCTACAATAAATATCAAGTGGGAGAATGCTAAGATTTGTGTGATATTCACCTTGAGAGAATCCCTCATTTAGAAGTTTGTCAACATACTTGATTGTGGTGAAATATGATGAGCTTTTAGATGTGGTATTGCAGGCATGGTGATTTACATGTGATAATGATGTTGCAAGTGTTGCAGAACATCATACATGTTGGTTCCTATGCAGGTAAATTGTGGTAGAAACCACAATGAATCTAAAAGAATAAAGCACTACTACATACAAAATCTAGTGTTATTGGATGCATCAGTGGCAATGCAAGTGCACTTGCAGCAAAGCTAGAGTTCATGAAATGTAATCCAAGGCCATGGTCATATTCAAGAAAGTGTTCTAAGGTATCACAAGTAGTTAGAATTGATGTAATGTTTGTATGTGCTACCACAAGCAAGGAATGGCTATGTTGGGAACATGCTAATAACAACAGTGTAAAGGTTGTAACTACTGACTCATAATTTGTAGCAGCGGCAAGGTATACAAGGTGATTATCCATGTGGAGACATCACGCATGGTAGTAAGTGGGGTACATTGATGTTAGGTATGGACAGATTATAGTTGCATGAATCTTCATATTTCATGGGCTGGTTGGACAATTGGACAGTTGATATTTAGTTGCCATTCCACAAATGCATCTATATGCATTGCTTCATGTGAATGTGCTGAGGTTCGAGAGAGAGAGAGAGAGTGAGGGAGAAGGTTGTACAGACTCAAAGGATAAAATTAATTTGTACATGTTGTTGGTATGAAATCTTAGAGTGATAGCAAAAGAGTATGCAATAGACTGAGACTCTATAAAAGACCTTCTTATATCAAATCTGTTTTGGTTTAGTATATTATAACTTTGAACTTCTTTTAGGGGTGGGTTTCCTCCCGAAAAGTTTTCCCACATAGATCTTGGAGTCTTGTATGTAATCTTGTGGATGCATATCATGATTAGATAAACCGTTGTTGAACGTCTTTCTAAATACTTAGTCTTATTTCCTAAGTTACCGGATTCCTCTGCTGAGGCCCGGATCCTGGTTTTGGTTCTTCCTGGATCCGGATTCCTCCCAGATTCCGGCAGGGTTCCGGAATCCATTCCGGAACCCTGCCGGAATCATGGAGGATCCGCAGGAATCCAAAAGGATCCATGGGAATCCAAGATTCGGGGCGTCAAAAAACGGGCCCACTTTGTGTTTTTTTTTTGTTTTTTTTTTAATTTTCAGCATGTAATGACATTTTGAGACTTTTACAAAGTATGAATATGATATAATCATATACTGACAATTATGGATTTATCATTTTATGAGAATCACGCTTCTAACTTCTTATTATTATCATTATATGTTTGAACTTTGAAGTTTTGAACTAATGATGAATGAGCATTGACATGTTACATGTATGGAATCTATGAATATACATACATATATATATTTTTCGAAAATGTCTATATATATACCCGCGGAACCAGGATCCGGCCCAAAAAAAATTTTGCCGAATCCCCGAACCCGAACCCGAACCAGGATCGGCTACTTAGCTTATTTCTCTTAATCCTAATCTATTGGTAGAGCCAATATGGGACTAAATCCCCAACATAAAAGAACACCCAAAACGACTTCCTAATACACTAATGTCTCCTAAAAAGGAGAAACCTAGTCACCTTCACTGGAAGCTGAAACAACTGGTTCATTCTCATTGAAAATATGATGGGAAAGGAAATACTAAATTATTTTTTAAGCCTCCAATTGAATGCAAAGAGAATCTGGAAATGAAGCAGCTAATATTCAGAGGATTCTAGGCTTAGGCTGGTGATTCTAAACTACTGCCCTAAAAATCATCTGTGAACTGTAAACTTTAGGATTTGATGGCTGAGATGGTAAGACTAAATGTCGCTCCAAAAGTCCTTTTACAATTTACAGCACATATACCAGTACAAATTTCTTTGAAGATTATTCCAAGTCTCGGAACCAAGTCTTGGAAGTATGATTATCATCACATTGATTATAGCTACGAAACAAGGTAGGCTTTTAATGCATTACATGTACCAATTTTTGTCCAGAGTGGAAGTAAATATTGGAGAAACATTTGGAGGTTGTGTGATTATTCCCACATTGGTAATAATCGAGAGATGAGGCTGACTTTGCAGGGATGATATGCACCAAAATGTTTTGCCGAAGAGGAAATAAGTGTTGGAATGAACACCTGGAGGTTGTGTGTGATTATGCCCACATAGACAATAAATGGGAGACAAGATAGGCTTCTAAACCAGTGCATGCACATATTTTTCCAAAGTGGAGGCAGGCAATGGGGCACACATTTCGAGGTTGAACAATTAGCATGCATTCTCTCCAAAATCACTTATACTATCATTGCCTAAAGGTGTCTGCATATTTTGGGTCTGAAGCCTACCAATAAAAAATAGGTTATTGATTACTACAATCTCCCCTTACTTCAAAATTATTCAACAGTATTCTTATTCCACGGTTACATGGAGACCTGAGCACTGCTCGTGACAATAGCTTCCTAAACACTACTAACATCAATTACTCAAAAAATGTTTAACCTATTACCAACAAAAGCAGCATCCTTATTCCAACGTTACTTGGTGACATGGAGGTGGAGATTCAATTAGTGTAGAGATGAGGACACCATTCAAATCAGGGTGTGTGAGTAAACAAATAAGTGTACAGCTATATTTATGTATGAATATAGCCATCACAAAATGTGGATATAACAATGGGAACAAGGACACTGTCATCAGAAAATGTGCAGACACTGTGGAGATAGAGTCCTGGTCCTAGTCTCTACATTGAAGTTTCCGTGACTATATAAGTTTCTTCTGAGGGCAATTCAACATATTTCTAACAGAAAGAAAATGGACTTATTTTTCTTCCTTAACATTGTCTAGGATTAAAATATGATAAAGATAGATGATTAGGATTAAAATAGGATAAAGATAGTTTTTAGGTCACGGTCAAGCAAGACATTGATTTGGCGTATGAAATCTTCCTTGTTCCAGTATTCCGTACAAGGAGAATGTGTATCTTATTACGTCATATTATTTTTGAAGGTACAACACTGACCCCTTCCAATTCAAAACAAGTGATCTCTCAAGCCAGCTGAGGCTGTATATATGTTGCTACTCATACAATTTTATTCTGAGCATAATTTCATATATTTCAAAAAATACAGACCATGGGTATTTTTTTTAAAACTTTCAACAAATTGCCTAGCAAATTCATTAACAACTAACCGTGGTTGGGGTCGTCTGGAACAAAAGCAATATCAAGGAGGACAACTCCAGGATTAATGGGAAGGGGCACTTTCTCCCACTCTGAAAGACCCACATCCTCTGCCTTTGCAATTCCAATTCCTTGGGAAAGAGCAACCAATGAAAAGGACACACCTGCTCCAACAGTCTCAGCTAACCATTGTCTCCTCCCTAATTGTATCTCTTGTTGGTCTTTCTCAATGGACGCTCTGACAAGGCAATTGTGCTTTCCATTTACATATTTTCTACTGAAACCGCTAAATTTTGGATTGAGACTCGAACCCGTTACGGATGTCTTACAAATTGCATTGTGATAATTTGCATTTGCAAGAGCGGATGCTCCTGGCGTCTGCATTGCGGCCATTACTACTCCCACCTTATCTTACTTTGAACTATGATGAGGTGCTCCGTTAATTTATGAGTGTACTCGTGCTTGCGCATAATTGGATTCAAAGCTAGTAGTTTATTATGAAGTTTGAAATGATTGGTCTCCTTTCATAGTTACGAATAAATATTCTATTATTTCATTCCATTGATCTTCTTTTACTAGCAATTGTACCTTGTACCTTGTGCAATGGGTACATGGAAGAGTTGTGGAAGTTCAATCAATAGAACTAAGGAAGGAATGTCAAATGTTTTGGTAGTGATATTGGTGTTAAAGAGGGATGTCTCTTATTCCCAACTTTGTTTGGGTTATACATTGATAAATTAGAAATTTGGTTAAACAAAATGGATGGGGAAGGTGTGCATTTGGCAAGGTATGTGGTGAAGCTTCTTTTATATGTTGATGATTTTATTTTAATATCAAAAATAGTTTAAGCGTTAAGAGACCATTTAAGGGTCTAAGAGTGCTTTTGTCAAAAGGTTGGGATGCAGGTGAACATTACCAAAATCAAAATCATGATTTTTTCTTTAAGGAGAAAAGAATAAAATATTACGTTCTTCTTATACGGCAGCCCGCTAGAAATTGTGAAAGAATATAAGTATCTTGGGATTGATTTTCATTATAAACTCAGTTGGGAGACATGTAGAGCGAAAAGGTTACAGGGGCGCTGGAAAGCCTTGTATTTACTCCAAAACATATGCAGAACGGCTGAACTCTGAGATTGGAAAATCAGGAAGACTCTTTTCGGTTTGCTGGTCACACTGGTGGTTCTTTATAGCTGCGAGGTTTGGAGCGGCAGCCTGTCAAACTACGGTTGGAGGCAGCTAGAGAGAATTTAGAAGCACCTAATTACAAGCAATCTCAAAGTTAAGACCTACATACCTTATGATATCCTTTTAGCGGAAGTTGGGACTTTTCCTTTGGAAGCTTCAACGATAACTCGGTTACTTAGCTACTTAAAGAAGGTTGAAAACATGCAAGACCGATGATGGCCGAACATTGTGAAGGGTGAGGATCTTATCCATAGAAAGAAAACATTGATGAAGCAAAATGATAAGTGGTTGGATAAATTGAATATTAAGCTACATGAGTGCCCTAATAAAAATGTGGACATAAAAAAGTTTGTCATAGAGAAGTTTCAGAGTGTCATGTGGACTAATAACATTGGTCGAAAAAATGCTTACTACATGCAAGTGGTCAACCCAACTGGGAAACATGGGGAGAAAACATACTTAGGGGTTATTATTAAAGGGAAAGCAAGGTTGTTAATGACACAATTGAGGACAAAATCACATCATCTCAGGTGTGAGACAGGTAGATGGAAGAGGCCCAAAGAGGCTTGGGAGGAGAGAGCTTGCATGTTTTGTAGGATGGGCGCAATTGAAACTGAATGGCACTTTCTCATAGAATGCGTAGCCTATGACGATATTCGAGCTAAATATGAAACCATCTTGAAAGTGGACAACATGAATAGTTTATTTGAAGAGGATAAGGTCAACCAAACTGTTGGTTTGTTGGTCAAGATTCATAAAAGAAGAGCAGAGTTGGAAAGGAATATGGAAATTGTTTAAGGTTGAGAGTTTCTTTGGTCCCTTAGACTGCTTGGTCACGTGGACGTCATTAAAATCATTCATTCATTCATCAAATTTTTGGTCTATTTTATTTGGCATACGTGTTTGCTAGATGAGGTCAATGAGTATATCTTTTAGTAAATAATATTGTTTGTGCAACAAAGGTCTAAACAAGAAGTGATAATTTTAAACCAATGATGTATCCAATACCAACATGCTCGTGTTAGCTTTTCATGGGAATATAGAGGTAAAGATGAAGACAGAGTGAGAGGGGAAGATGGAGACAAATAGAGTGAGAGATACAGGTACAAGGGGAGGATAAACATATAGATTTAGAGAGAGGGAGAGAGGGAGGAGTGGGGTTCATGAATGCTAAGGGATAGGGGTCATTAAGCATCAAACCTATGATGTGGTGTGATCGTGAATATTGGTGCTAAATTGTATGCAAGTTGCAATTGTTGAGAGAGAGAGAGAGAGAGTATGTGTGTTATGGGAATAGGGGTCATTAAGCGCCAAACCTATGACATGGTGTGGTCATGAATACTGGTGCTAATTTGTATGCAAGTTACAGTCGTTGTGAATGTAGAACACAAGACTGAGCATTAGCTTCATGTCGGAGACATGGTCTTGTACTTTTGAAGAATCAATAATAGTCTTCTTAGAAGATAAACCCTCCATAGTATGGTTCATTTTTAGATCATTGAATATTTTTTTGTTGGGATTGTCGAAATACGTGAAGTTATTTTTAGCGATAAATGTTGATTGATTAAGCTTATTTTTTTGAATAAATAATAAGGGCATGTTATCCTTGCTTTCAAATATGGCACATGAAACTCCAAAAAAAGTAAAAATGTCCTTAGAAAAATTTGTAGAAAATGGGGAAACAAGTCAAAATTGTAGATCGACCTTTTATAAAATCACATTTTATAGGTGAAAAACTATATTTTTTTCCATTCCCCAGCTAATCCCATTTTTTACAATAAAGGTTGGCACTAATAAGAGAGTAACACATAATTATACAATTTGTAAATGATGCAGGAGCATCCAGGTGTATGAGTAATCTTGCATCACCCAAAAATATTGTCTAGTTTTTCAATAAGGGCTAACTTGGGCATGGTTACTATTTTTAGCAAGTTTCCTATTTTTAGTGAGCCTTTTGTTTGAGCACAAATTGTTCCAATTTCTTTCAAGTGGAGGTTCATTTTGAATAAATAAGCCTATCGGTAAAGCTTCATGGCAAGACCAAGTATGGTTTTGAAGATATTGAATTTTATGTTTTGGTGGGGTGGTACAAAAACTTTGAACTCAATTTTGAATACTTTAGAGGCCCCGAAAGGGGGTCAAACTTTGATTGAATGGTGCTTCACTACCCTGGGTTGTAGAGCGCTCCATGAGATTTCTGAAATGGGGTTATAATAGCCAATCGACTCAACGGTTTACAAGTTATGGTTTTCGGAAGTTGGGCCATCAAGACTCTAGTTTCGGTACAAAAGGAAGAGAGATAAAAATCACTTAAGGTAGGATTTTGAACCGATGGGTGCCAAAATGGGAAAATTTCACTTTCCAGAATGTTCAAAGGCGGTTAATTGTGCCACCTATATAGGGCTAAAAGGGGGACTTTAGGGTTCACTTCCAAAAAGTAGATTGTGGCTTGGTCTTGCAGATTATTGTAATGAAAATGCCCATGTGGCTATAACATGTTACTTTTCTGATTATTGTAATGTCATTTCATTGAAGATAATAAAAAGCAAAAAAAATGTTCTTGTCATTCTTTTGTTCTTGCAATTTTATGTTTATTTCCCTGTTGTGTTGTGCGTGTTTGATTGAATAAGAGTACCCTTCATCACTAAACATGGTTGTCTTATGACTTAATGAACTTTCCACATACTGTAGATTGACAATGTGTGAACCATAAATAGAAATAATGTCTATTGTTGTCCTTAGATGACCAAATAACTACACATATGCACTTAGCTTGAAATTTGACAAAAAAATTATTAAAACATATTTCTAGGTCCAACATAGCATATTGTAACAAAAAATTGACTCAACACAAAATTAGAAGTGCTAATCACGCTAACTACTTGAGAATTTAGTCCATGATTGTCACCAAGAAAATAACTTATACCATCTATGCTTTCAAGCCTTTTTTTTATATATAATACATTTGACTTCAAAGAATTTTGGCTTGAATTACTAGGGTTCTTGAATTTTGTGAGTTTGTTTTGGTGTTCTTTGAAAGAAATCATACTTCATATGGAAATAAATCTACACCTTGCAATGTTGGGTTATTTGTGTAAAACATTTGGGTGTGTCTTGAGTGACCCTATGTTATACATTATTGGGTTATGTGTATGACATGTTATGGTTTCTTGGAATGTATCTACATCTAACATTGTTTGGTTATTTGTGTGAGAAGTTTGAATGTTTTTAAAATGGATCTACGTCTTACATTGCTTATTTGTATGTTTTGGGAAGGGACTACACCTTAAATATTAAGGTTATTTGTGAGAGAAGTTTTGGTGTTTCTGAAATGAATCTACAACTTATATTGAAGAGTTATTTGTATAGAATATTGGGATGTTTCGAGAATGAATCTACGCCTCACATGTCATGTTATTTTATGTGTGTTGTTTGGGTGTTGCACAATTATTTTAATATGAATGTATACAATATGTTTATGGGGATTATTTATTTGGTTGGTGTTGACCAAGGATAAGTTTAAGAAACCCCCTGAGTAAAGGTGTAAAATCCTTCTGAATCTTTCATTAGTTTGAGGAAAAATATTAATTTTGTTGGCAAATTATTTTTTATTTTTTAAGTAATAGGATGAAGCTGATATTTTATTAATATTGAACCTATTCTACAACTTAGCTCACTAGAGGCACCAGTAGGAAAGAGTCAGGTGGAGAAAACCTATGATCTTGCCCCAAAAAGAAAAATTCTTAAATTTACATCATTACCAACATCCCATATATATATATATATATATATATATATACATATATATATATATATACATATATATATATATATATACATATATATATATATATATATAGGGAATTGTTGAGGAATTCAATGACCTCAAATATATGTTGTAGTGATATCAAGCATTACAATACAACATTTTTTATGAGTTAATCATGTTGCAGTAACTAAAAAAGACTGGCTAACCCCCCATCCTTCCATCTCTACATCAGCTCTACTTTCTTATTGGCAAGATTTTTTAATTTTAAAGGAAAAATATTAATTTCTATAGGCAATTTTTTTTCAATCGTATGAAAATTCTAGAAAATCTCGGTGAATCTGACATTATTGTGGGGAAAATAATAATGTATTTAGCGAATGTTTTACTTTTAAAGGAAAAAATATTTAACTGTATTGGCAAATTTTTCTATTGTTACGAAAAAATATTTAATTGTATTGGTGAAATTTTTTCAATCATTCAAAAATTGTAGAAAATGTTTGGCTAATCTTTCGTTATTTATGAGGGAAAAAAATTGGCGATTTTTTCAATCCCTTGAAAATTGAAAAGTGGATTTTTTTCAATCACATTCTATTAATAGCCACTTGCCATGAGTCGTGACTCATTATGATGGGCCAATGCCAAATGGAAATTAATGTAATAATTAAGGCAACATGATCACATCAAATCTCGAGAGAATAAAGCCTTGATTTGTTGTCAACTTTCCTGCACAATGGTGTCGATAATCGTGGCCACACAAGCACGCATACCTAACAACCATCATTTCACCGTTCTAAATTTATTATTTATGACCGTTGGATGATCCTAGATTAATGACTTAAATTCTATTTCGGCCCAAAATTTTGAAGGACATGAAGTTCTGCATAATGGAGACACATGTCAAATATGTATACTTAAATTTGTGCCCTAACCTTAAACATCAACCACAACTGGTTATGTAGATGGTTGATAATGTTGCGTTGTTGCAATGGACATTAAATAAATATCTTGTCTCTAACATTCTCAAGTGTGATCTACACATGGCATCCAATTTGGTACCGACAGAATGACGTTATTCCCAATTTTGTACACTCGTCCATTTATGGTAAAGATTTACAAAGAGATATCAAAGATTTGGCCTTTGTAAAGGACAAAGGAATTAATAGGGTTACAAAAGGAATTAATAATGACTAGGAGTTATTGTCAACTAGTGATCAATAAATTGGGCGACATTTTTAGGCTATTTATAAATGATTTAGGCTTTCTTCTTCTTCAATTATCCTTGGGTAGACAGAGTGTAGTAGTTGGTTGAAAGTCTAGTTTAGGCCTTTTTCAAATTTCATCTTTATTTCTGAATTATTTTTGAGTTTGGGTAGATAGAGTGTGGTAGTTAGGTGTACACTGTAGAATCTAAAGATGGGTAGTCATATCTTGTTGACAACTGAGAAGATGCAAACAACCTTTTTGAGCATTATCAAAGACGAGATATTGAAATCAATTTGTACGCAGGTTGGAACATTTACGAACGAGGCTGTGAGGATGGTGTTGGGATGTAAATTTATGGTATCTATTGACAGATACCAAGTGAATACAGACATTACATCTTAATTTTTTGCCTCTTTTCTAGACCTCAGAGGAGACAAGCTAGAGATACTGTTGTTGCTAAGGCAAATTTTTAAAGAAGAATTTTTGGGGGATCACATTCAAGTTGCTACCTTGGAAGAAATAGGGGTGGGGATCCCATGGCAAAGGTATATACCCAAGCTCTTGCAGCTAGGCCAAAATGTGGCCCAAAAACCATTTATTATGAACTTGAATGACGAGAAACTGGCGCGACATAGGAAATGGGCGACGATTGGTAGGGATTTCCTCCATAAATGGTTTCTCCTTGATGAAATGTGAGACTACATATGGCTGGATGAATTTGTACAACTTATCATCTCTGAAGCATTCCACTTAGAATGAAGGGAAGGAGAGCACCCTACTTTTTTGAAATGAAGGGTTTTTTGTTTTGTTGGTGATGATTTTTCTTGACTTTTGGTGCAAATACCACTGCCCTACTAAAATACCACTGCCATACCACCTCTCGGCTTTCGATTCTTCAAGAGTTTATTGTAAATTCTTGGTTGAATTAGGGGTATTCCCACTTAGAAGTGTGATCATAATTGTGTGGGCATTCATTATTCTATAGGGCTTACAAGTTACTTTTTAATGTAAATATTCATAGAGTGATGTCACATATTACTGAAAATTATGCAACTTCGGTTGCCTCTTATGGATTAAAAAAATTTTGTGTCGCATTGAGCGAATTTCAATTTCTGAATGAAATACACAAAGGGTTTGCAGTAAAATTGTGTGTGATTTTGTGAATCTCTAAAGTAAAAAATGAAATTATAATTTTTGCTCCTAAACGCATTGCATTATTTATGTAAGATAGAAATTGTTATTTTATTTTAAAATCAAATATTTATCTTCCTTTATTATATTATTATTTATGATATTATTTATTTCTTTTATTTATATCACAATACATACTCGTTATAAAACCTCTATTAAAAAAGAACCCCTAAACTTATTTCTTCACAAAACAAGAAGTTTTTATTCATGAAGCTTTCTATCATAATGCTAAGTATTAATAAGATTACTATAGTCTATACCAGGGTCTAGGCCTATATCTAGATTTTTTGTATGTTATACAAAATAGGGCTTATTGTGCTATTACTATTTGTATATAAAGAGTTACAGAGGTAATGAGATTAACTAAAAAATTGTATAAAGGGTTAAATGCTAGATCTTGGCAAGATTTATCGTATCTGCTAATGCTTTAGTGAAACTAAAGATTTAAAATTTATCAATATGTCATCTTAAAATCAAATCTTAATTTAAAATATAAATTAAATAATTTATAAATCTTAAAATGAATACAGAATATTTTTTTTGATAATTTAATACTAACAACAGGGTAAAGTAGGGTCAACATCTGTTATATTAAAATAAAAGTAAAATTGTACAATGTACATTAAATTTTGGCATATAGCTGATAGTAACGGGCCCTGAGACCCCATTCCTACATCTAGCTAATAGTAACAGACCCTGAGACCCCATTCCTACATCTAACCTATCTATCAATAAAAAATAGAGGACTCCTCTACAAGTAACCCAAAAATACAAAATATAGACCAGAGAGTGCCCCATTCTTCAGGAATCATTTTGAGCTTGCCTTCTTGCTGCATTCGTAGCCTCTTGTTCTGCATCCATTCTATCTAGCCTGACTTTCTTGGCTTTGAGGATGACCAAGCAGTCCTCTCTATAGTTAGCATGGGCTTCCCCTCTTGCAATCTCCTCCACGTCCTGCCAACCTTCAACAATTCATTCCTCTCTGCTCCCTAGCTCCAACTCCCCAACAATCTTGGCCACATCTGTTTCACTAAGAAACCCTTCAGCAGTTAGATATGAAGGCATTATATTTTTCCATTAGTATACTTAGAAGAAAAACATGATCTGCACCATCGGTTTACTCTACACTGACAGATAGGGCACAACACTATCCGATGCCAAAGTTACCTGACAAACACTGTTAAGTGTTACCCGATGACAAAAAGGTAAACGATACCCGATGAGTAACAACAATGCTACTTGATAGTACAACAAGAGAGGAACCCGACAGATACAGGGAACCCGACAAATAGTTCAGTCAAGGAATGCCAATAGACTACAAGTTCAAACCGACAACCAAGAATCGACAATCAGTTACATCCTGCAAAAAGTGGATCTAACTTTCCACGTCAGATAAATCACTGAATTTGTATTTATAACTTCTTGATTGGCTTTTAAATCTATTATGTGTGGAGGAAGCAATATAATTGTTATTGTTTTAAAACATGAAAACTAAAGATCAAGGTCAAGTTGTAAACCTTGGATCTGAGAGTTAACATCGTAAATCATGAATTCCAAGATAGGTCAATACTTGTATAAATAGGTGCTCAATCCATTGAGAATTGTTGTTGTTCAATGAAGATAGTAGCCACAAAGAGCAACTAAAGACCAGACAGAGAATTCATGCAGAAGAACACAAACATAATCAAATCAATTTTCAAGAATAGAACAGAGGCTACCGACAAGTAGAGAAAAGGTATTCATCAATCACTTAAGGTGATATTATTATTATAAAGGCTTTAATGGATCTGTAAATCAGCAATAGTAGATTGCAAACAGTCAAGTCAACATTTGTACTCATTCTAACAAGTGAAGTACACTAATGAAATCCTTTCAAGAAAGGTGGGCTTAACCGTCCTATTGTAAATCTCATTACTAAGTGTACACTGAAATCAATGTTGCTAAAGCTCTTAACAGAGTAGATCTTAACAGGTCTCCACCTTAATACTCTTAATAGGGTAGATCATTAGAAGTAATCAAATTGTAAGCCTTAACCGACTCCCTTCCATTCTGCAGATAGTGAAGTTTTGTGGGTGCCATCCCCACCATAGTTTTTACTTCCTAACAGGAGTTTTCTATGATACCACATCTTGTGTTATGTGTTTGTCAATTTCATGAATGTTTCTATGAATGATTGAAATTAAAGATTGTGAACAAACATTAGATACATAAGAAATAATAACAGTAATGGTTGGAAAAAGCATAATTGAATGATTACTAATGATAAATTGTGTAAGGTGCTAAAAGTTTTAGAGGTACTGATTCACCCCTCCCCTCTCAGTACTACTTCCCATTAATTCCAACAATTGGTTTCATAGCTAAGTATCTTCTTGAACAACTTAAAGGCTTAAGAGCAAAGATCATACAATGGAGAAGTACAAACTTGATAAGAATATTGAGAACAAAAAGCTTGAGATACAGATGTTCTATGAACAGTATAAAAAGCAAGAATCAAGATGAGAGAGCTATTGGATGAAAGAAAAGGTATGGCTACCCGGAACAATGAAAAAGACTATCAACAAGAAGAGATTCCAGATCTCTTTGAAACTTCAGGATCAAATGCAAGTAATATATCAGATACATCAGAAGAGAACATCACAAATCTAAAGGAGATCAACCTACACCTAACAGAGAAAATAAAGATGTTGTAAATTGGTCAAGAGACCCAGATGGTAAGAATGATTGATGTGATGAAAACTTGCTATTGATGATAGAAGGAAGATTTCAGAGAAACTATAGGAAAAGGAAATGGAAATTCAAAGACATGTTGAGCATCACCATGATCTCACAAATCAGATTATCCTTATGAGTCAAGAAGCAAACAGAATAAATGTGGAACTCATTGAGAGAATACAGATTATCGGTGAACTAAGAGAAGAAAATGAAAAGCTAAAGCATGAGGTTAGAATTCAACAATAACACAATGAGATTATCAGAAAGGCTGAAGAAAGCAATAAAAGAATGGATGACTTTCTTGAAGGACAACAAAGAGTCAACAACAACAATGGTATAGGCTTTACCAAAAATGGAGAATCATCAAATCCAAAGAATGTCTACAAAAATCCAAGACCAAGGAAGCAAACATGCAAACACTGTGGAAAGCAAGGGCACACATCAAATGCATGCAAAGGTAAAATGAAAGGTACTCCTAAATCTACATCTACATCTTTATTCATAGGATTCTATTATAAATGTAACAAGAAAGGACACAAGGCTTATTAATGCAAGAGCAAGATAGAAAAGTCGAAGAAGGAAACCTACATGGACAAATACTGTCATACATGCAAGATGAATGGGCACACATCTAAAGAATGCTGGAAAAAGAAAAGGCAAGAATGGAAGCCAAAAGGTAAAGAAGCTCCTTATCAGTCAAAGAAAATTGGTAATCAATATGTATGGGATTACAATACTTGGACAAACTGTACAGCATGTGGTAGATATGGTCACATCACTACAAAATGCATGAGAGCATGGACCAAAAGGTATAGAGGCTGGTCAAACCCTTAAATGGCATGCTTACACTACCATAAAGTTGGTCATCTCAAGAAAGATTGCAAAGACAGATTGACGGAAAAAAAACACATATCCCAATGGTAACACCATTGAAGATATCCGAAGGGCAAGAGACAAAATGTAGATAAAAGCTTCAAGAAATGATGAAGCTGGACCAACAAATGCAAATGGTGACACCCTATCCAATGGATCCGGTGACACCACCAACCCCACTTGAGCTGAATAAGTAAGTATGGAACTACATTATACCGAGTTATATTTTGCATCAGTTCCATTATATAAATTGATAAATAATCAAAATTTGCATGAACCAAAGATGCATACTACTTTACTTGTTACTAATCTAAGAATGCAACACCATCGGTAAACACTTACCAAAAATCATCCGTGAACACAATAATGAGTTGTTTACTCTTACCAGGAATTGTCAGTCCACTAGTAAATATGGTAAACTGCCAATATAACCTGACGATCGTCGGTAAAAAGGGCAAAGTTCAGAAGTAGTCGTGAAACAACACCGATATCCGTCAGTAAAATCAAAGTGGTTAAACAACTGCCCTAAGCATCATATCTTCATCGACGATGATTGGAAACATCCTCTGATGAAACCCGTCTTCTTGTCCCGATGAGTTGTTGAGCATTTATTGCAAAGACTTAGGTCAAAAAGTCTATAAATAGTCGACAAGACAACTTCATTTTTCACACACAATTTGAAGAGAAAGCAGAGCGACATCAAAGTGATTAAAGAGCAGAAAGAATAAGCATCTACAGTTTGATTCAGCACACAGAGAATAGATTCCTCATCACCATTGTGAATCAAAGTAAGTACCAAAGACACCGAAAGATCTCTATTACTGTTTTGTCAAGAAAACCCTAAGTACTTGGAAAACAATAGCAACTACATCAAGAACTGCTAAGTTGAAGAATGAAAAGAAGAATGTGGTGAAACTAATCAAGAACAAGAATGTGGTGAAACTAATCAAGAACAACACATGTGTAGAACCTAAATACAAGATCTGTCTAGAAATTGCATCGAAACCCAATGAAGCCGATGCATTTTCAAAAATTTTGCCTAGGGTTTTGCTCATAGAAGACGTTAGGTCTTACATTCACTGCAAAATCGCAGAGATAGGTGATCTAGAAATGGATGAAGCTTTTAAGAAGCTATGTGATGTCGAAGGAAAAATGAAAGAAGAACACAAACACTTGGAGGTCAAAGGGTTAACCAATGCCCTACATTTCCTGAGGGAATTCAAGACAGAATGGATTAAGTTAGTCTTGAGCAGGATGCATGACAACAAACTATGGCTATACCAACCCTAGCAAATAAAAAAAGGATGTTCTTCATGTTGTCACTGGTTATCCGATAACCGACAAGCCTAGGGCACACAAACATCCATCCATGAAAGAAGTTACAAAACTCACCAATGCAGAAGGAGATAACAGAGGTCTCAAAGTAAACACAATCATCGACGAAGAGTTAAAATTTGGTGCATGTGTTATTGGTTACAAAAATTTCCAGGCTAGCAGAATGAACAACATTTCTGCAACAACAGTAAGCACAACTTACAAGATTGTAACAAAAGGAATTCAGATGGATTTGTGTGAGGTCCTATTGAAACAACTTGATGAAAATATGATCAAAATCAGGTCTGCAAAGAGAAACACATGTAAGTTTGGATCACTTATCATGTGTATATTTTTCTATTTTCAAGAATACTTTCCTTCGATAGGCAAAGTTGTATGGGACTCTACCAAACCGGTAACCCAACAGATTACTGAACTGATTAAGTCACTAGGAGACAACTTTGAATCTATCATGTCTGCATACTTCCTTGAGTTCAAGGAAAAGATGATGGAAAGAACTATGATTCCTGAACAACTAGTTGAAAAACACAAAGATGAGATATGTTTTATGGCAGACACAAACTTCACACATATCAAACCGGTTGTACCAAGAACAACTTGGTTATCACCATTAGAATATGAGATCAATATTGATCTAGCTACAAGTGCAATTGAGGCACTGCTCAATGAGCCCATTGATAAGAAACAACCAAGGTTTGGAACATATGAAGAGGCCAAATCTAAGATAAAATATGGCCTAGAAGTCAAGAAGACTATAAACAAGAAAGATAAAATGATTAAGAATCTCAAGAAGATTCTATCAGTCTCAGAAGAAGAGCAGGATCAACAGGAGGAAACTGATGAACAGGGCACCATCGATGAAGAACTAGAAGAAAGGAAATCAGATACAAAGGCTACTGAATTTGATACACCTCCATCTCCATCTCCTACAAAGAAGCAAAGAAAACAGAGTCAAACTGCTGCTACCGATACCACACCACTTAAGAAAGGTCAAGTAAGGTCCTATATAAGGAAGCATCCAGCAAAAAGAATAAGACAACAACCTGTCAAAACCACACCACCAAAGAAGAGAAAAAGGTTTGTCAGGACACAGGCTGACTTGGACGACACCAAAGATGATGAACCAGATGTAGTAAAGAAGAACTTCAGAAACCAAATG
>MU227995.1:2332869-2352879 GCA_018584345.1 Thuja plicata | reverse complement strand
AAGGCAATAGGTCGTCTTTAGAGGGTTTTATGTGTTTTTCATGCTTTTACTAACCCCATGTTTCTAAAACAATGATCTATTGAAGTGTTTGTGTCCATCTAACAGGTACCCATTATCACACTCACAGTATAATGAAATGAATAAGGAAACTAAGAGGCTTTGGCGGGCCCCTTGGTTGGAAGACTTAGCGCGCAGGCGGGCCCCATTATTTTGAGTGGAAAAATAGGAAAGTCTTTAAAACTTCTAAAAACATAATCCCACATTGATGCTGCAAAGGGATTTCAAGGTGTTTAAAAGGTAAAAGGAACAAGCATAACTTTGAAGATGAAGAGAAGGCTCTCTCCACACACGCGGACAAATGGTGCATTGGGAAGCATGTCCGATTTGACAACAGGTAAACTTTGTAGGAAAGGTGGCATGGCAGATTAAGGTGGCGGACATGTGGCAAATGGTCGTGCACTCGCGACGGAGAAGGACGATTCAAGAAATGGCTCGCGAATGCGTGAAGGAAAGGTGACGTGGTAGATTGAGATGGCGAACACGTGGTAGATGGTCGTGCACTCGCAGTGGAGAAGGGCGATTCAAGAAATGGTTTGGCAAGGTGACCAAAATGACTCACAAGTGAGCGGCCGAGCTCATCATGCAGTCATGCAACACCCAGTCGCTCAGTCGCGAACCTGTAAATGCCTAGTCACGCAGTTGCACCGGATCGCCAAGGAACCAAAAATTGCTAGCGAGTGTGTGACTCAACTCGTCGTGCACTCACAGAATGTTTCTGAGATTACATAAAATGCTTGCGAGTGGGTGACAGGCTTAGTCGCACACTCGCTAAGGTCAATTGGAGCAAGTGAAGATGCAGAGGTGGATCTCCAGACCAATCAAAGAGTGACACTTGGAAAATTCAGGTGATTTATGGGGGTTGAAAATACATAAATAAGAGAAATTTCAAATTATAGAGATGTGCAAAATTTAAAGGGTAAAGTGATTTAAAAGACTATAGTCTGCAGAGATAAAATACTTTGATTTATTCTAAAAATTGCACAAATTTCATATTTTTGAAGATTTTCAAATAAAAATTATGGGCAGCTCCTAGAGGCAAAATATAAAGTGTCATATACCATTGGAAAGGTATTGAGATGAAGATTTGGATTTTGCAATCCTTTTGGGTGCAAATCAGATCAAATTTTCGCAGTTGTAGAAGAGAGAAGTTTCAGATATTTTGGGAGGAATTGACATGTGTTAGTGACAAAATTTGGTTTTCTTAATTCCTCTATATCTATTGTCTTCTCAATTGTACAGGGATGGTGAAATTAATGCTGCAAGGCAACTTTCTGATTTTGTGTGTCTGGCTTTGAGTTCTTTATTGTGTAAATGTATTGAATCAGATGTTTTTAATGAAAAGAAAATGGAATCCCTTTCCAGTATTTGTCTGATGTCTTTGTGCTTGATCCTAAACCTTTGTGTATTAATTTATAAGGAATTTTAGTGCACCAGTTATAAGGTACCTGTGAATTTGTGTTTTAGTTTCTTTCAAGGAAAGAGTAAATCTTATAGACAAGTTTAGAGGTTTCAAGGTTGGATATGAATATGATGTCTAGGTATTAGAGTGAAAAGAATGACTTGTAAGGCATTTCATTTGGGTTTTTTATGTTTGGTTTTAGAGAGTTTTATAGGGATATATGTTTATGTGACTCTGTTGCCCAACAGATAAGGCACTGGTCTTTGCTAGTTATGTAGGTCTCATCATCAAACTTCATAATATCAAATCATTTTAATTTTCTATTTAAAGAGCTGTGAGTGATTGTCAAATCAAGTGTGATGGGTAGGAATCCATCTCATCATTCACTGAAAGAAGTGAATCTAATAGGTACACCCACCTGAGGTTTTGAGCCTAAAGTGTAGGAGGATTTGTTTGATCCTCGTTAATTAACCTTTTCCTTGACAAGGTCAGGGAAAAAGTGCTAACAAGATGATCATAGATCAACAATGTAAGCTCCATTTTGGGCTGAAGTTGTGAAGGATAAAAAAATTCTACAAACTTCCTCCAGAAAAGAGACATGTATCAGTGTGATGTGTCAAAATGAACAAATGAAAGCTTTGAGTAATGTCCACAAGGCCAAACACTAATAGCCTATGGCACACATAGATAGCCACAAATTTATCATTGAACATTGGTAATTGCATATTTAATTAACTATATTTAAATTTTAATTATATACTTAATTAACTATAATCAATTCATTCATCATTGGATGATTGCAGATCAACAACATAAGCTCTATTTCAGGCTGAAGTTTTGAAGCATAAAAAACTCTTCAAAAAGTTTCCAGAAAAGTGACACATGTTACATGTCAATCTTCAGAGAAAAGGAATAAAATTATTAAAAATTTGAGACTTTGACTAACATCCAAGATAATACGATTCTACAAATTTTTCCCTTTAAGCTTTGAGTCTTTGGAAATTAAGGGAGATTGGCCTTTGGACTAACTAGTTAACTAGGGAGATTAAAAAATGGGATTGAGGGATGCAACATAGTCTATCCACAACACTCTCTTTATTCATCATTTGAAATTTAAATGTTGAGTAAAATACAGAACACCTACATCCTGTTTTATTTTTCAATCTCATGGTTTAGATGTAGATTCTGGAATTAGGGGTTGAGGGTTTATATTTTCAATATTTTATACCACCATTTTTTTTACCAATATTACCAGTGATGGGGAAACCGAAAGGAAAAGTGAAAGAAAATATATTATGCTCAACTGATTAAAAGCCCACCTTTCACTAATGAATACCATGATATTTATGATCCTATAATCCATGGTAGGCGAACCACAAAAATTAGATTTTTATTGGAGAATAAGGCAACAACTGCAAGTGGAAGGAGACTGTAACATAATGTTTTTAATAAAATGTTAAGAGAAAACACAAATAAAATTGTATTGTGGGATGTTGGATTGGGACACATGATGTTACCTAAATTTTTCCCTTGCCCAAAAATTATCATGGTATGCACCCAAAATCATGATGAAAATGTAAAAGCAATTGTTAATAAAAATACCCAAAGGGAAAATTTATCCATCACCAAAGAAATAAAAGTTTGTTGGACCTAGGGTTTGGAGTAGAAAAATAAAACGTCCACATCGACCTAGAAAAGCTTGCAGATGGTTATGAGCGAATCAATAGAGACAGGAAAAATAAATTTCTCAAAGGTATAATAGTGGAGGGTACCCAATTGGATCATAATCATAAGCCTCCTTATAAAGTTGATATTTTTGTGCCATGAGTTCAGGATACTATTGCCTTGCTAATATTTTGCCTTAAATTGGAAAATAATAGGGAAGTGGGTGCAAGCCTTCTTGAAATGATATTTAATACCCATTGTGTTACTCAACCAGATAGATATGATTTTGTTGAGCATATTGTTCAATCTATGCACCAAAAATTTATAATGATTAAAAGAGGTTCCTCTAAGTCATTTAGGTTTACAAATTACTTGTGTTATCTTCTTCTAGCAAAATATCATGGAACCTTAGAGACCAAAAAGTTTGATATTTAGGTGTATAAGAATGTTGAGAAGAGAATAATGGCTCCAATATATGAATGAACCTCTAAGATTAGGATGCATGATAACAAAAGGAACTACACCCATTTTGTAGACTTCTTTTTGAAACCAATATATCCTGCAATTACAAACACTCCAATGCCTAGATTTCCTATGTCTTGAAGAGATCACATTCAACTTGGACCTAAAATACAATTGGTTAATTGGTACCTAATGTAAGAATATATTGTGTTAAGGTTTTATGGATTGGGAGTAGAACCCTGCAAACTTCCAATACATGTGATAGAGAGGGTTTTTGCATTAGAATATGTACGATAGATGGAGAGTACAAATGAACTCTTTCATGGTCAGAAAAATAAGACTATATTTCATTTTTTACCTTTCTCATGTGGAGAGTTCACATTTGAGAGAAAATAATTTAGTGCGGCACAAAATGTATTTTTTAAAAAACTCATTTTGATGTTGACAGTTCTTGACAGCATGATCCATCCAACATCATTCAAGGAAGGCTTGTGTCGAATAAAAAATCTACAAGTAGAATTAAACATGAAAGTAAACCATTGATAAAAATGTTAAAAAATAAGGATTCTTGGGATGAGGTCAGAAAAGTGATGAAGGAAACTATTGCTGACAAAACTATTTCTCTAGAACAATTGTTAGCACAAATTATGTCATTGCGCCAATAGAGAACAACATAGAAAGGTCCAACAATTTTTTACAGAAGAGATGATATTCCATCTACTAAAAAAACTATGCCACAATATCTATTTCAAGATTTTGTTGACATTCACTAGACTCAAAACAAAATCACTTATTTTTGGACTATGAGAAAGAATCTAGGTGAACCAAAGACTAGTGCAGATTTTGAAGATATACTAGAGGATATTGAGTTTATCTAATTGTGGAATAAAGAGAATGCCATTGAAGCATATACTAATAGTAATAATTGTGGCGATGAGGATATACCCTTAGGTCCTACTCTAATAGCTACTGTAGATTCTGCAAAAAAATATGTTTTGAGTGAGCTTGTGAAACAAACATATACTAAAGGGGCAACCATACTGACAAAAATGGGTTATGAAGGCAATGGTTTAGGGCCCAAAGGATAATCCCCTTGGATTCAACTGTTTGTAGAAGTTCTAGAAAAACCTAGTGAACAACCAATCATTGGAGTTGAATCAATAGTGAGAGGTATTACTTTTACACACGTACTTTATTTTGTTAGAGCTTCAAATCTATACTATCTAGACACTTAGACTCAATCACAACTAGAACATGTTGGTGAATCAAGTGCTACTAGTATTGGTGGGGATGGTATGGGTACTAGCACTAGTTGCGGTGAACAAGTACAACAACAAGAAATCTTTTCCAAGAGGATAATAATTTAGAAGATACTATATATGATCTCAGTGATCAAGGCAATGTGAAGAAGCAAAAGGCTATGACAAAAATGATGAGTACAACTCCAACTCCATCAATTTATACTTCAAAGGTATTGTTTGCAACTTTGAAACATATCCCTCAAAAGAGGTGAATAAATCAAGTTATAAGTGATAGTGTGATAGGATTAGGAATGAGTATTGTTAATCCTCAAAATGTGTTAGTTACAACCATAGGCATAGGTGAAGGCACCTACATCACTGCAAGCGTTATTTCACCATTCAAACATTCAATTATGTCATCAACCTCATATTTTCATTATAGTACTTAATCAACTTATAAACAAATAAAATATGAATCAATAAACTAAGAAGATAATGATGAGGGTTGTGGATGCTACAACTATAGAGGAACAACCTACATCGAACATGGTATTTCCCACATATGACCCAAATCAAGAAATGATGGACTACATGGTTGTTATGCCCCAAAATAAAAATAAAAATCTACCATAGAGTCAGATAGATCACTCTGCATTTCATGTTAGCACCATCCAAATGGATTTTCTGAGTTAAAATGCAGAGAAAATTAATGTGTAAAAGAAACCAACGAAGTGGTCTACACATTACTGCTCAAGTTGGAGAGAGAGAGAGAGAAAAATAAGCTAGAGAGACAAATACAAAAGTTACAGACAGACCTATAAAATGAGAAAGAAAAGAAGAAAGCAATAGATAACAAGAGTAATGAATTACAAAAAAGGATAAAAATATGTGCCTCTACATCTGCAATTACAGATAACGAACAGACAGAGGTAGATATGAATGAATTGCAGCAAAGATATGTTGAAAGAATAAAAAAATTGATAATGAAATAGCATATTCAACACAATTATACAAAATGGTGGAGAGTGTTGCTACCTCAAAAAAAAAATTACAAAGCCGATTGGACCATCAGATGGGAAGAGAAAAATGGTAGGAAGAAAAAGAAGAGGAAGAAAGAAAAAGCATTGAAAGACTAACACAAGAGATGCGGATGGCAAAAAATATAATTAAATATTTCTACGATAGATTAAAAGAAACTACGAAACATATAATGAGGTATATAAAATAAAAAAAATTGGGGGCAAATAATGCAGAGGAATGACCAGTTGTGTCAGTGATTTGAATTGAATGAAAGTTTGAGAGTACATTATGGGAAGCTTAAACAAATACTTTTCTTAGAACATAAACATTTATTCAAGAGAGAAAATTTCAAAACAAATTTTGCAAGAAGCCTACAAAGCCAATGACAAATATTTGGCATCCAAGGGATTTAACAACCGCATTGATGCCCTAGTAAAGGCATCATCTATCATTCAAAAATGTGTAAAACTATAGGAAGCACATGAATGTTTGGATAAGGTTGCAAACAAGGTGAATAAGTTGCATGGACAGGTACAAAAATTGATAGATATTGGTTTTTTGAAGAGTGTTGACACAACAAATTAATACATTGGAAATGATGTTTTGAACAAGAAGATGGAGGAGAAAATGAAGTATAATTTAAATCAGTTTCCTAAGGACACAAGTGAGGTGATATTTTTGGATTTCATACAACCATTGATAACCTTGAATGCAACATTGGATGATACATTTGTGTCATGTTCCTCTTCCAAATATGAATTGCTAACAAATTTGCAGGCCACTAACCACTCATTACAAATAATTAGATTTCCATCATACAGAGAGTGGAGCACCCTACGAAAACTGACATAGTGATTTCATAACATGTATTGTATATTTTGTATTCCTGAATTCTTTTAGGTTTTCTAGTTTTCTCTATTTGTAATTTCAAGCCTATAATGCACCTTCATGGATTTAATTTTGTAATGAGTTCCTACATAAAGAAAAGTGATCAGGTGGACAGATTCTAATGGGCCAATAGATTTAGTGCCTTAGAAAATTGGTAATTGATTTTGATGTTGACATGTTGCAAATCAGCCTAAAGATGTTGTTTCTCCCTTATTTATGTAAAAGGGAATTCAGGGTCATTTGCAAAGGGTTCTAAAATTTTGTATGGACTCTTGAGGGTAGATGAAATAGATATAATTTTGTGTACTAAATCACACAGAGTTGTGTAATGAATGAATTATGGTTATATTTTGAAATAATTAATGAAAATCTCACCATGTATAAATAAAAATTACTCTATCAATTAATATATTATGTTGTTTCTTATTTTCATATTTTATGTATGCTCTATTATTCTACTATTTTCCATCTATAAATAGAAATTTGAAAAATATAATGGCATATCAATATTAAATGCCATTGATAGAAACATAAAGTATAAACCACTTTTAGGATTTTGTAATATGAATGATGAAATGCAGTAATAATTTTAATAAATACCTAGTAACTATTGTCACAAAAGTTTGCACCTAGTCTTAGGTGGTGATTAGTGACCTAAGAAACCTTGTGAAACATTGAGACATCCTCCCAAGTGTGGGACTTTCTCATGTGAGGATGAATCTCTGGAGAAGCTTGACTTCCTTTACAATCAGGATGCACCTAGAACTACAACTTTTGAAGAAAAAGGGAGAAGGATGTGTTGAAAGGGAAATGAGGTGATACCCCAGATTGAATGTTTGATCTACTATTTCCAATGACTGCACTTAACTTCAATAGAACTCACAAAACTACACTATTCTATGTATTTATCAACCCTTAGCACAAAATGAAAGTTAAGAAACCATACAATCATGCAACAAATACAGATATTTACTGAACAAGATTAATATAATCATGCAATGTTACAGATGATTAAATACATCCAAATAATAAGGCAAAAAGACTACACAAGTTTATTTGGGTCAAGAATAGGTAAGTAACAATAATTTCTATTGAATAAGGCAAATATACTATTACAGAAGAGAATTCTATAGAAGAACCAAAAAGAGAGATCCTTAAGAAAATGTACAAACTTGTCTTTATAGGGTTCTGGCATAACCCATATTTCTCATGAAGTTTAAACCCCCACTAGGGTTGAGTTACAGAAGAAGAAAAGAGTAGAATAAATATGATCTTATCCAACAAATCAAACTTTCAAAAGTGACAGAAAGAAGGAACAAGAGTTAATTCCTCTACAACAAAGAGAACGTTCACTACAACCAGACTCAACCCCCATCAATAAATATGAACTCAAACGTCTTCATTCCCTATCCTCTGTTGGTGCAAAAATCTGATCAGAAAAAATTCTTTGATGGCATGTAGAATCGACTCAAGGCCCCTGTAACCTTAAATGAACAACTGGGGAAATTGACTGAAATCTCATAATGGCACTGACTGAATGCAAAATATCATTGAGTGCAGTTAGGAACATTTAAAGCTCAGGCCTCTGTTTGTCTTTATCAGCAAAAGCTACCTCGACAAAATTATGTGTTCTTGGCATTAAAACTGACCGCCCTTGATCATTGGGGAAATATCTCTCAATAATTGAACTCCTCCACTGGGCATATCAATCTATGATCAAAACCTATCGAACATTGGGGAAGCCCTCGAGAAGTCATGCCAATGAAACCTGCCTCTAATTGGCCTTAAAAAACAACATCGAAGCAACAATAAGGTCAATTTCCCAAAAAAATTTATTGTCAAGACATCTAGTGATGCCCATGTCAAGCTTCCCTTTGAAAACATCATTGGAAAAACCTTTTCCCATGGAACCCATTGGTGTAGCATATCTTATCAGAGCGCAATTATTTTTTACCTTCAATTCCTTGATGAAGAAACTCATTGGGGCAAATTATCCCAAAGACATCCATCAGGTAGTCAGACTGTACAAAATGGTCACCTCTAATCACTCGATGGAATTTGACATTGGCAGGACTTATGTCAATGTCCCTTTGTAATGTCACTCACTGCCACTTGATCACAGGGGCATACCTCGATGGAAACCATCAAGGTAGAAAACACTGTCAAATTTCCCTTTGGATTCACCGCTAATAATCGATGAGATGAATCATCGAGGTGACTTACCCTGATGACATCCATTGGCATATCAAGACGCTCAGTTTGAACACTTATGATGCCCAATGCAACTGACATTGGCAAGATTCTTGTTGATAAACTTCATTGGTTGAACACAAGACCTGCTACCCTGAAATTTGCATCTTCATCCTGATGATAAAATCACTTGGTATTTTAGTGATACCATACACGTTCCTTGAATAAAACACACCTTAGACTATTATAGAGCCCGACATGCCAATTTCAGTGAAACATGAGGAATGTTTCACCAAAATCCCTATCTTGAAGCATTCTGACTAATCATCTCAAGAGACCGACTCCATTTGATGCTCCTGTGAAAAGATTAATCTAGATGAATAATGGTGGGCTAAAAAGGTCAATATTTTTGGTGATTTCAAGGGATCATTACTTATATGTGTTAGGATAAGTAGTCTGGCAATCCATTGGGCATGGAGTCACTTGTGAAAACAAAGATCTGAACCCTCCTATAACTAAACAAAACATCAAAACTTGTTGTCTCTAGGAGAAAATAGTCGTGCTTGTGCACTTCTTGGAAAGCAAAGAAAATTTAACCTACTATATACAAATATTTACAAATAAAAAATATCAAACAAGAACATTAATTGGCTTGTTGAAATAACTGCCTTTTTAATTCATCTTGGAGTGTTTGACATACCCAAGAATCATTCTCCCACCATCATCTTGTTGGATGCACTGAATTATTCTACATGAAATTGATGGAAAAAGGGACCCCCTTATTTGATCATAATGTTTGGTCTGATGAATTAAATCATCCTTATCACTCTTCCCATTCTTGAAGGCCAGAAAGATTTATTCACCTCTTGAAAGAAGAACACCTCCTCTAGTCGATCTATCTATTCTTGCTCCTCAAAATCCTTCACTGATGTTGGCCCAAGAACGAATTTCTCATTATCAGTAATAAAACTAGGGAGCTTATAAAAGAAAGACATTGTTCCATCATTTTTCCCATCAGAAACAAAAAGCTCATTGATATTTTGTCCTCTTTATTTTCTTTCATCTTGGATTAGGTTTAGAACAAAAAAACCCTTCTCATGGATAATGTAGATCCCAAGCCTGGCCTCATCCATATGTCTAAATGGATCTAGTTCATGATGCTCACTAGCCCACTCATCCAAAATTAGATATGGAATGCCTTCAATAAGGATATTGGATTCATGGGTCATACCCTCTTCCTCTTCATCATAAAAAGAATAATTCATGTTTCTAGGATTAAGCATGTAAGTATCTACATGATTGATGGTGAAAGGTTCGACCTCTATAGAATATTTTGTGTCATATCTAGTTCTAAAAAACATGTGGGACCAATCAAAGTGTTGTGCCTCCACAACTCACACCCTAGTTTAGCCACTTGGCTTAATGGGGACCCCCCTTTATTTTTTATTTGTCACCTTTTGTTTCCTTGCGTTGGTGGGTATTAGAAAGTTTCATCATCTAAGCTTGAGAGAATTCAAATTGTGAAGATATTCTCGATACTTTGGAGCTTGGATGATGAAGTCTCCTTTCCCTCCCTTTTGTTTTCTTAACTTTTCCCCTTAATCATTTTTTTGGTCTTTTGTTTTGATATTTCATACTTTCATGGGTTCAAGAATGATAATGACCAAAATGGGTCTAAAACCCATAAACCATGAAAGTTATTAGGGTGAAAACAATGAATACTTTCGGGGTGAAATCATCAAAATTTTTTGGGGATGCCAACACCGTTGAAACTCGGAAACCTTGGAAGTTTTCATTGAACAAACATTTTCATGAACAAACACTTCATCAAAAAAATTTGGTGATGCCAACACCCCCAAAACTCTAAAACCCCAAACATTTTAGGTGAAAAAAACTTTCAGGGTGAAATCATCGAAAGCTTTCGAGGATTTCAACACTTCCAAAACTCTGGAAACCCAAAAATTCTCGATGAAAAAACATTTTCATTGGAGAAACATTTCAGGGTGAAATCATCAAAATTTCAAGGATGCCAAAACCCGCCGAAACACTAAAACCCTGAAAGTTTTCCTTTTAAAGGTCAATTGTAGTAACTTGATGTTTTTTCCCTTGATGCTTGATCTTTTGAGGGTGCATTGTTTTTCCTTTTCTCTTTCTTGGTCAGTCCATTTAATGTTTCATAGGGTAGATTTAAATATGCTCTCAATAAGACTGATGATGGTGTACTGATGCTTGCCCATTGTGCAGAAGGTCATATGAAGACTCTATGACATCAATGAAGTCAATGAGGCTGTAAATCTCTTCAGAGATGACTTCCAAGAGTTTTTATCACATCTCTAAATTTATGGAGTTAAATTTTGGGATCATTTTTTTATGGTTTTGTAGTTGTTGGCAAGTAAATAAATGCGGGAATAAAAAACAACAACATTTTTTTTTATATTTTTGGCAATTTTTCCAATCACAAAATCTTCTTCCAAATGATTATTTTCTTGTCTATAGATCTCTCTAAGGTTCGTGCATGCATGAAGCCTCAATTTTCTACTAGAAGAAATCAGAGAAAATGCACAAAAAGTGGATCTGGGTGAGTTCAGTTCTAATTGCCCAAACTAGAGTTTCATCCCATGATTCTAGGGTATATTTTTGCATGAATAAAGGCCATTTTGAGTTGTAAACTCATGGTAATAGTTTAGGAGTAGTTTTACGGAGTTAAACTATGGTTTTATTTTTATCACACCTAGAATAAACTTCCAAAAACCCTAGCTACGGGTTTGATTATTTTGAGTTGTAAAATCTATATAAAATCAACTAGGTTTTGTAATAAGGATTGGATATTTGGCAACATAAACTTAATACAATTGGTCTTGCATTCATGGTGTGTTTGGCTGCTATCTATGTGAGTTTTGGAGATTTATTTTCAGAATTCAAGAACCAACTGTGTTTCTTTGTAATTATTCCTGTGAATTGTTAGATTGGTGTTAATTGTTATTGAATCCACTCTTTGTGATGGATGTTTGGAGAAGATATTTCTATTTGCGCTTGAGGATGAATTTATCTCATGTGTGTGAATACATGAATGGATTCACAATCTGATGAATTTTGAAAATTCTTCTATCTTATTAAGTTCCATTGGTGATTACATCTGCTGAATACGAGTTGTGAGTTATTCTTACACATGTTTTGTGGGTTTTCTTTATCATATCTGATATTCAATATGTGAGTTGAATCATTGATGTTTGATGTCTGTAAGGAATTTATTTTAGTAATTTTCTTGAAATCTCTTGTTACCTTCTTCTTTTGATATTCTTTGAAACAGGGTTAAAGATATAAATTTATCTTAGATTTTAATTTAGATTGCACGAATAGAATTGCATGCTTATTAGCATTAAACAATCAAAAAAGGGTATAAAAAGTGTTTAAAGATATTTTGTTCTAGCTTCATTTGAAATGAACTAGCAAAGGCCTCATTTTGAACATTCACATTTATCTTCAATTGAGTCTCGACACGATTGTATCATGACCATTGAGAACCTTGGGATTAAACTCATTATTCTTTTAAGTGGGGAACCTTATCACTTATTCGTAACTATTACATTGTGTAACGTGACGTTTAACATAGAGACTATCAATCCACCTATCTTAGCAGTGGAATATCTAGATAGGTAGATGACAAAGTGTGCAAGGAGGTCTATGACTAATATATCCTGCAAGATAGTTCAAACAGGGCATACAACACCAAATTTAAATATTTTAATACCATATAGTATTTATAGAAGTGCCATCTAGTTGGACAAACCCCTTAGTCACATGTTCATATTTTTGTTAGAATAACTGAGAGGGGGGGGGGGGGGGGAATCAGTGGCCTCAAAAATATTCCAATAAATCAACCCAAAAACTTAGTACCATAATATTAAGCCTCTAGTTATCTTCAATCCTACAAGATGTATGCCTTCAAATAATCTTAACAAATAACTACTGCTTGGAGTTCACTGTTAAACCTTATTCTTACTATTTATTGATTAGCAGTCTTTCATTTACCGAAAAACAATAAATTGTTTAGTGTATACCGATCAATCCAGATTAGTTATGTGCAATGCAAAACACTAAAGTAATGACTCATAAACACATTGATACATGGATTTTTAACTTGGAAACCCTCTTAAGGGAAAAAACCACTTGGGACCGGTAACCCAAAATTTTCACTCTTTTGAAGTGAGCTCAGTGAAGAGCCAACCATGTTAAAGGTTACAAACACACTGTTAGGTGTGACCTTGTTAGAGGATTTAAATAGAATAATTTGTCACTTGATATCGGGCATCTCTATGCTACCTTCTATAACCAAACCCTGGTTTGTCAAATGGTATCTGACATCTCATGCTATCTTCATGATCAAAATTTTTGATACTCCTTGGGATGTATCTCAATATAGAAAGGATTTTTAAGTCCTGCTCGATTAAGAGAATAGTTTGTCACTTGATATCGGGCATCTCTATGCTACCTTCTATAACCAAACCCTGGTTTGTCAAATGGTATCTAACATCTCATGCTACCTTCATGATCAAACTTTTTGATACTCCTTGGGATGTATCTCAATATAGAAAGGATTTTTAAGTCCTCCTCGGTTAAGAGAATTTTTGAATCAATGGTTAAACTGAAATAGTAAATGATTTGTTCACACATACAACTTAGACTTGCTGATTTTCAGATCTATTGTAAGCTCATAATACCTTTCTAATCAATGTATCCTTTCAATACCTTTTCTCCACTTCTTTCTGCTCTGTGATATTGTGCTTCTTTGTTGTTCAATTTATGCATAAATCTTTAGCTCTTTCCTCAACTTGATTGATCAGGACTGTATGAAGTTGTTCTTCATCAGTTTCTCTTCAACATCCTCTTTTTCTATTCACTCCCCAATTCATAATGAATTAGATTGTCTCTTTATAGACATGATATCACCATTTCTCACTTCTTTATTTTATTGTTCTTGGTGTGATTTGCAATCTTAGCCAATCTTGCTTTAAAGATTTAATTAAGTTTTATCCCATAGATTTCTCCTTGACAACTGGATAAAACAACTTTAAATCTTTTACTTATATCTAGCTTTAACTTGTTGAGGAAAACAATGTCAACAACCAGTTAACTCTATCTTTAACTCTTACCAGCTAAGTATTTTGTCATTTTTGAGCTTCAGTTCATTTTGGTGTTTAACTCTTTGATAGCTTCGGTCAACACTTCAGTTCTCCTCGGGCTTCTTCGTCGGGGTTGCCTGTCTGTTGGGTAACACTGTAATTCTGGCCGTCGGTAATGCTTGTGATTCTACTCGTTGGTAATGCTTGTCAGTTTTCTTGCTTGGGCATCACTATGACTTTTCTCTCAGGTTTCTCTTTCCCTCGGGTTCCACTAATCATCGGTTTTTGTAGTTACTTAGTGAATGCTAGTCTTTTATGCATTACTGAAAGCATAATCTTTATCTCTTTGATTCTCTGAAGTCTTTGACACTTTGTATATAACTGATCAGATTATATCAAGTTGAGATCAATGAAAATACAATCCATTAACTGATTTAATGTCTTGCATTATCTTTCTACATTTTCATGGTCAACTTAACACCTTCAAACATTTAAACAGTTATATGTCATCAATTTTATGCCTATAAGATCAACAACCCTCTTTGGCATGACTGGGGTACTGGCCCCTGAATCTATCATGGAGTTGTGAACTAATTTATCTTTTATAATGAAAGAGAGATAAAAAGGAGGTGGTTTAATTTTCTTACTTATATTTTCCTCCTCTTTGGGTTGTGTAGGGTTGGCTCAAGTTGATGATCCATTTTTCATTGATATAGGAACAACTTCGCACTCCTTATGCATCTTGTTACTTTGTTCTTTATTTTGAGTTTGGACTTGGGAAAATGCCTTATCTAGTGTCCTTGGGGTTGTAGGATATGTGGATGCATCATCATTGATCCCTTGATTCATACCATAAAGACCAATCTTATAAAAATTAGCATAAGAAGCATCTCCATAAATCTGAGCATGATATCGAACATTGGACTGATTTGTATCATATTGTTGTCTTGAAGTTTTTTTTTCCTCTTGCATAGTCAAAGCTTGAGAAGATTCTCCTCTTTGGAATGCACATTGATCATAAGATAGATGGAAAGTGGCACACCATTCTATCCCTTGAGAAAGATTATTCTATATTGTGGCAATTGTCATTGTTAATTTTGGGGCTGCGGGGGATGCATTATTGAACCATCAGTCTAAAAAAGCATAGTTGCCATAGAGATAGAATAAGAGACATGGATCTATATTTAGAGCCAAAAATCCCATGGATCTAGACTCAGAGCCACAAAGCCCATGGAGCTAGACTAAGAGAAATGGAGCTAGAATCTGAGCCACAAAACCCATGGAAATAGACTTAGATCCATGGAGGTAGAATCAAATCCATGGAGATAGAATTAGAGCCACAAGGACCATTAAGCTAGACTATGAGTCATGGGGTTATACTAAGATCCATGGACCTAGAATCAGAGCCTTGGAGCTAGACTTGGAGCCACAGAGCCTATGGAGCTAGACTTAGATCCATGGATCTAGACGAGGAGTGATGGTGCTAGAGTCAGAGCCACAAAGCCCATGAAGCTACACTTAGAGCTATGAAGGTAGAATCAGATCAATGAAGCCCATGGAGCTATAATTTGAGCCATGGGGCTAGACTCGAAGCCATAGAGCCCATGGAGCTATACCTAGATCCATGGAGCTAGACTTGGAGACACAGATCCCATGGAGCTAGAATTAGAGCCATGGAGATATACTTGAAGCTATGGAGCTTGAATTGGGGCCACAAATCCCATGGATCTAGACTCAGAGTCATGGAGCTAGACTCAGAGCCATGAAGCTAGACTCAGAGCCCTGGAGCTAAACTTAGAGAAATTGAGCTAGACTCGGAGCCACAAATCCCATGGATCTATATTCAAAGTCATGGAGATAGACTCAGAGCCATGGAGGTAGAATAAGAGCCATGACATTAGAAACATAGAAATAGAGCCCATGGAGCTAGACCCAGAGCCATGGAACCCATAGATCTATACTTAAAGACATGAAGCTAGACTCAAAGCTACAAAGATCATGGAGATATAATTGAATCCATAGATCCCACAAAGCTATTCTTAGAGCCATGGAGCTAGACTTGGAGAAATATATCCCATCGAGCTACACTTAGAACCACAAATCCCATGGAACTATACTCAGAGCCATAGAGCCCATATAGATAGACTAAGAGCCATGGAGATAGACTCAGTGCCACAAAGCCCATGGAGCTAGACTTGGAGAAATGGAGCTAGAATCATATCCATGGAGCCTATGGAGCTAGAATCAAAGCCATAGAGCCCATGGAGCTAGACTAAGAGTAATGGAGATAGACTCATAGCTACAGAGTGCATGGAGATAGACTCGGAGCCATGGAGGTAGACTCGGAGCCATGGAGCTAGACTTGCATCCATGAAGCTAGAATCAAAGCCACATATCCCATGGAGCTAGAATTAGAGCCAAGGAGCTACACTCAGAGCCATAGAGCTAGAATCACATACATGGAGCTAAACTCAGAGCCACAGAACCCATGGAGCTAGACTTAAAGCCATGGAGCTAGACTAGGAGCGATGGAGCTAGAATCAGAGCAACAAAGCCCATGGAGCTAGAATTAGATCCATGGAGGTAGATTCTATTGGTATAACTGATGTAGTGATTGTTGAGTCTTTCTTGGTACATGTTTCATGATAAGAAGATGAGTTATTATGTTGTCATTAATGTCAACTTGGTGTTGTATTTGTTGATAGTGTTCCTCATGTGCTGCTAAGTATGAGTATAGATGAATTATGTGTTGCAATAGGAATTGGAGTGTGTGATCATGGTTGGAGACTCAGGGATGTATCTAGATTTATTCTGTATGATTGTATATGCTGGGAAAAAACATGGAGCAAGTTATGATTGATTGAAGAGCAATAGGGCAGACATAAGAACATGCAGTGACAAATAGTGAATGATTTGATTGTTCTATCAAATCGGTATGGATCCAAGTGTTGTGGTCATGATATGTTTATCTTGAATAGGATAGGTTATTGATACTATGTTTTAAAAAATATTGGAGTACTGGAATGCATCATTTCAATCGACAGAAGATCATTCTATGTCTCTTAGCTAAATGTTTTGAACCGGTTTGAGTAGTTGGTGTTAGATCAGTGTGTGGTGATGATGCAATCAGTTGTAGTAGACATTTCTATCATCTAGGTGTCAAGGTGATGTGGAATAATATTTTTTGTAAAGATTAATTGATATTTCACTGATAGAGGCGATCAAATTTAATCAATTTTTGGAAGCGTGTTGAAGAAGTCAGAAAGGTTTGACTGTTCTTGATTCAAATTAATGTGCATCACCTTATGGCTAACCTGAGTTTGTTAGAAAATGTTCTAGAGTGTTAATAAAGTTTAGGGTTCAAGGAATCAATGGGAAAGATTGTAATATGTTTTGTAAGGCCGTTAAATTCCCTAATGGACATGTAATGTATATATATATATATATATATATGTAAATCAATGCTTTATGCAAGTGTAGATCATGTATGTCAAGGTGCAGTCAAGTGAAGAAAGAAGATTGTTCTCAACAAGCATAAGTATTATGCTTAATTGGATTTGAAAAATTAGAGGACGTGTGCTACACCCAGATCATTGTACTTGTTGATTCCTAACCATTTTTACAAGAAAAATCCCTTAGTCAGGTAGGGTTTTAACAAGTTTGATTTTGTAAATCCTTTATCCAGGCGACTCTTTAACTTAGGGTTTAAATCCTTTAACAAGGTTACCCATAATAGGGTAAAGCTCCTAATATGCCAAGAGGTAAATCCCTTAACCAAATGATTCCTAACAGGGTCTTCTCCTAACAAGGCTAGGATTTTAACATGGCACATTTCAGAAGAGTGCAGATATTCATGGGTGCTAATCCCCACCATGGTTTTCACCCTTACTCAAGGTTTTCATGATAAAATACTAGTGTTTTTTTATGTTTCATGTGTGGATGATTGTTTTTTTACTTTATTTATTGCATGCATAAGGTTTAAATTTGTTGAATGTAGTTTATGGTGCTGAATAAATTGTGAAAAGTTTCAGATTTGATAGATTACCCATTCACCCCCCACTCTCAGTAATCTTGGACCTTATAGTATTAATAATTTGTATAAGAGCCTAGGTCATGTTTCTGGTAAAGCTTAATAGCTTGAGGAAAATATCCAATTATGAAGAAGGAAGTTCTTAAGTTTAGAAAATACAACTAGACAATATGGAGCGATAGGATGAATATCTATCTGAAAGGCATGGGGCCACAATTCTAGGATCTTATGGTGAAAAAATATACAATTCGTAATGTGTTGGCATCTAATGAAGATGATCATATCATAGATCAGATGGTGAATTTTATAGTGTTTTCATTTCTTGAAACAAGTCCACTTCAATGGTCAGATCAATTATATTGGTGATGAAGGTGATTGCACATGAATTTTTCTAAGTATCCAGTATACGGGTAATAACACAGTTTGTGATGACAATTTTGGTGTGCGGTGATAATCTGAAGGATTCATATGATGTTCTCATGTAGACAGTATCTACAGAGTCATGATTACCTACATCTATGATCGTGTAAGCTGATTCAATGCATATATGGATATTTGAGGTGAACACCAGTGATTTTGGCAAGAATAGTCAAGGTGATGAAATCTAGGTAGCGATCAATTATGTGTCAAAGTTTGATTTATTTGTGAATTATATTGTTGAGGGCCAACCTTGAGGAGTTCAATTTCCTATGTTGGCATGATTACTTATGAAGTTTTTTTTGGATTTGGAGGCCGACTCAGGTAACATGTTTTAGGGTTATTCCACCAATATAAATGTGATGTAGGAGCATCCTAGGGAAGTTGGTAATCCTATGTTGACCAAAAATATGTTTACATTTTGTTTTTGTGCTCGGTAGGTGAGTTGGCAGAGCTCGATGGAGTTTGGAAATTTTGGTGCTCGGTTCTTGTTGGAAGGAGTGTTTTGCTTCACCGAACGGACTTAGTGATTGTGGAATCGGTGCTTTACTGAATGGGCTTGATGGCTTGTTAGTGATGGGTACTGGCTTGGGGGTCTCGGTTGATGGAGTTTACCAACTGGCTATTGGAGTTTACTAACTAGTTTTATAGATTGGGCGGACATTGGAGATTGCATCTATGATTTGAGGGGTTCATTGTGATTGTGCAGAATTCTGAGGCATGTTGTCATGATGCATTGGATCTTGTATTTACATAAATCTGATTTGGTGCTTTCTTCTATGTATTTATTGTTTGTTTGCAACCAAGTGGGTCATTTAATATGATTCACCATGGATAGTATTGGGTCAACTTTCATTTAATATTTGTTTTTGAAGCTGATTTCTGGTTGTGTTGTATATAAGGAGGGTGTAGGTAGAATTTTAGGGAGAGAGAAAAGGCAGAAGAAGGAAGAAGAGTTGATAGAAGATAGTAGTGAGTGGGGTAAGATATAAACTTGTAATATTTCTTGGTGGCTTGCAAGCACAAGTTTAGATCTGGTTTCTTCCACTTAGCTGTAGGGTAGGCTGGTGAAGTTGGATCCTGTGAGATCTTATTGAATTTGTTGATCTATTGGTCGTAACCAAGAAGGCCTTATAGCCCAAGATGTTGCATGTAATTGAGATTCAAAGATAATATAAGTTGTAATATCTATGTTGTGTTTGGTTTTCACTGTTGTTCTTGTTGTTGGCTGCAAGTTTGGACAGTCCTATATTGGATCCTCTGAGCTTGATTACATCAAGTGGTATCAGGGTGAGGTTGATGTGGTTGGTCCAAGTGAAGGTTTCAGGTCCATGTTCCTAGACTTGTGAAACCTGTCTGACTGTTTGTGTGAGGTAGCAGGCTGTGATCTGAATTGTAGACAGTTCAGAGGTTGTTACAAGGTGGTTGGTTGGGATTTTTTGCAGAGGACTCAAAGATGCCTCTGAGAAGATTGGACTGTTAGAAACACTGAGAGGGGGGGGGGGTGAATCAGTG
>MU227995.1:2305479-2318832 GCA_018584345.1 Thuja plicata | reverse complement strand
CCAGGTAGAGAAGACAATGTCTGAAGAGCTGATCAATCGAACCAGGAAGCAATAGAACCAACAGGTGAACCCCCCCATAATGCTAAACTGGGAGAGGTGACAGGAACACTGAAATGCAATGCCAGAATGTCTGCAAAAGAAGAACCAGGAACACCAACAGTGCAACAGAAGTACACACACAAGATAAAGGGCAGTGTCATTGACACACAACATGGGCTAATGTCATGGAAGGTACGCTCACTTGATAAAGGTGGATGCACCTAAAATGGCAAAAGCATCATAACCCCCCATGGCACTTTATAACAGAGTGCGAGTACAAAAACACACAAGGTGTACAAGATCCCAGAAATGCAGAAGTAGGCACTTTATCTCAGTGCGTTTACAGAATAAAAGTGTATCAGAAGAAGCATACAATGCTCAGAAGTCAGAAAGAAGAGTGAACCAGAAGTACAGTAGAAGAGATCCCAGGACCTGTAAACCCAAGCAATTCACCAGAGTGCATAAAATGCCAAAATCAAAGGAGAGAAAACCTAGAGCGGAATCAGGAAAAAAGACCTCTGCAACTACATAGTGCACTGAACTAGCTTTCTGACGATATCTCATTTTCCAAAAATGGAGTCCGGATGAGCCAGATATGACTCCTGGAAGGCAAGAATAGACATCAAACTTCAACAGAAAAAAATGCTATTGAAATGGTAGAACCCAAAAACCCAACCTCCATCATCGGAAAGTGCTCAAAAAGAGCTTTTCGACGGTATATAGAAGTTGAAAAAAGACCCCCGGATGCTCAAGTTAGAGGGAAAACACTCCAGGAGGGTCAGAAAGGCCTCAGAAACCAAAAAATAAGCCCCTAGGGCTAAAAAATTGGGCCCCCAGGCGCATGGCGCGCTCAGGGGCTTGGGCCAAAGCCCCCGGACCCTCATATGACCACGTGCTTTGCATTAAAGCCCGCGAGGGCTGGCAAAAGGCTGCCACCGGCAGGGCAGAGCAGGGGCGGAGGAGCCAGGTGGCAGATCGGCCGTAGGGGTGGCGGGGAAGCCGGCGGGGCGGCGAGCAGAGGCCGCAGAGGGCGGCGGGTGGCCGCGCTGGAGAAGGGCCACCACTGGTGGTGGGAACACAGAACAGACAGGAGGTGCACCGCCGGAGGCTGGGCCTGGGTGGGGCGGTGGCGGCCCGACGGTGGGGCGTTTGAAATAGAACTGCACGCGTATGAAAAATGCCAAAAACATTAAAAAAACAAAGGTTTTTAAAAAAAATTTCTTGAAAACCGTGCCCGTACGGCCCTGGGAGGCCAAAATGTTTTCTCCAGACGCCCTGGTGTCCAAATCGGACATGCCTTATATGGATTCTGGCATTTTTGGGCCTTCTGGACGCAACCGTGAGGTTGGTTTTGGTCCAAAGTGCCTCAAAAACCAAGGACCCCCCAGAACCAATAAGAACTACCAGAAAAACCTCTAAAACCCTCTGTGCTTCAACAAAGAATGAACAGCCGGCTGTAGGAGAGCTCTGATACCATGTTAGATTTGATAAATTCAAATCCTCCCAAGATCACCTGCATGCATGACAGTTACAAGAATGGAAGCGAGACAAAAGAGAGAAGAACAGAAGAAGCTATGGCGGCCAAAAAGTTAGAGACTGGAAATCCATGTTGAGAGAAAAAGCTTCTATATTCAACAATAATGAATTACAAATTACAATCTCCTTATGAAATACAAAGCGGTGAGTCCTTATAAAAGGATACCGAAACCCTTAAAGGGAAACCCTAAAGAAATAGAAAGCTGCCTAAGTATAACTTAAGCAAAGAGTAGATAGACTAATAATTAAATGATTTAATTATTAGCTATACTAGACTACTCTAACATTAATTACATCATTAAAAACATAGAACCAAAGGCGCTTGGCCATTACATTACAAAATAATTCACGTTGATCAAAATAGTAGTCGGCTTCCATGCTCTGTCTTCTAGACTGCTGGTCTACTAATCTGCCTGTAACTTTTTCGTATTATTGTTCCGTACTATGCGTGTCTAGATGTAGCATGTACACGTGTCATACAATGTATATCTGAACGCGCATATGCTGACTCGATTCTTGCATGTGCGCTGATGTGTTGATCACTGAGTATCTCTGTCTGCTCTATTTTTATACTTAGTCATTTTGTCATTCATGACATAAACTAAACATGACTTTGTTGCCATGATGACAACACAAAATGAGTCATGCATCCTCAGGAAGTCAACTTGCCAACATGGACCCTAGGGATATTGTAGATCTCTCTGATGAGGTGGAATCATAGGTGACATAAAGGTTTAGATCTGAGATAGTGACAATGCAGAATGAGATGGTAGGTTAAATTATGAGGGCTATTACTAGTTTGTAGAGGAAACCTAGAATAGAGGATGGCTATGAGGAAGCTTCCTAAGATTTTGAAGCTGCTACCGAAGGTTTTGGAATTACTAGAGATGACAGAGATGATTGGTTGGAAATATCTATGGCTTGGTTGAATACAATTCATAGGATGGAAGTTTCTAATTTTTTAGGTACATTGAACCCCGAAGATCTGATTAATTGGATTGGTGAATTAGAAGACTACTTCGAGCTGGAAGATATTGGAGATACTCTTAGAGTGAGTTTAGCACAAACTAAGTTTAAAGTACATGTTGCCTTATGGTGGAAAGAGTTACAAAGAGATATAGACAAATAAGGTGAGATGAAAATAACTTGGTGGAGGTTAATGGTGACAAGATTGAAGGCTAAGTTCATTCTTGTCGACTATGAACTTGAGTTGTTTAAGAAGTTTCAGAATCTAAAGAAGAAAGATCTCAGCGTGAAAGACTATACCAAGGAGCTCTACAAGCTAACTATTATATCTAGACATAGGGAGCTTTCTAAGGAAAAGGTTGCTAGATATGTTAATGGTCTCAGATTCAATTTCCAGGATGAGATTAGCATGTTGGATGTTGGTTTGGTTGAGGATGCTTATCAATATGCATTGAAGGTAGAAGATAATTTGAAGAGGGGATATCAAGGTAAATTTTGAGGGAAAGAGAAGAAAGAGAAGTCAGTAAAGGATAAACTAAGAGTTGAGGAGGAACAAAAACTTGTTGAACCGAGGAGAAGGGAAGGTAGAGGTGTATTCAGAGGTACCTGTTATAACTATGGTAAAGAAGGAAATCAGTAATTTGAATGTATCCATGCACATAGGAAGGTTTGTAGTCACCGAAATGTTATGGTGAATGAAGTTTTAGAGAATGAACCTGAGGTGGAAGGTGTGAATCTTTTTCTTAGGAGAACATTGTTTCCCATGAGAGAAGTTTATTCTTGTCAAAGGAAGAACTTGTTCAGGACCATGTGTAATTGTGGTGGTAAATATTGTAAGATGATTGTTGATGGAGGAAGTACTAATAACTTGGTTTTTGAGAAGATGGTTCAGAAGCTTTGTTTAAGGAGGTTGAAACATCCTTGTCCTTATAGGATAAGTTGGTTACAAGAAGATCATGTAGTAGAGGTGAAGGAGTAATGCATGGTAAGTTTTCATATTGGTTCTTATAAGGATGAAGTATTATGTGACATTGTGGAGATGAGTTCTCATCATGTTTTACTTGGGAGACCTTGGCAGTATGATAGAGAGGCTATTCATGACTATAAGAGGAACACATTTACTATCCTAAAATATGGGCATAAGTTTATTTTGATTCCTTTTAAGGATGAAGACAAAGGAAGGAGGAACTTGAGCATTGGCAGAAAATTTAGATGACTGCACGGGTTGGTGCAAACATTAAGGTTCAGAGATTTGAAGGCACTTCAGAGAGTGCTAGTGGTAAGGGGAAGGAGAAGAAGAACTGAGTCATGGGTGTATTAGTTAAGGACTTGGAGGACATGTATATCAAGAATTAGTTTGGGATCAATGTGATGAATCCTAGAAGATGTTCATAGAGTTGCTAGAACATCTTTTTGCACCTGGGGTGTCTGATGTAGAAGCTCTAGGGAAGTTGGCAATCCTGTGTTGATGAAAAAGATGTTTAAATTTTGTTTTGGTTCTCGGTAGGTGAGTTGGTAGAGCTCGGTGGAGTCTGGACATTTTGGTGCTCAGTTCTCAATGGAAGGAGTGTTTTTCTTCACCGAATGAGCTCGATAACTATTGGCATCGATGCTTTCCCGAACAGGATCGATTGTTTGTTAGTGCTCGGTACTGACTTGGGAGTCTCGGTTGATGGAGTTCACTGACTATTTTTTGGAGGTAACCAACTAGTTTTATGGATTGAGAGAACATTGGAGATTGCATTCATGATTTGAGGGGGTCATTGTGATTGTGCAGAGTTCTGAGGTGTGTTTTTATGATGCATTGAATCCTGTGTGGACCTAAATCTCATTTGGTGCTTTCTTCTATGTATTTATTATTTGTTTGCATCCAACTGGGTCATTTATATGATTCATCATAGATTGTATTAGGTTGACTTTCATTTAATATTTTTTTGTGAAGCTGACTTGTGGTTGTTTTGTATATAAGGAGTGTGTAGGTAGCATTTTAGGGTGAGAGAAGAGGAAAAAGAAGGAAGAATAGTTGATAGAAGACAGTAGTAAGTGGGTAAGATATAAATTTGTAAGATTGCTTGGTGGTTTGCGAGCACAAGTTTAGATCTGGTTTCTTACACTTAGCTGTAGGGTAGGCTAGTGAAGTTGGATCCTGTGAGATCTTGTTGATTTTATTGATGTATTGGCCATAGCTAGGAAGGCCTTCCAAACCAACATGTTGCATGTAATTGAGATTCAAAGATAATATAAGTTGTTACATATGTGTTGTATTTGGTTTTCATTGTTTTTCTTGTTGTTGGATGTAAGTTTGAATAGTCCTTTATTGCATCAAAATGTGTGTGTGAGAGATAAATTAAAGAGTAATTGAGAGTGGTTGTTGATGTAATGATTGTAGTATTTTTAGTGGATGTTTGTATGAGTAGAAAAATGATTTGAGTAGTGTTGAAGTAGATCTATCAAGTAGAGTGTGCTACTTTCAGATTATTTCATTTGAGTTCATTCTCAAGGCAAGTCCCAACTAGCTTGCAATCAAAATCCTCTAACAAGGTTACTCTTAACAGGGTAAGAAAGATCCTAACAGATCAATATTAAATCCCCTAACAGGGCGACTCTCAGAAGGAGTTTCAAATCCCTTAACAAGGTAGTTCCTAACAAAACTTTTATAATATCTTCTAATCAGACTATAGATATTCTTAACTAGGTTATCCCTAACAGGGTGATGTAATTCTCATAATAGGGAAGATCTTATTTGTGCACTAGTGATATTTGTGGGTGATTATTTCCACTGTGGTTTTTCCCTCTAACAAGGGTTTCCATGATAAAATATTGGTGTCTTTGTGTTGATTTCATGGATAAATATTTTGATATACTTTTATTTTATATTTAGTTTTGCGTGTTCATTAGTTTGGAAGTTGATAAAAAGATTAGTTAGATCTGTGGTTACACTGATTCACCCCCCCTCTTAGTGCCTTACAACATTAACAATTGTTATCTAACCCAAGTTCCCTTGAAGAATCCTAAAAGCTTGGGAAGGATCCTTAAGGAAGATATAGAGAGTTTAAGATATCAAAAGAAACTTGAAGATGCAGAAGAGTGTTGGCATTTGGTGAAGATGATCTAAGTGTTGATCATTATAATGTATTTTTGTTTTTTCATTGCTAGAAACATTATGTGATGGTGGAAAGAGATTAGTTATACTGATGATGTTGAATATCATATTGAAGAAATGGTTAAGTGTCCAGTCAATTGGGCAGAGGACAATATGTGAGATACAGTCAATTAGATCTGGATTTGGAGATTGATTTAAGGTGTACAAACATGCATATAACATATATAGAGGTAAATCTACCTACATCTATGATCACATCAGTTAGTTTGAAGATTTGAGAAAGGTAATGAAGATTCAAGTAGACTTATCGAAAGAATAGAGGATAGACATAACATGTTCTTTTAGATCGGTTCCACAATCTATTTAGTATTTGTAAATGATTGGTTTGCAAGATAATTAATGTTGTGTTGACTTTATTAAGTTGACCAATGTATTTTGACATGATCAGATTTTATTTTTATGTCAGTGGTTAAAAAAAATTTGGTCAAGAGGACGACTATTATAAAGTTGTTATAAAAGAAGTATGAATTTTTGAATCAGGGAAAATTTGGTGATGTTTAGTTGAGGCGATAAGAGATTGTGATTGTTTTAAATTTTTTGGATGCTTAAGGAGGTGTTGTGAGAATAATTGAAGAGAAATATATTTTTTAGATCAGTCATTCTTGGGTCTATCTCAAGGCAAGCCCTAACATGTTTGCAAGCTTAAATCCTTTAACAAGGTCACTCCTAACAGTGTGAGAAGGTTATTTAATAGGATTTGAAGTTTAAATCCTCTAACAAGGTGACTCTTAGAAGGGGTTTGAAATATCTTAATAGAGTATTCTTTAACAAGACTTTGTATTAGCTTCTAAACAACCTAAAATACTCTTAATCAAGTATACCCTTTAAAGGGTTTTTGTAATTGCTCCTAATAGGGAAGATTTCTTTGGTGCACTAGTGAAATTTGTGGATAGCATTCCACACATGGTTTTCTGCCTCTAACATGGGTTTTCATTGGAAAAATATTGAGTCTTGTATCTACTTTGTGCGAATGGTTTGTGAGATAAGTTTCTATATTGCATTTACTTTTACATGTTGGATCTTGTGGAAGACATTTAAGATTTGTTTCAGATTTTTGGGTACACTAATTCACCCCTCCCCATCCTCTCGGTGCCTTTGAAGACTAACAATTGGTATCAGAGCCTAGTTACCTTGAAGAAGCCTAACAACTTGGGTATGATACTTAAGGCAAACATGGAGGGTTTTTTTTAAAGGAAAGGATGCAAATCAAAGAATCTGTAATGGTCATTGAGGAGTTGAAGAGTCAATTGAAGCAGTCAAGAGATAAAAGACAAGAGATTACTAAGAAAATGAGAGAGAGTCAAGATTACATTGAGAAATTTTCTAAAAATAGTGGATATGATGAATCTAAAGAAGCCCTAGAAGCCATGTCTATGGAGGTTGAAAAATTGAAAAAGGACAAGAAAAATCTCAGGAGAGAGATGGAAGCCCAATCGATCATAATGAGTGAAAAATTAGAAGTAAGGAGATCTCCAAAAGATGCAAGGAAAGTTGCAGAGGATGCCCTAAAATCCAAAAATGAAATTGTAAAGGCTAAAGTTGACGAGCTTTTAAAATATGAACAAGAGGTTAGTACATTGCATGAACATTTACATGATAATAATGAAGAGTATCAAGAAGTCCTAAGGATGAATGAAGAACTGAGAAATGAGAATGGGAAAATGAAAGGAGAGTTGAAGAATACCAATCATCTACTGAATAAATTTAGTGAGAGTACTGCAAAATTGGATGAACAACTAAGGAATCAAAGAAGGAACAAAGAGACCATTGACATTGGATACACTGGTAAGACTACTTTTGAAGTTGGAGAATCTTCTGAAACAGAGGAGATCAAGAAAGAAGGAAAGTCTCCACTAAAGGTAACACAAATAAATTCTAGTAAGAAAGCCTACAAAGCTATGTGTTTCTATTGCCACAAGGTAGGTCGAGTTGCAAATGTATGTAGGAGCAGGTCTGCAAATAATGCTAACAATTTTGATGGATATTGCTACAACTGCAATAAGTATGGGCATACTACTTATGATTGTAGATCTAGACCTAGTAGTAGATCTAGTAGCATTGATTGTTACTATTAAAAATGAAAAAAATATGGTCACAAAGCTGATGAGTGCAGGTCAAGAGTTATCAATCAAAGGTCACCTATGAATTGGGAAATCCCTTATCAAAGGGAGGGGCAATTTGATTTCACATGCTCGGTTTGTCGTAACTATGGAAAGATGGTTGTGAATTTTAGAATGAGGGTTGTAAGAGGTAATGTTGGACCCTAGAGAACTACTGGTATGGCATGCTTTCATTGTCACACAATTGGACATCTAGCAAGGAATTGCAGGGTAAAGAACTAATCGGTAAATCAATCAAGAAATTAGAAAGGGAAAAAAATTGTGAATGTAGAAGAGGTTAGGAAAGAGATGAAAAAAATGGAAGATGAAGGAAGATAGTAAGGCATAAGATGAATCTAAATCTCCATTGGGTGTGGAAAATTAATCATCAAACTAAGCCTTCATGTGGCTTAGGGGGAGCAAGTATTGTTGAGTCCACCTTTCAGACCCCTTGCAGATGTGTGGTAAGAAATATCACATATTAAGATGGAATAAGGACTTTTGGAATGTATTGTAAAGTTGTGATGAATTATATGATGTGTTGATCATCGGTAATGAGTGTTTGGGTCAATCGGTGAAAAGGTTAACTCTTTCGGTAAGAACATTTAATGCATGCATGCAAAGGTTGATAAAAGTTTATTTTTGTATTTCATTCTTACCTTGTGCATTGTGAAAGCTATTGTGGAATGAGAAATATTGTTTGAGTCATTTTTTGAGATCGAAGCAATAAATAGAGATTGCCTGTGTTGATCTGGAAGACCAAATCAAATGGGTGTTGTTGTGTTCTTCAGGAAGAGACCTAGTTTCGAACTGTTTGAGGTATTTATCTGTTGTCTACTTGTGTGGTTGAGAATTTATAATGGCTACTCCTAAATTGGTTGATATAACTGAGAGACTAGGACCAAAATTTAAAAGACATCCATTAAAGTCTATAGAAAACAATCCACCAAGTGCCCTAACCAGTGTGCCCTATGGTGTATTGCATGTAGAGGATGTTATAGGTTACATGCATTGTAAATTGGAAGATTTAGGATCAATGATAATACATTAAAAATATGAGAAATTGTGTGATGATAACATGGTGCTAAAAGATGAGGATAAACGTATAGCAGAAAAAGGTTTTCATCATGCAGATAGCTATCTCGATGAGTTTGAAGATGATCAATTTAGATTTGTCTTTAGATGAATTCAGGATCAATTTATGTGGTTGGACCAACCATATAATATTAGTAAGGAGGTAATTCATGATGTAACCGGTCTATGTGCAATTGATAGTGTACCTGTTCTTCAAACCATTCTGAAGGAGGAAGTGATCAGGCTGAAAAAATCTAAGTGGAATCATCATGCCATGATAGTAAATGATATTATAGATAAAGAGGTAAAGTATAATTCAATGGTTATTGATTATAAGGTATATCATTCTAGCAGAATGAACAACACACCCGGTGGTGTTACTCATACAACACACGTGATGATAAAGGAGAATGAAGATTATTATTAGCAGAAACCTTGAGAGAATAGTTAATGGTAAATGTTGAGAGGATTAAGAAGGATAAGAGGCCTAAGTTTAAGTATGGTAAGATAATCATGTGCCTATTTTTCTACTTTTAGAACAATATTCCTGGCATCGGTAATATCAATTGGTTAAAGGACACCCCTATTTTCATTCAAATAAACAATTGCATCAGGATATTAGGAAATGAATTTACAAGAAAGGTGTGGGGACACCTTAAATATTTCTAGAGGAGAACGCATGAGAAGGAAATAATTCCATCTACTATTATGGAAAAGTACAAGGATACTATATGCTTCATGGTTAATACAAACACTTGTCAAATGGAAGTTGTTGAGACAAGGAACTCATGGGTGATGCCTATGTGTTATGAAATTGAAGAAAATATTTTGACTATCTATGCAGAGAATTTGCTTGCTCAATCGGTAGATCCCAAGACTCTAAGGTTTGGAATTATAAAGAAAAATCACTTGAAGTACATCGTGACTTGATGAAAACAATGATTAAAATAAAAGTGAGAAAAGATGTTGAGAAATGTATGACACTTAAAGGTTTCACAAAGGAGAAATTTGAGAAAGCATGGGCTAAGCATGTTGTAGAATAAGAAACTACATCTAGTAGAACTAGAAATTTAGATGAATTTGAATTTGTTGGTGCAATTGATAGTGCCCCAACCGGTTGATAGACTAGAAGTGAAACTCAAGTGAAGAAGAAGAAAGCCTCTCCTCTTATCATAACAAAGAAGAAACCAAAAGAGAGTGATAATCCTAAGGCTATAATAGTCAAGGAGACACCAAGCACTGAAAAGGTGACAAAAAAAATAAAGAAGAAAAAGGCACAAAGATCCAAGAAAGATGTTGATGAAGATAATGAGAGCACAAAATTAGAGAAAGAACAAAAGGAGCTAAAGGACTGAGGTAAAAGATCCGAAGTAGTAGATTCTCCCACTACTAAATCTATTGAATCTTAATCTATTAAATTCAATTTGGAAGCATTAATTCTGTTGAAAACATATTACTTAGAGTGAAGGACTACGATGTGTTAGTTGGTGTTATAAAGTTCTATGATAAGGTCAGTGAACAAGATTAGAGGATTATTGAAGATGTTGTAATTCTTAGCATGCATAAGTTGATTAAAGCATCCATTGAATTGAAAGGTCACATTTTTACAACATTATATAATAAGATTGATGCAAGATGGAAGGGTGCACTTGCAAGGGACACAGAGTTGGTAAAATATGTTTTGTTGAGCCTAATGCCTAATTCTTTAGAGGAAGAAATGGATAACATAGTAAAAGAGGTAAGACCTCTACTCAGAGCAAGAGAAAGATCTACACAATTAATTTATGGGGAAACTCAATTGGTAAAGGATGAGACAAAGGAAATTCTGAGAAAAAAATTTAGGTTTGGGAAAAGATAAGGTGAAGGCATTTTTATGAATATTCAAGAGGAATCAGTAAAAGAAAAAGAGTGTGATCTAGTGGATACAAAGATTGCTGAAGGATTTACTATTGATGGGGTACATGTTACACTTGATGAACCTAGAGATGAAATGGAAAATGCATGAGACATCCTTTTTATGGAGGTACAAGATGAGAAAATGGACACACAAAAACATCAGAAAGAGACTAAGACAAGAAAAGAAGATGAACCAGTAGACATAGGTACAAGTTAAGCTATGATTGATGATACACAAGTGAAATATTCTACTAATGAGAAGCAACAAGAGAAAGAGATGGAAAAGGAGATCACTGATGGTGACACATAAGACAAACATGGAAATGTGGAGGAAACTATTGAGAAGTAACAAAGTGAAGGAAGGGCCACTCCTCCCACATAGTCCACAATGGATATTGATGATGATATATCACTTAAGGGATAGATTGACTTGAGCGCAATGAGCCCCAAAGAGATGATAGATCTTTCTCAGGTGATCAATTCAAAGGCCGAATATAAAACAATGCAATATGAGGCACATGTAATTCTATCTCCCAGAGATTTAATTTCAAAATTATTAAGTAATGTTAAGTATGACAAGAAAGATACACCTATAGAGTAGTTAGCTCATTTGGTCACTGCAACCAGAGACAGGATGAAGAGCTTAGAGGATGCAATAGTGTTAAGAGAAGAGAAAGTGTATTAGAAGAAGATATCATAAAATCTAGCATAGTTAATTTCCACATGCAAAAAAACACCCACGATAGTTGTTAACCGATTGAAGAAAGCATTGACTGAAGGTGGTAACATTCTAAAATCTATTTATGATTTCTCTCAAATTTTGAAAGAATTAGAAAGAGAAAAGAGTGAAGCGTAGCAAGAGCTTAGATTACTTGTTGTCAGTTTTAATCCTATACATTAATCAAATAATGGTTTTGGTGCCAAGGTTAGCAACATTAACAATAAGTTGAAGTCCAACATGGATGAGGTTAATAAGAGAATTGCTAATTTGATAGATTTACAGAGTTTGTTGGTCCCCAAACTTGAAATTTTGCAACAAGGTGTAAAAGAAGCTGAGAAGATTTTGGCATCTCCAGAGGTGTGCACAGTTGATGGACTTGAGGAATTAGCATTTTTTCTAAGTGGAAAAATTGCAACTATGGAGATTTTACTGAAGAATTGGGACAACAATCTAAAACATTTGAAGGTTAATTTGGTGATGTCTTTTGTAGAATGTAACTAGGTTGTACTAATTTTACAATAATACAATTTTTGATACTTTTTGACATACCTTTGTCATTGTTGTCAAAGGGGGAGTGATTGTAATGATGTACTTAAGCTGAAATTTAACTAAGTTCATGAATAATGCAATTGTAATGGTAAAGGGAAGTAGTATACATAATTTTAATTCCTAGGGGGAGCTTTTGAGCTACTGGGAATTAATTTACTTCTATGAAATGTAATATATTTTTCATTTATGTAGTAGAATAGGCACTTAGGAAAATTTCTTGTTTATTTTTTCTAAGTGTTGCCATCAATGCCAAAGGGGGAGATTGTTGGAATTTGGTGAAGTGATCAAACTATTGATCATGATAATGTATTGTGGTGTTTTCATTTCTAGAAACGTGATGTACTGGAGGAAAGAGATCAATTATATCAATGATGTTGAAGATAAAATTAAAGAAATGGTTAAGTGTTTGATGAACTAGGCAGAGGACAATAAGCGAGATATAGTCAATCAGATCTGGCATTGGAGATGAATTTAAGGTGTGTGGTCATGCATATAACATCTAAAGATGTATATCTACGACCGCATTAATTAGTTTGAAGATTTGAGAAAGTTATTGAAGATTCAAGTGGACTGATAGGAAGAACAAAGGACATACATAACAAGTTTTTTTAGTTCAGTTCCCTGATCTATTTCATGTTTGAAAATGATTGATTTGTGACCCAATTAATGTTGTGTTGAATCTATTGAGTTTACCAATGCAGTTTGGCATGACCAAATTTAAGTTTTATGTCAGTGGGTAAAACATTTTAGGTCAAGAGGCCGACTATGATAGAGTTGTTATAAAAGAAGGATGAATTTGTGATTTAGGGAAAATGTAGTGATGTTTAGATGGCATGATAAGATATTGTATTTTTTTAAAATTGTTGGATGCTGACGCAATGAGGGTGAGGAAAACTAGGGCCCAAGGCACTCCCAACTATCCAAACCAACTTGCAGAACAACTTGGAAGCAACAACACAAAAAGTGAGAGAAATAAAGTAGAATATTCTTATTGTTTTATCAAACATCATATATACCAAACTATAAGGCCTTCCCAGTTATGGTCGTATACATTTATATCTTTACAAAATAATCTTCATACATGGGAGGTCACAAAACTACGATCCAAATCTTCTAACTCTTCCTTTTCCTCCAAAAAAACTGCTGCTAAATCTAAGAACATAAACTAAACATATACAAGAGACCACCAAAAGAGGTCATCACCAAAGATCCTAAAGATCCAACATAGAAAACAAAAAAGAACCAAATTTAGGTCTGTTAGGAATAATAGCCCACCAACACAACTGAGAGGGGGGGGGGGGGGGGAAAAA
>MU227995.1:2291383-2304635 GCA_018584345.1 Thuja plicata | reverse complement strand
GGAAACATGAATCTAATCTAACATGCAAGTGCAAAATTAATCTAAATGGATTGCCATGGGGCATGAAAGAAGAAGACAAGAAGAGAGAAGTTGCAATATCCAAGCTCAAGTGCTCAAAATCTCCTCCGAAATTGCTCTTCAAACCTGCAACACAACATTAGCATGAAATCTTGATTCTTAAATGAGAAGGAGAGCTTTTCTTATAAAGAGAAATGGATGGTATAGATTAAGAGGCAAAAATCAAAGGCTATGATTAAGAGGCAAAAAGCCCACCACCTAGGAAGATGTGTAGAAAAAGGAACTTTATTTATTTTTGTTTAATTTATTTCCTTTTTCAACAAAGAGGGATTTAAGTGGGGGTTTTATTTAATTAAAAGAGGGATTTTCTTTTAATTAAATAAGATTATTTAATTTAATTAAAAGGGATATTTTAATTAAATGAGATAATATCATTTAATTAAGAGAGATTTTAATTAAATAAGATAAGATTATTTAATTAAAAAGGAATTTTAATTAAATAAGATTATTTTATTTAATAAAAAGTAATTGTTTTCTTTTAATTAAATAAGATAATTGATGAAATAATCAAACCTTAGGAAATATTGAAATAATTGAATTAATTACGATTTGATCAAGGAAATTGATTTGAATTAAAAATGTTGCAAAACATTGATTCAGGAATTTGATAAATTGATAAATTGAAGAATGGGGGCCCATAGTCTAGGCGACCATTTTAGGGTGCATACACTTGCCCCTTTTTGACTAATATGTGATCATTCTGGGAACACATGTAGTCAAAGAATGCAGTTGAAGTGTGAGATCGATTTGGGATCACAAAAAAACACAGACATCAACACCATTGTAAATAAGAAATTGAAATCAGAACAAAGATAAGCTAATTGCAAAAAAAGACAAGGTCAACACCGTTCTAAATAAGTAATTGACATGTCTGAGATAAGAATCTCAAGAAAGGTTGCCCCAAGCAAAGAAATTGATAGGATTGATAAAGCTGAATCAAGGATTGAAGTTTAATAGGTATTGCCCCCTCGTGATCGAAATCGAAATGAGATAGAGAAGAAACAAAAAATTGATAAATTTGATCAAATCGAACTAAAGATAAGGTTCTTTATGTAAGATGAAAGATATAAAGATCATAGAACCAAGGTAGATCATCAAGCATGAAAGATTATGCCCCAAGGTAGAATTAGAAGAAAATAAGTGGGGTGAAAGCGAATGGAAGATAGAAGTTTAGAAGAAGTGGAAAGAAATGGAGAGAAGAAAGAGAATTTTCCTTAAGAAAGAGAATGACCCAAAATCAATCAACTGTTTAAGATAGAGAATTTTGATTGAGATCATGAAAGAAGATAAGGAAATGAAGATCAGAACGTGATCATAGTTGATTAATATTCCAAAATAAAGATGAAGGAAAAACCCTCGCAAAATCATAATGTAGCCTAAAAATGCAAACTAACATGAAGTCTAACAATGAAAGCTACATGAAAATGCAAAGGTGTACTTGCAATAGAGCAACTGTAACATAGGACTTTGTGTTCACCATTCATTAGAGAATGTTAAGGAACTTATTTTCATCATTGGGCCATTATTAACGGACATCGTAAAATGACACAATCATCACTAGTCACAAGTACAACTATGAAGATATGAATGTGATTTATATCAGATTGGAATGTGGAAAGATTCTAACATAAGCATCAAAGACATAAAGGTCAAGATGATTTTGCTGTTAGCTTACCCAATTTAATGTAGCATAACCATGCTCGCATCAAGGCATAGAGGCCAGGATGACCAATAGAATGGTTGTGCAAAAATAGTGAAGCATAAAGTAGGAAGAAAATAAAAGCATGTTCCATGCCCCAAGTCCTCTAGCTATGCATCCCGGAGAGACTTATTAGACAAGGACACTCAACAAAAATTAATAACAGTCAACACACAAAGAAAAAGATCATGACATAGCTCAAGCATTAAGTGTTGTGTTTTTAAAAATTTAAGTGTGTTAACTGATACTGAGTTCCGAGGATAAGGATCGAATGCTCACAACCAGGTAAGATCACATGATAAAATGGGGTAAGACCAAACTGATAAGTGTTGAAAAACACTCAATGTCAAGGGTTGTATTGAAAAATATAGTTGGGGTGGTGTTGAAAAACACCGTTTGTGAGATGTTCTAAAGACTAACACATCCAAGAGACCAAAGCTAACATAGTTATGCCCCCTAGACAAAGACAAAGACCAATTCCAAACCAAGCCAACAAGGACAAGGCATGATGGAGAAAGGCTAAGTGTCGCGGACACGTGCTAAGAAACAGGGGTGCAAAGGCCTCAAGTAGCGCCCGTTTCTAGGTTTTCACCACTTGGATTTTATTTTCATTTTTCATTTTTTTCATTTTTTTTCAAGACTTTTTATAATTTTTTTGAATTTTTGCTACCAAGGTGCCTGTTTCTAGGTTTTCACCAATGCACTTTTTCTATTTTTTTTGAATTTTTGAATTTTTGAATTTTTTTGTATTTTTGGAATATATAATTTTTTTGAGATACATCAAAGCGCCTATTGCTAGGTTTTCACTAAGATGATCATTTTTTAGGACATTTTTTTATTTTTAGCATTTTTGACAATATATCATTTTTTGGGGATTTTTTCAGGATCAATAATTATGTACAAAGGATGCCCCCAGACAGAATGGACATCATGGATAGAACTTCTTGAGGTGCAAGACATTGATAGGATTAGTGAGCTGCTCTCCCTCTGCTGTAGATAGTAAATAAGCACCTGACCCAAAAGCTGTTGTAATAATGTAAGGTTAAAGCCAATTAGGTTCAAATTTGCTCTTTTGATCTCTATGTCATTGATTCTTAGGATTTTCACGTAGGAAAAGATATCCCACTTGGAATTCTCTGGGGTGAACCTTTTTATTGAAGGCTTTGGACATGCACTTTTGATAAACCCTCATATGGTCAAATGATGCTTGACATTTCTCATCTATAAGTTCTAACTCTTGAAGTCTCATGGCGCAGTAGTCTTCATTTGTAACTAGACCTTTGAGGGAAACTCTAAGTGAAGGAATCTCAACCTCCAAAGGTAACACTGCTTCAACGCCATATGTAAGGATAAAAGGAGTAGCCCCAGTAGGAGTAAGAATACTCGTTCTATAGGCCCACAAAGCTAGATATATCTGTAAGTACCAATCTCTACCATTTTTACAGACTATTCTATGCAATATATTAAGAATGGTTTTGTTTGATGCCTCTGCTTGACCACTTCCTTGTGGGAAGTAAATTAAGGACCAATGTTGTTTAATCTTGAATTTCTTGCAGAGTTGTTTAAGGTCCTTATTTTTGAACTGGCCTCCATTGTCAGTGATAATCTCGAAAGGCACTCCATATTGATAGATGATATGGTTTAGAATGAATATAGATATTGTCTTGCTCGAGGTAACACAAAGTGGGACAAATTCTACCCATTTAGTAAAGTAATCACTAGCAGTGATAATAAACTTGTGTCCACCTGATGAGTTGGGATGAATCTGCCCAATAAGATCAAAGGCCCAGTGCTGAAATGGCCAATGAGACATAGAGGGAATGAGCTCCCTGCCTAGAGCACGTATCAGGTTACCATGTTTTTGACACATTTCACATGAGTTTGCAAAATCTACTACATCAATCTGCATCGTAGGCCAATAGTGCCCTGCCCTAAGAAACCTTTGGTCCATGGCAAGACCATTGGAATGTCCCCCATAGATGCCCTCATGAATGTCAACTAACGCTTGGTCAGATTCTTCCTTTTCTAAGCATCTAAGAAGTTTTCCATCTAGACCCCTCCTATACAAATCACCAACGATAAGGGAATGGCAAGAAGCATTTTGGGTAAGGTTTCTATGTTTAGATTGGTTAAAGGTTTCAAGTATAATGCCATCATGAAGGTATGAGTAAATGACACCATAATGGGATGACTCACGACCAACAAGGGTACAAATGACATGTCTTTCTTGAGATTCATAGATAGGGTGATGTAGCTCTTCCACTAGGAATTCAAATCTGGATTCATGTTGCTCTAACTGAAGGAGTCAAGCAAGTGTATCCATAGTGTCAACTGCTTTGTTTTCTGCTTTAGGGATTTGCTAAAATGTGACAAATGTGAAGTAGTGTTTCAAGGAATCAACCATTTGCTTGTAATGTACCATTTTCTCATGTTTTGTTTGATATTCATCATTAACTTGGTTGATTATCAACTGTGAATCCCCATAGATGTGTAATTCTGTGATTCTCCATTCTATGGGCATATTAAGTCCATTTGTTAAAGCTTCATACTCAACAATGTTTTTTGTACATGGGAACAATAACTTATAAGATTTAGGAATCATGTACCCATGAGGAGAAACAAACAATACACCAGCTCTTGAACTGTTTTGCATAAAAGATCCATCAAAGAACATCTTCCATGTTCTTTTAGTCATATACATGAGGTGCTCATTTGGGAATTCAACTTGAATAGGTGCATTATCTTGTATTGGGAAATAAGCCAATTGATCTGCTGTGGCTTGTCCTTTGATTGCTTTACGCTCAATGTACTCTATGTCAAATTCTGAAAGTATCATCATCCATTTAGCAAGTCTACCTGTGAGGGTTGCCTTACCTAGCAAATACTTGAGTGGATCTATTTTTTCTATTAGGTGTATAATGTGCGCAAGCATGTAATGTTGCAACTTTTGGGAAGCAAACACAACTGCAAGGCAAGATTTCTCAATACTAGTGTAGTTAACCTCATATGAAACAAGAGTACGGCTAATGTAGTATATTTATCTTTCTTTCCCATTTTCATCAAGTTGAGCTAGTAATGGATCCATGGAAGATTTTTTCGCTGAAATGTATAGATTAAGTGGTTTCCCTGGGATATGAGGCATTAAAATAGGAAGATTTTCCAAGTATTTCTTGATTTGATCTATGCTCTTTTAACAATCCTCATTCCAAACACATTTGACTCCTTTGTGTAAGTTCTTGTTGAAGGGTTGAGATCTATCTGCCAATTGTGAAATAAATCTTCTTATAGATTGAAGACATCCTTTAAGACTCCTCATTTGACTAATGTATCTAGGAGGTGGCATATCTATGATTGCTTGGACTTTTTCAGGGTCCACGTCTATTCCTTTTGTTGAAATGATGAATCCAAGTAATTTTCTTGAGGTGACTCCAAATGCACATTTTTAAGGATTTAACCTTAGTTGAAATTGTTTCATGCGATCTAGAATGAATTCTATATCATGTAAGTGTGTATCTCTTTGTTTAGACTTGGCCAAGGTGTTATCCACATAAACTTCCATGTTTTTATGCATCATGTCATGAAAAATGGTTGTCATAGCTCGTTGATAGGTGGCTCCTGCATTTTTTAATCCAAAAGGCATAACGTTCCAACAATAGGTACCCCATGCACAAGTGAATACAGTCTTTTCTTGATCTTCAAGAGCTATCTTAAGCTGATTATATCAGGAAAAACCATCCATCAAGGAATAAATCTCATAACCCGTAGTCATATCCACTATCATGTCTATATTGGGAAGTGGAAAGTCATCCTTTGGGCATGCTCTATTAATATCTCTGAAATATGTGCAAACTCAAATGGATTTGTCATGTTTGGAAATTGGTACAATGTTTGATATCCATTCAGCATAGGTGATATCTCTTATGAATTTTGCACCAAGGAGTTTCTCCAATTCTGCTTTGATTAGGAGAGCTATGTGACATCCTGCATCTTTCTCTATTTTTGTTTAACTGGTTTGACACCTAGAGCTATGGACAAGTGATGCATAGTAAGATTAATGTCCAACCCTGGCATATCTGAATAAGTCCACGCAAAGTTGATCTTTTTTTTTCTATAAGAACTTAGTGTTAGATTCTTTTTCTTCTGGTGACAAGGACTCAACAAAGTGTACTATTTATGGAGCCTCATCTATACCCAAATTGACTGCTTGTGTTGGATCAATAAGCACTAAAGATAGATATTTAAAGTAGCTAGGGAGATGATCAAGTACCTCATCCTTAGGCACCTCAGAGAGGTTTTCACCCTTGGATACGTCATTTCTTTTTACTTTTTTTGGTTTTGACACCACCACACAGTGGTTTTCGTACTTGATGTCTGGCTCTGTCATGTTGGTAGCCGGTTCATTGGTGGAAGAGACTACATTTTCAATGACATTTACGTAACATGCTATCTCATAATCATTTTGAAATGTTAAGAGCTCAGGTTCTTGATAGTGTTGGGACCAATCAATAAGGCCAGGATGAACAAGAGGCAATTCAATGACTGGTTCAAGGTTATAAATGTGAATGATATTATCGCTGGTGACCGGAGAGTCAGAGTCTGTCAAGTATCCTTCTAAGCTACCCAAATTAGGATTCGCCCTAACAAGAAAAGAATCATCCACTAAGGAAACACGTGGGTTCAAATCCTCTAATTCTACACATGACTCGTTGGATACTTCAGGTTGAGAACTATAAGTGTGAATAACATCAATATCTCTACCAACTATGGAAGACTCTGAGAAGGAGTCCCATTCATACTCGTGTGAACTTGTGTTTGAACCACGACTAGGATGCTTACACCATGAAGGTTTTGGGAATCTTGATGTGGAAGGTTTCATTTCATCAAAGGTAACACCTTCTCTTTCCATTAAATGAGAAAGATTCTTATGCTGGCGTTCTCTATGAGGATCTTCAATATCTGATTCATTTTGATCTAAAGTTGCAACTGATGCATGAGTGACCAGAATATCGAAATCTCCCCAAAGGAGATTAGTGGAAGGGACCCAATCTTCACACATGGCTTGCTGGTTTGTCAGATTAGGAACATATTCTGGTTCATTATCGCTATCTAACTCCTCAAAGATAGGATTAGTGCACTTGTTATAATTCTCAAATCCTAGGCCAACCGTCTTCTTAGACTCGCGTCCAAAAAGAGCATGATCAAGGGGTTCGGCTCTAGCATCTAATTTGTGAATAAGAGGGCCATGTCCAGGATAGCCCATGTTTTTGAGTAAAGCATACCCTCTTCCACATGCCTTAGGAGAGAGAGAGAAGTTCTCATTATGCATGTATTTTTCTTCTCTATAGATCTAGTCTCTAACAAATATCTCCTCTTTCTCATCTTGGATAGGAACTGAGGACTCTACAAATATGCCAAATAAAGTCATAGCTGAAGAGGAAGGTTTCTTTTCTTGTGAAGGCTTGCCATAAGACCTAGGCAAAATTGGTAGTGTTGTGAGGGAGTTGAGTTGATACCCTCCCGTGCCAAGGTCTACTAACTTAAGCTTGTCTTTACATTCAGCTAAGGTTGCATCAAAATCTTTTTCTTCTCTATTGAGGGGAACATGAGTTTCTGCTAAAATTGAATTAACAGATAAAGTGTTATCCCCAGGTATACAAATATCTATTCCATTATAGGGGAACTTAACACATTGATGATAGGTAGACAACACCACTTGCATATAATGAGTCTATGGTCTACCAAGTAAGATATTATACGCAACAGGTCCCACATCAACTATTTGAAATAAAATATCTTTTTCAATAGGACCAATCCTAACAGGAAGGATGGAAAACCCCTTGGAACTTCTTTTTGCCTCATCATAGGCTTTGATAGTAATCCTTTTCCTGGTATCTATGACTTTTTCTAAATAGCCCAACTCTTTTAAAAGATTAAAGGAACACATATTAAGCCCAACACCCCCATCTATCAACACATGCCTAACACGAGTTCTATGGATCATGACCTCAATATGGAGAGAAAGATTGTGTGGGTGGCTCAAGGTTTTATCATCATCCTCAGAAAAGGTAAGGTAATGAGGGGCTAGCAATGTGGTTAACAATGTTCTAGAATTGATCAACATCTAAGTTGTTGGGGACATTTTTCATGCACAAAGCATCCTCAAGGACTTGCTTATGTCTTGGGGAAAAATCTAAGAGCTCAAAGATCAAAATCTAAGCTGGGGTTCTCTGCAATTGATCAACAAGACTATAACTTGACTTGGGATTGACTGCTAGCTTTAAGGTGACATTCTTGGATGCCACTGGCTTAGGTTTACTTGATTGGGTCGAATTGGGTCCTCTAATGATAACCAGACCTTGAATTTGTGTGATAACATTGAGGGCTTGCAATGACACTCTAGAGTTGTGACCCCTTAGCACCACGATAAGCTCTTCATCAAAGATAGGAGGAGAATCCACATCTAGATCATAACCATAGGGGTCTCTACCCCTCATCATGTTGACATTTTCTTCTACAAATCCAAGCATGTTGATTGTATTCTCTGCATCTGTGTAAGTGTAGTTGATCTCATCTTTTCCATTCTTAACTTTAGAGGTTTCCCCCTTCTCATATTTGGGCAACGGTTCCTTGAATGCCTTATGATTGGCGTTCATGGTGTTCAATCCATCTATCTTAAGTTGTCCATTGTCAATGAGATCTTGAATAATATGCCTGAGTTTGTAGCAGTGTTCAATTTCATGTCCAATACCATTGTGAAATATGCAAAAGGCTTTCTCATCCCACCAATGTGGCTTAACGTCAGTTATATGATGTTGCGTAGGATCTTGAGGATGCACAAGATTGTTGGCAATGAGCATTTTCAAAACATCCTCATATGAATCACCAAGTTTCACAAATTGACGCTTTTCTTTCCTTGGCCTTTCTTGGTATCTTGGCTTACTCTCTTGTTGATTAGATGTGTTGAGCTTCATGGCTTGAACAACACTAGACAAATGAAGCACATTTTGATCCTTGTGTTGGGAGGAGTCCACAACTCCATCATTAACCACTTGTTTGTTCTTATTCCAGTGTGAGTTCCTTCCCTTATCCTTGTTAGGGTTGTTGTTGTTTTGACCATTGTTGTTGTTGTTTCCATGTTTGGTCAAAATTCCTTGTTATTTTAAAACATCTTCAATCCTACATGCAGTTTCAACCATGGTATCAAAGGAATCAAAAACCATTTTTCTAACTTCATACCGCATTTCAGGGACCAAATTGCTAATAAGGATATCAATCTTTTCATTTTTAGGAATGGTTCTAGAATATCAAGAGCACTGTCATCTCCACCTTTGCAAGAAAGTAACAAAGGATTCCCCTTGAATTTGTTTTAAATTGCATAAGTCCAACATGGTGATAGATCTTGAAAGATTGTATGCAAAATGTTGAACAAATCTATGAACAAGCTCTTTGAAAGTCTTGACGGGGGGAGTTATATTGGTGAACCATTCCATTGATTGACCTTTTAGAATCCTTGGGAATAATCTCATAAGATACGAGCCATCTTGGTGGAACTCAAAACTTGTGGTATAAAACTGGCGCACATGATCATGTGGATCTCCATTGCCATCATATTTTTCATATTGAGGAATTTCAACCTTTCTAGGGAACTCTTTCATGTTAACACTCTTGTCGAAAGGATTAGGACAAATTGAGTCCAGTGAGAATGAATTCCTAGGTACCAACACCTTTTCCATCATGCTCTTAATTTCTTTGATATCCTCCTGTTGAGATGGACCTTGCTTCTTGATTTTCTTATCCACATCAAAGTTATAGGGGACTCTAGCATCTTTGTTGATTAGACTCTCTAGGAACTTGTCTTTATTTTTCTCTAGATATTTCTCCACATACTGCTGGAAAAGTGGTTCTTGTTGCATTTTCATGAAGTCTTGGGAGCTGCAGTCAAAATTCAAGATACTACCCCCATATTGTGAACCATGATGAGCACGTTGTGAAGGTTTCCTTGAGTTCCTAGGAGGTATTTGTCTTCTATGATGATCATGTCTTGAAGCCCTTATTCCTCTAGGGTTAGGAGATCGTGATGGTGTCTTTAAATGTCTTCCACTTCATGAAGTCTCAAGAGGAGTGGATAGAGGAGAGTTGTTTCCACCACTAACATGCATGTTGTTAAATTGATCATTGAGTCACTGAGCCAAGAGTCTATCTTGCTGCTCTTGAAAGGCTTTCTTTTCTATTTATACCAAAGTCTATCTCTCAAAATCTAGGATTCTAAATTGTTCTTCCTTTGTAGCTTGTTCATCTAGGAAGACTTTCTTTTCACACTCAATCCTCTTAAGTCTTTCACTCATGTATCCTGAAGATGTTTTGAGCGGTGACCTTGGTCTTGAATTTTGAAATAAGTTTTTGGTATAGGTTGCATTAACATGAGTGTCATAAAGCTCATCCTTTGTGTTCTCATGTTGTGATAACTCATCTTTATAAGCTTGTCTTTTACCTCTCTCTCTCTCAGCCCTTTGGTGTGCATCTAGATATCTGGTTGAGATCAAGGGTGAGACCGGTCGACTATTATGAGAGGACCCACCAAATGAAATATCATCTCTATGCTTCACAAATATATCATCAAGACGTTTATCCATGTATTCTGTCTCTCATCGAGTCATTGTATAACTCATATCCATAGAAGAGTGAGAAGATGCTAAAGGGGTACCCAACTCACTAAGGTGACTCTTGGAATCAAAAAAAATTTCCAAGTTGTTCCTAGGTGATTGATCAAATATAGGTTCTTTTCCCTTACATTTTTTGCGAGTTTGTACTAAGGGTAATTGGTTAAAGACCACTTGAGGTCATTTTCCTTGATTTAATTGATATCTTGTTGTAACTGGCATGAAAGAAAAGGTACTAGCTGATAGGATGACCCTAAGAAATGTTGGTACCAAACTAGGATAGTGAAGGCATTAACTTGTCCAAAAGAGGTGATAAGATAGAATTTGCAAGAGGCATAAGCCAACACTTCCACAAAGGTGCCCACATTTCGGATAAGTATCCTAGCACATATGGATGAGGAGGATGATCTTACCCAAGTTATATTGATTGAATTTGAATATATGAAAGGGAATGGACAAGAGATTACCAAAAATCTCCAAGTGTGTTATCAAAGAATCTAAAGGTTTATCTTTTCAACACAAGGATGGTTTCTAACTCACCAACTAAAACAAGGTCACTTGTGATAACAAAAATTGCTAACTCAAGAGGTCAAAAATGCAAGAATACAAAGCTAAACAAGCTTCTAAAAATAGGGTAAGTGGCCTAATCTGACCCAGATTGACCAAGGAAACTAGAAAATGATAGGACAATAGGTTAAGCAAGCTCAAAATTGACAACAAAAAACTCGCTGGTATAGAAACAAAGGACAAATTTGCGCGACGAAATGCTTACTCGCATGAAGATTACCATAGGACTGCATGAAGTTTTATAGTCTGACGTGAGGAAAATAGAACTGGCGTGACAGGGTGATAGAAAATTGAAATCAAGTTGGTAGAATATCATGTGATGATTGGCACAGTACCGCGCGATGAAACATAGTGAGCCACACAAAGAAATAGTTTTCTTGCGCAAGGGAAGGAAACAAAACTCAGTTTTGTTCAATTTAAATAACCAACTAGATGCATTAACAGATTTTTCAATTCTACTTGTGTATGTTCTCAAAATGTTTTCCAATCACGCACATAGTCCTAAAGAATAAAAATTTGGTTGCACTATGGTTCATAGTAATGGTTTGAATTTGCAACTTTTGCAATCTCAAGTGGGTGAAATCCAATCCTGGCACACCAAGGTTTTGACATAGTTTGAGAATTTAATCAATTAGGAGTTGCTGAGGAGATTTGACAACCCAACATGAAACTACACCCGTGGAGATTTCTTCCACAAGGACATTTATATAGTAGTTGTTGCTACCATGGTAGAAATGGCTATTACTGCTTGAGGTTGTGTCCACATGGTTTACCCAATAAAGGGAGTGTCCACTACGCTTAACCCTCTCTAACAAGGAAGACTCACAATATGAACCATATGGGGATTTAGTTCAGATTCAAGGGTTCCAAGTTTCTGATTCTCCCAAAAGGGAAAAGAGCATAATCCTCTAGCCTCTTCACCTCACCAAAACATAGCAAACAAGATTAATTGACCCAGTAATTTGAAATCACCTCATCCAAGGTTCGTATATCAACAACAATGACCACCAATCTTAAGAGAGAAAGTACCGTCAAAAGTTGAAGACCAAACCAAATGAGGTAATAACAAATCCTTCCCTACCTATAAGGGGATCTATCATCAAGAAGAGTTTCACATGTAAGACAAGTGAATGAAGCCCTCTCTCTCAAGATCGCCACAAATAGTGTTCATAGTGCCTAATTACTATGTGAAACATATATGCAAGAAAGCAAATCTAGGTCCATTTTTAGAACACCAATTGGAAATGTGATCTATGAAAGCAAGAAACACTCAAGCTAAACACATGAGAGATTCATTTTTATTTCAAAAATCCAAATGTTATCAAGATGCAACAAAATACCTCAAGTCCAAAGAAACACAAAATGTTTTATCATTTATCCACGCAAGTCCAAAGTATTCAGCAACAACAACAACAAATAAGAAACCACATATATAAAAAAAACAATGAAAAACATATCTCTAGTGTGAAATCTCACGTGAAGATTCTCAGAGTGCTGCGTGTAGATTCACAGAGTGCCATGTGAAGATTCATAGAATCCCGTGCGAAGTAACACACAGATAACAAAAAATGCAGAAAATAGTAAATAATGTCAGATCACTGCTTGGTGTCAGAGTTCACGTGAAAATTCACATAGTGCCACGCGACGAAAATCCACGTATCGCTCAAAATTTTGCACAGATAGGCAAAACTTCACGCTGTTTTAAGCAAAACGTCGTGCAATTTTTTGTCACAGAGCCATACGGACTGAAAAATCAGATTTTGCAAGAAAAATAAAAGATGAGGCTAGATCTGCCCCATGGTGGGTGCCAAAAATATGTCACACTTTTATGAATCATTGTATCCAAGATTTCTCAAGAATGAGGTCTCAAATGGCGACTCATAGCTCTCTATTCATGGAGTGCAAGGTTTTGTAATGGAGGCCCTCAAATTGACCTAGTTTGTTCCCATGCAAGTACACCATAAAATGAGAGATTCAAAGAGTAAAAGCAAGAATGCTAGTCTCCATGATCACCAAGTATGCATGCAAATGAAAATGAAAACTATGCTATATGATAACAATGGAAGAAAGGAAATTAATCTATATGATAACAATGCATGATTATTCTATGAAAGGAAATAAAAATACAAGATTAATCTATGAAAGGAAACATGAATCTAATCTAACATGCAAGTGCAAAATTAATCTAAATGGATTGCCATGGGGCATGAAAGAAGAAGACAAGAAGAGAGAAGTTGCAATATCCAAG
>MU227995.1:2271231-2290951 GCA_018584345.1 Thuja plicata | reverse complement strand
TTTAATAAAAAGGAATTGTTTTCTTTTAATTAAATAAGATAATTGATGAAATAATCAAACCTTAGGAAATATTGAAATAATTGAATTAATTACAATTTGATCAAGGAAATTGATTTGAATTGAAAATATTGCAAAACATTGATTCGGGAATTTGATAAATTGATAAATTGAAGAATGGGGGCCCATAGTCTAGGCGACCATTTTAGGGTGCATACACATACATCTTTTCAAAAGAAAATATCTCTCATATTTACCCTATTACAATAATTGATTAGGTCGGCCAATTAAGATTTCCCAATATATAAATAATTATTTAACACCTTCCTAAGATACACATGGTACCTATAACAAGTATACATCAATTACAATACATTAGATATAATCTAAGATCTGTAATCCATGTTCACAATCCACAATACACGCTACATCTCTGAAGTTATCCCCAAATAGGTCTCCTCCAAAATACACACCACAACTGATGTCACCAACAATCATACAAATTAAGACCCATAAAAAACATTCCTTAACATGTATTTTGTCATCTCTTAATATCACATGACCTGAATCATCATCGCCTGTAAGATATACTCAAAACATAGAGACTCGCTCTGTCAATCATCACCGTCACATTCAGTAACTAGTCTTCACCAAAACATCTATAACTCATCCAATATGCAATATTAAGCAAAGCAACCTTATAAATAATATCAACATACATCCTTATACATATCCCCATCTTCGCTCATTCTGATTCATCTGTACAATATCCGTACACTTCTATCAGTCATCATACAACAATAATAACCAGTCTGTTCTTCCTCCACAGAAACATATGTTGACATCAGTGAAAAAACATGAATGCCAACATCATCAATATTAGCCAATTATGATATTATCCAACAATCTCCCCCTTGGAATCAATGGAAACATATGAGAAAATCCATCAACCCAAAAGTACTCTTTGTCAATACAATCTTTTAAATATCCTCAACACAATTCTCCCTAAAATAATAGGGATTTTCTCATAGAATCTATCCCCTTTGACAACAATGGAAAAGGGTACCATAAAAATTATTCATTCTTCTGCAAGGTGTAGCTTTTTCAAATCTTCATGTCTGTATCAATCAGGTGCAAAATCACCCAAATATGTTTTGTAGTGTTCCTGCAATCACCCCCCTGAGGAGTAGATCTATACATAAAGTACATAAAATGATATAGCACTGAAAGCCTTTGGATTGATGCATTCCTACACCAATTTATTACCATAGGGAGGGGATCTCACCCCAAGCATGCTTCTGAGATACTCAAAAGCATCTTTTGGCAAAGGTTTTGTAAATATATTTGCTTTTTGTTCCTTTGTGCTAACATACTCCAATTTGATCTCCTTCTCTTCTACCTTGTCTCTCAAGAAATGATACTTGATAGAAATATATTTAGTCTTTGAATGCATTACAAGATTCTTCTACATATTCAATGTGCTAGTGTTATTACAATGGATAACCACTGGCTCTTCAAAAATTATTCCAATGTCCTTCAACATTTGTTTCAGCCAAATAACTTGTGTATAGTTTATAACAATATCAACATAATCAGATTCAATAGTAGACTAAGCTATACAATCATGATTCTTACTTAACCATGAAACCAACCTTTTTCCAAGGAAAAATGCTCCCCCACTTATACTATTTTTATCATCCACACTACCAGCCCAATCAACATCAGTATAAGCATGTAAAATAAAGTCATCAGATTTTTCATACCATAATCCATACTCTATTGTTCCTTTCAAGTATCTAAAAATTCTTTTCATAGAAGAAAGGTGTGTCTCTTTAGGATCTTCTTGATATCTTGCCACAATTCCAATTGCATTGGAAATATTTGGTCTGGTGTGAGTTAGTTATTATAGACCTCCAATCATTGATTTGTACTTTGTCTAAAAAACACTCAGAGTTTGATCATTATTAGTAATTTTATAGCCAGTCACCATGGGTGTCCCAACATGTTTACAATCTTCCATTCTAAATTTATTCAACATTTCCTTAAGATACTTGGTCGAAGATATAAAAATACCATTCTTGTTCTGATAAATTTGCAATCCAAGGAAAAATTTCAGCTCACCAATCATTGACATTTAAAATTCATTTTCCATCTTGTTAGAGAACTTTTTACTCATTTCATCATTACCTCCAAACATGATATCATCAATAAAAAATTCTATGATTAGAATTCCATCTTCACCATTTCTTAAGTATACATTAGTGTTTGCATTACCTTTTCTGAAACTAAGACAAAGTAGATACCTATCTAGCCTTACATACCATGCTCTCGGTGCTTGTTTACGTCCATACAATGCTTTCTTCAACTTGCAAACCATGTCTTCATCTTATGTCAAAGGAAATCCATCAGGTCTCTCTTTGTATACCTCTTTCTCCAAATCTCCATTCAAAAATGCAGATTTCACATCCATATGATATACCTTAAAGTCTTTATGTGCAACATAAGCAAGAAATAATCTCACTGCTTCCAACCTAGCAACATGAGAAAATGTCTCTTCAAATTCTATGCCTTCTTGTTGCGAGTAGCCTTTACAAACAAGTCTAGCCTTATTTCTTACCATTGTTTCTACCTCATCCATTTTGTTTCTAAAAACCCACTTAGTTCCTATAACATTCTTGTTTTTAGGCCTTGGAACCAATTCCCAAGTGTTGTTTTTCTTTATATGTTCTAGTTCTCCCTGCATAGCTTTAGTCTAAGATTCATCTCTATATTCCCCATCAATAGATTTTGATTCAACTTGAGAAATCAAACAAATTTCATCTCTTACTTTTGATTTTGTCATCATTCCTCTATTTTCATCACCAATGATTTGATCTTTAGGATGGTTCTTCTTAACATACCTCAGAGTCTTAGGAGTTTCAGTAAGCTCATTTGATTCATCTTAACAAACTTTGATCTCATTATCAATCTCCAAAGGTTCTTTAGGATTAGCAGTGACCTCCTTAATCTCTGCAATCTGACCACAGTCATGCATTCTCTCTTGAATCTGAAACCTTTCATCTATCCTCACATTAGCACTTTCAATCAAATTCCTCAATCTCAGATTGAAACATTTATATGATTTTCTCTTAGTAGAATAACCAAGGAAGATACCTTCATCACTTCTAGCATCAAACTTCCCTACCTCATCATCTCTTTTGATATAGCATTTACTTCCAAATATTCTGAAATATTTTATAGTAGGAGTGTGATTAAACCATAATTCACAAGGAGTCTTACTTGTACCTTCTCTGATATGTATTCTATTCAAGGTATACACAACTGTACCAACAACTCCTCTCTAGTGAATATGTGATACATTTCCTTCGAGCAACATAGTTCTAGCAGCATCTAGTATTGTTCTATTCCTTTGCTCTGCTATCCCATTATGTTGTGGTGTCTTAGGAGCATATGTCTATCTGTATATTCCATGCTCTTTGCACTATGTATTAAACAAGTCTGAAGTAAACTCACCACCTCTATCTAATCTCAAACATTTTATCTTCAAGCCCGATTCATTCTCAACTTTTGCTTTGAATATATTGAATTTGTCAAATGCCTCAGATTTCTCTCTCAAATATGTAACCAACATCATCCTAGAAAATTCATAAAAAAAAAGTATAAAATACCTTTCACCATAGTAAGATCTTGTTCTTATAGGACCACAAAGATCTGTATGTACCAGATCCAACTTCCCTTTCACAGAGTAATATTTTCTTTTGAAATTTCTTCTAGTTTTCTTCTCCATAACAAACTCTCTACACATAGTGTTAGATGGTTTCACAATCTTAGGTAGACCTCTTACTGCATTAGTCATACTTTCCTTCATAATATTATCAAAGTTAACATGACAAAATCTTCTATGCCATAATCAACTGTCATCAACCTTCACAATAAAACAAGAACCTCAGATGTATTCAATTCAAATACATTACCTCTAGATTTAGTACTAGATGTGATCAAGTCTCCTAACTTAATTCTGATAGAACATTTCCCATCAATGAATTTCAATTGATAACCCTTGTCCACTAGCTATCCAACACTCAACAAATCATGCTTAAGTCTATCAACAAGCAACACATTATTAGTAATATTTTTTCCATCCAAAGAAATAGATCCAACTCCAATGATAAGCTTAGGGGTATTGTCACCAAATATTAGAACACCACCATAATATCTTTTTAAACTAACAAAATTATTTTTTATCTCCAGTCATATGATGTGAACAACTGTTGATATTGTGGTGACTGATCATGTAGTGGGTCTTGATATTGTGGTAAAAAGAAGACTGACATTGTAAAACCCTAAAATGAGCAATTTTAGAGGTTGCCCTAAAATGCATGTTATAAGCAAATGAGATGCACAATGCATTGTAATTTTGGTGTACTATTTTGCTGGATAATAAGAAAGGTTGGATAGCTATGTAGGTGGACATAGCCTAGGTTTTGGGTGAACCATGTTAAATATGTATGTTATATGTGTTCAGGTTTATTCTTCTTTTGCTTCTACTTATAACTGTTTATTCTTATATTGTCCTGGATCTGTCAAACCTAACAACAACCACTATCTATAACCCATTCAGATTTATTTTCAATATGAGATACTGAGGCTTTTTCTTCATGTATAGGTTCATCATCCTTAATAGAAATTAATACAATCTCATCATAGTCAATAGGTTCATCATCAGAAACACCTTCACTAGCATAATAAAATTCCTTGTCCTTTGAATACTTAGATTTATATAACTTAGGTTTATGATTTGGAACCCTTGTAGGACATCAAGACACAAAATGACCTATCTTGTTGCATGAAAAACATTTCAAAGGTAAATTTCCTTCAAATTTACCCTTAGCTCTCTTTTCTCTTCTAGCGATCAGGGCCACAACTTCATCTATCTTTATTTATTCTACATGTATATAGTCCCATTCATTAGAATGTTCTCCAATTTCTCTCTCAAGTCACTATTGCTGGTGCTCGCAATTCCTGAAAAGGTCTTTTTTTCTGTGCACACTTGCCTTGAATGCTGACTCAACTTTGGGTAGAGGATCTCCCAGTTCTGTGGCCTCAAAGGTAGTTAGTTTCCCAATCAACATCTCTCTATTGAAGTTCATTGTCAAAGGTATAATCTCTTCTACAACTTGTACTTTAGTTCTGTATACAGGTGTTAGGGATATGATAATCTTCGCAATCACTTCTTCCTCACTGTAAGTACCTCCAGAGTTCCCGATGACAATAATAACTTCAATAACTCTCTATGAATATGCTTTAATGTTCTCATCATCTCTCATTTTCAATGTTTCCAATTTTTCCTTCCAGTTCTGTAACTTTGTCTTCTTTGTAAACTTATCTCCTTCATAAAGTGCTTCCAATCTTGTCCAAATTTTATGTGAATCTAAATATTTTACCTCTGTGAATTCACCTTCCAAAAGTGCGTTGATCAATTCTTCCCTTGAAACCATGTTACATGAAAATAAATTCTTTTCGTCTTCAGTAGCTTTATCCAGTTCATCCCCAACTTTCATTTGTTCCTTTATTTTAGTAATCATCCAATAGTCAATTGCCAAACATAGCAAATGGGTTCTCATCTTGTTCTTCCAACTGTCAAAGTTTTCAAGATCAAGCTTCAAACTATCCTTCCTATAGTAAATCATCTTCAGGATCACCTCAAGTTGTTAATATTTCTCTCTAAGGACTAGTAGCTCTGATACCAATTGTTAGGAATAAAATTCCACCAACATAACTGAGAGAGTGGGTGAATCAGTTGTGAGATAGATTATTAAACATTAAACTTTATAAACCAAAAATTTAATCCAAATGATAACATAGTAAATGCCAAGACAATAACACAATCCTTTGTTGTTGAGGAAACCCTGTTAAAGGTAAAAACCCGATGGGAATTAACACCAACAAATAGTGTATTGAGAGTATAGTATCCCTGTTAAAAGATTTATCCCTGTTAGGATCTTATTACAACATTACAATACATAGTCCCTATTAAAGGACATACCATGTTAGGATTCAAGAACAATAGTAGGCTCACTTCCTAGGAACACTACTAGAAATTTGAATATAATAGTTTATATGACTCTATTTAGTGTTTTCATTATGGCAACAAAGTCATATGAATTTTTGGAGTCAACACACATTATCAGAAGATCAGAAATTGGCTAAGTACAGAAGACTGGACAGTTAGCAGAGTACCAGAAGAACAAAGAATCAGTGCATGTGGATAGGACCAAGTTAGGGCATGTGCCTTTGAAGATAAGCTTGTAATTATGTATTCATGCTAAGTCTAAGAGAGCATGATCAGATCTGAAAGTATGAAGAAGTTACAGCAAGATGAAGTGACTGAGACAGTAAAGGGCAGAACAAGACAGAGCAAGGAACAGACTGTTATAGTTTTGATTAGCGTGTATTCATTTTTTATTCAAATTATATGTGCCTTAGAAGATAAGCTTATGATTATGTGTACATTCTAAGTCTAAGAGATCATCATCAGATATGCAAGTATGAAGAAGATACAACCAGTTAAAGAGGTACAGCTAGTGAATGCCAGAACAGGACAAAGATCATGGAAAGAGCCGACAAAGATTTTTTTGGTACAAAATTTGCACATATCCTCAAGACTTTCATCTTTGGATTAGTTATTTTTAGTGATCTAATCATTTTTTGTTAAAGGCGCATGACTTGATTCATCCGGAGCAAGAAGTTAGAGCTAATTTGGTGGAACAGACTGTGTGAAGAGACACATCGGTTCGATTTGAGTAAAGTAGTTGTAACTGATGTTGTGCCAACTTAATGAAGGGTTGCATGCTTATTTAAGTGATCAAGATAGATGGTAAAAGGTTTCCTAAAGACTACATGTTTATTTCCCTTGAGGAAGTACTTATAGAAGGTCATTTGTGATCGGAGAAGTTGCGAAAGCCAGAGATAAGAAAAGCAGAGCAGAGTGTTAAAGTAGGAAAGCTATATCTATCATATGTTGATATAGATATTGAAGTAGAAGCTTTCAAATTGTAGTTAATATTTTTATAGTGCTTTAAAAGAGCTTAAAGATTCATCACACAAAAGGAACTGATCAGACAAGCAGTGTCACAACAACCATTCACCTTGCAGATACAATGTGTATCAAAGATCTAGAAGGTTGTAGCCTTCAATATTTGAGCAGTGTGCTCTTGGTCAGTGAGTCCTTGGATAGTGAGTCCACCACCCCTAATAGGGTTATTGTAAAAGAATCCTAACAGGGTCCGACCCTTAACAAGGTCACTATACTTCATGTATTGTAAAGACAACTCCTAACAGGGTTAAGGATCTTCTAATAAAGGATCATAAGAAACTAGTATAGAATATTTATGGGTACTAATTCCCACCGCGATTTTCACCTATGTTGGGTTTCCCCATAATCATATTTGGTGTTATGAGTTGTGTATGTTTATCTTAATTTCATTGATATTTAGTTCAGTACTTAAGAATTAAAGTTAAGATTCAAGATAAGAAGAAAAAGTATTAATAGATAGATCACTGATTCACCCCCCCCTCTCAGTGATCCTAATCCTAACAATTGGTATTAGATCTCTTATCCTTAGCAAATAATTTTAACCACTTGAGGAGATCATGGACAAGGTAGAAATGAAACACCTAAAAAGGAATCTTGAAGCAGCCCCTAAAGAACTTGACACATCTGAAAAAGAAAATGAAGATCTTAAACTAAAATTTAATGGCATGCAAATACTTATCAAGAAACTGAAAAAATAATTAAGGAATTATTCTTCAAATGATTTGGGAGAAGTAGTCAAAAAGTTGAATGAAGAAAATTCGTCTCTAAAGGACTAGATTGAAGAATTAGATGAAAATCTATGTAACAATCAAGATGCCTATGATGATCAAGTCAAAGTAAATAAGCAGTTAGATGAAGAATTGAGACAAGAAAACATGGAAATCTTGGAGCTAAGAAACAACAAGGAGAAGATGGAATCTGAATTGATTGCAGCAAATAATCATATTGACAAGTGACACACAAGCAAGGATATGATAGAATCACAGTTGCATACTCAAAAGGTTAAAGGAGATCTACTAGTGGTATAGGATACAATGAAGCACAAATTCAGATTGATGCCATGCGAGAAAGAATGAAAGCACCAAAGGACATCACATAGATTAAGGAGATTGGAAATCAGACTAAAGACAATGTTGAACCACCTAAGGATGAATGCAAGCTAGTTGACCATACTTGTTATGCCTGTAACAAGCATGGACATATTGCAAGGAATTATAAAGAGGTAAGACCCTTCAATGGTTACTATTATTCATGTAATAAATTTGGTCATAGAGCTATGAATTGTAAAACAAGTCAGAAGAACAAGAATCAAAATAATCAAAGAAATTAGAATTAGCAAAGACAAAGAAGTTATCCTCAGCAAAATGTTAGAAGCCCTCAGAACATTACATGTCAGATATGTAATTACAATGGACACATAGCCAAGCAGTGCAGCATGATGAATAATAACATCAGACCTCCTATCATTTGTCACTCATGTGGAAAAGCTAGACACATCTCTAAGCATTACTGATCTAGAGCGCAGAAATAGGAAAGCCCTAAAAAGTCAACAGATTCATTATGGGATGAGGCAGGAGAAATCAAATTTGTGAAAGCTACAAAAGATAAGAGAAAGATCTGGGTAGAAGTAAAGAAGGATAACAATGTTAATGGTGTAGTAGATGCATCTGCTGTAGACGCATCTCCTATTTCTGGTTAGATGACCCTCATGGTCATAGGGGGAGCTTGATTAGCTCTAGACCCCTGCGCGGCTGGTATACTCACCATCTGAGTATACACCTTGGATTAAAATTGTTTGGTGACATTATGGTGCTGTATGGAAGAGCACTCGATCTAAATTGTTATTACAAACAAGAACGGAAGTTACAGTTACTTCATGTGTCTACACGGCAAGTATTAATGATGAAAATCTACTTTGCAATCACCAAGTCCTCACTTGCGATCTGAATAAATGATTGGAGATCATAGAATCCCTAGCCATTGTATTATTAATGCATTACAGTTGTTCTCATCAGTGAAGAAAGGAGATTGATAATCGTTATTTGTTAAGAAAAGTAATTCAAGTTTGAAATGAAGCCCAAGCACGGACACGTCATTTCAGAAATTAGTTGAAAAATTACTTAGCAATTGAGTAAGTGGCTAGATAATAAAAGGAGCACTTACAGTCGAGCAGCAAAGTGTCACAATTACATTCTTCAGAATAGATTGATATCAAGAAACTATTTGAAACATCTCGGAAGAGATTTATCAATATGCTTCAGCGCATAAATTTCATCAAGCGGAATTGGTCAAAATCTTGTTGAGCAGTGTTCTATGTGAGAGTATCAGTATAGCCATTGGAGATTTTTTTTTTGGAGCTGACCTAATGTTATCCTTGGAAGAGCATACTTATTATTGATCATCTAAGTGTGAATACAACAAAAGAGTGTTCACGTAAGAGCAGACTTGATTGAAGATACAATTTGAAATATCATGTGAAGAAGCAGATAAAACTATTATGATAGGTCCACAGGTTTCTGCGCCTATGGCCAAGGACATGGAGGATACATTCGTGGTTGATAATGTTGAAGTATCAATGGAAGAAATGGATGTTGATCTAGACAAATTTGAAGAAAAATTTGTGAAAATTCTTTATATCAGCAAGAAGATCTATTGATTTAAGATATCACAGAAAAGGAAGCAGAAAAAGAGAAGACTGAAGTGATGGACAGTTCATCATCATTGTTGTCAAGTTTGACACACATAACATAATTAGACTCATGGGGAGTAAATAAGTAAGGGGGAGTATATAATCTAAAGGATTCATGAAAAATAGATTAGATATTGCAGAAGAGAATCATATGAAGAAGAGACTTAGTGAATTGGTTAGCAACTTTACACTTGATCTTAGTTCACTCAAGGCTGGTCAAGCATCCTTGAAAGAGTTTGCAGCAAAAGGTAGAGAAGATAATATAAAAGGGGGAGTAAATTAATGTATAGAATATGGAGTATGTCATATGAAAAAGGTCCTAGCACAAAATTGGAGAAAATGGAGAAGCTACAATATGCATTATGCGCCCATCCACAGATTGTTGATTCACTAATTGTATTTTGGGAGAAAGAGATCCAGAAGTTGCAGATTGCATACCTAGATGTGTATGCTAAGTAAGCACATAGAAATATTTTTGAGCACCTTTGTCATTAATTTCAAAGGGGGAGTAGAGTATGAAGAATATGGAGTCTAAGAGGGAGATATAAGATAGAGAGTTTTTGTATAAGAGTACAGATAGTAACTTCGCCATATTCCTTTGTTGCCATTAATGAAAAAGGGGGAGATTGTTGGAAAGTTGACTATAATATTTTATATGAATCTATTTAGTGTTTTCATTATGGAAAAAAAGTCATATTAATTTTTGGAGTCAACACACATTATCAGAAGATCAGAAATTAGCTAAGTACAGAAGACTAGATAGTTAGCAGAGTACCAGAAGAACAGAGCATCAGTGCACATGCATACGACCAAGTTAGGGCATGTTCCTTTGAAGATAAGCTTCTAAGTATGTATTAATGCTAATTCTAAGAGAGCATGATCAGATCTGAAAGTATGAATAAGTTAAAACAAGATGAAGTGACTGAGACAGTAAAGGGCAGAACAAGATATAGCAAGGAACAAACTATTATAGTTTTGATTAGCATGTGTTCATTTGTTATTCAAATGATATGTGCCTTAGAAGATAAGCTTATGATTATGTTTACATGATAATTCTAAGAGATCATGATCAGATCTATAAGTATGAAGAAGATACAACAAGTTAAAGAGGTACAACCAGTGAATGCCAGAACAGGATAGAGATCATGGAAAGAGCCGATAAAGATTGTTTTGGTACAAAAGTTGCACATATCCTTAGGAATTTCATCTTTGGATTAGTGATTTTTAGTGATCTAATAATTTTTTGCTAAAGGTGCATGACTTGATTCATCTGGAGTAAGAAGTTAGAGGTAATTTGGTGGAGCGGATTGTGTGAAGAGACGTATCTGTTCGGTTTGAGTAAAGTAGTTGTAACTGATGTTGCACTGACTTAATGAAGGGTTGCATGCTTAGTTAAGTGATAAAGATAGATGGTAAAAGGTTTCCTAAAGCTGACATGTTTGTTTCCCTTGAGGAAGTACTTATAGAAGGTCATTTGTGATCGGAGAAGTTGCGAAAGCTAGAGATAAGAAAAGCAGAGCAGAGTGTTAAAGTAGCAAAGCTATATCTATCATATGTTGATATAGATATTGAATTAGAAGATTTTAGAGTGTATTTAATATTTTTATAGTTCTTTATAAGAGGTTAAAGCATCAACACACAAAAGGAATTGATTAGACAAGTAGTGTCACAACAACAGTTCACCTTACAAATACAGTGTGTATCAAAGATCCAGAAGGTTGTAGCCTTCACCATTTGAGCAGTGTGCTCTTGGATAGTGAGTCCTTGGATAGTGAGTCCACCACCCCTAATAGGGTTATTGTAAAAGACTCCTAACAGGGTCCAACCCTTAACAAGGTCACTGTACTTTATGTATTGTTAAGACAACTCCTAATAGGGTTAAGGATCTTCTAATAAAGGATCATAAGAAACTAGTACAAAATATTTGTGAATACTAATTCCCACCAGGGTTTTCACCTACATTGGGTTTCCCTGTAATCATATTTGGTGTTATGAGCTATGTATGTTTATCTTACTTGCATTGATATTCAGTTCAGTACTTAAGCATTAAATTTAAGATTCAAGATAAGACAAAAAAATATTAATAGATAGATCACTGATTCACCCCCCCTCTTAGTGATCCTAATCCTAACACACACTGCCTAAAGAAGGTTGATTCCACCCTCAAGGACTTACAGTCTGAAACATAAGTGTATATAGAAAATATATAATCCATTGAACTATCTGATAGAAATTGTCTTTGCTTAGTTAGTTCCAATGAAGTAGAATAATCATATCCTCTACTCGACATCCAACATACAATCAAGGTCACATCTTCCACACTTATCTTTCTCTATCAATCACCTTATCTTCATGCATACATCTTTTCATTACAAAATATCTCTCATATGTACCCTATTACAATAATTGATTAGGTCGGCCAATTAAGCTTTCCCAATATAAAAATAATTATTTAACCCCTTGCTAAGATACACATGGTACCTATAACAAGTATACATCAATTACAATACATTAGATTTAATCCAAGATCCGTAATACACACTCACAATCCAAAATACATGCTATATCTCTAAAGTAGGCCCCAAATAGGTCTCCTCCAGAATACACGCCACAACTGACATCACCACTAATCATATGACTTGCAAACCATAAAAAAAATTCCTTAACATGTCTTCTATCATCCCTTAAGCTCACATAACCTAAATCATCATCGCATGTAAGATATACTCAAAACATAGAGACTTGCTCTGTCAATCATCACTATCACAGTCCAGCAACCATTCTTCACCAAAACATCTATAACTCATCCAATATGCCATATTAAGCCAAGAAACCTTAGAAATAAGATCAACATACATTATTTTACATATCCCCATCTTCTCTCATTATGATTCATCCGTACAGTATCCGTACACTTCTGTTAGTCATCATACAACAATAATAACCATTATGTTCTTTCTCCATAGAAACATATGTTGACATTAGTGAAAAAACATGAATGCCAAAAAAATCAGTAGTAGCCAATTCCAACATTATCCAATAAGGTCTACATGAATCCCAATGAGATATCCCAACATTAATTATGATACATAAATTAAATGCATACATCGATAAGAAGATCCAACATTTGAAAACCAACTCGGTGAGAAAGACTACCGAGCACAGAGACTAGTCAGTGAAAATCACTGAACAACCAAGAACAACCATCAAGACCCCATCAGTGAATCCAAACAAAATAAGTAACCTATCCTAAGTTGTGAAACAAAAAACCTTCAACCGACCAACAAGAACAGTCTTCCAACAAGCTACCGAACCAAAACATACATATTTTTGGTTGATACAGGATTGCCAAGAACCCAAGATGCTCCTGCATTAGACACCTGGGGTTAAAAGAAATGATTCCCCAAATCATGAATCAGGTATAACTTTAATTGAATCCAACTCAAATTGAGAAATCCAAGGTGAGTCCTCAATCGACCTGTTCTTCCACTTTACCATATATTCCATGTTATCCTTTCCTCGTGTACTTCTGCCAACTCTCTATTTCAAAATATGCTCAACTTCCTCTATCTATTTCTTAGGATAATCACTCAGTACTATCACTTCTTCATTAGGTTCATGATACTCATACAAGTCTGAAATATTGAATATAGGTAATATATCCACGTCATCGGGTAGTTCTACTTTACAAGAATTTCCACTGCCAAACCTTCTCAATATCTTGCAACGACCAAATTTCTTCATCTTCAATTTTACCATATGTTCCAATACAAAATATGCCTTCTTCAAATGAACCATAACTGCATCACTAAATTCAAAACTCTTATGTCTTCTTGACCTATCTGCACTATCCTTTTATTTTCGATTACTTTGGTCCAACTTATGTTTCACTTCATCATGCAATGTCTTCATAAAGTCAACAAATTTTTCTCCTTCATCACTCCTCTTTTCTTCTCTATCATTATCTCTCAAGTCTGATATACCTCTCGATGCTATGCCATTAACAATATATAAAGGTGTCTCTCAGTAATTCTATTCACTGAACTATTATATGAAAACTCCGCTTGTGCCAATATCAAATCCCAATTACTCGGTGTGTCTCCAACTAAGCATCTCAAAAAGTTACCCAAACTTTGGTTTACAACCTCTGTTTGTCCATCAGTCTATGGATGAAATGTAGTACTATAGTTCAACTTAGTGTCCAATTTCTTCCAAAGTGTTTTCCAAAATTAGCTAACAAACTTACTATCTTGGTTAGAGATGATACTCTTTGGTAATCCATGTAATCTGACAATCTCCTTAAAGAAAAAGATCTTCTATATGTACTACATCTGATGTTTTTCTACATGGTATGAAATGTGTCATCTTATAAAATCTATCCACAACAACAAATATGGAATCATTACCTCTTAATGTCCTCGGTAAGACAAAAACAAAATCCATACTGATAACACTCCAAGGTTTCTCAAGAACAAAAATCGGTGTATACAATCCAGTATTCTGACTTACTCCTTTTGCAACTTGACAAACTCCACAAATTTTCACAAATTTTTTAACATCCTTATACAACTGAGGCCAAAAATACCTATCCTTAAGTAAACTTTATGCCTTATCAATACCAAAATGTCCAGCCAAACCACTACTATGTTTTTCTTTGACCAAATTAGTTCTTATTGATCTGCTTGGTATACATAATTGAATACCTTTGAGAAACATATCTTCTTGAATGAAATAGTCTTGATACTTACTTGGTTGATTTGGACCAAGTGCTCTACACATTCTCCACTGCTCAGAAAAATCAGGGTCATTTTCATACAAATGCTTCATCTCATCAAAACCAAGAGCCTCAATTCTCATTTTAGTCAACAAAGATCTTCTTCTACTCAATGCAGCAGTAACTCGGTTAGAAACTCCACTCTTATGATTTATCAAAAATGTGAAAATCTACAAATACTCAACCCATTTAATGTTTCTGATTCAACTTATTCTGACTACCCAAATACTGTAAATCATTATGATCAGTATATAAAACAAATTCACACGACATCAAATAATGTCTCCATTTCTTCAAATCTTGACATGTTAGAAACACTGAGAGGGGGGGGGGGGGGGGGGGANGTGAATCAATGTTTGTCAATTAATTACTTTTTAGCAACTTAAAGATAAATCAAACATACATTGAATGAAGATTAACATAAGAACTCATAATGCAAGATATGATTATGGGGAAACCTTGATCAGAGGAAAACCCCGGTGGGAATTAGTACCCATGAATATTGTACTAGGTATAATGAACCTGTTAAAGTTCCTTTTCCCTGTTAGAAGCAATCTTTACACTATGAGTACAATGACCTGGTTAAAGGTATGACCCTATTAGGAGTCTTTTACAAAACCCTATTAAAGGTATATGGCTCACTACCTAGGCTCACTTCCCAATAGGATGAAGGCTACAACCTTCTGAAAGTTGATATACACTATATCAAAAGTGAACTACTATGATGACACTACTATTTGATCAGTTCCATGTATGCGCGAATGCTCTTACTCTTTTAAAGAGCTATATCATATACTGACTTCATTATACTACTCTTCTATATCTTCTTCTTACATAATAATCGACACTTGTAACATAACTTTACAGTACATACTTATATGTTCATATCCGAATAGGCGCGACCCAAAACAAGACTCTAGTCAGCCCTAAAACAAAATAAAAAATTCTTCCAAACAAGTCAGCTCAAGCGTGTTTATGAAAATTCTAATTACATAATTACAAACACATAATCAAAGGCGCTTAGCCATTACATTACAAAATAATTCACGTTGATCAAAACACTAGTCGGCTTCCATGCTCTATCTTCTGGACTGCTGGTCTACTGATCTGTCTGTAACTTCTCTGTACTATTGTTCCATACTATGTGTGTCTGAATGTAGTATGTACACATGTCATAGAACATATATCTAAACGTGCATATGTTGAATCAATCTCTCACACATGCACTGATGTGCTAATCACTGAATATCTCTGTCTGCCCTGTTTTCCATACTTAGTCATTTTGTCTTTCATGACAGAAACTTAGTATGACTTTGTTGCCATGATGAAAACACAAAATGAGTCATGAATCCTTAGGAAGTCAACTTGCCAACAATCTCCCCCTTTTTCATTTATGGCAACAAAGGAATGTGGCCAAGTTTCTCAAAAGGACTTAACACAAAAAAGTAACTGTATATCATAATATCTTTTACATATATACATATACTGCTTCTCATATATACACATTCTATATTACTCCCCCTTTTACATTAATGACAAAGGTGTAAAAAAACTTGTAAGTCTTCTACATACTTACTCCATGTAAACTTTAGGGTACACAATTTGAAGAGATTGGATCTCTTTCTGCCAGAATACTTTCATTGCATCAACTGTCTGAAGATGCGTGCATAGAGAATATGTCAGTTTCTCCATTTTTATCAGATCCATGCAGGGATCTTGATCATATGTTACAATGGTAGCATCAATCTATTTTATGTTCTCATTAAGGACTGCTAGAGATGGCGCAAGTGCATTTCTCAACTGAGTTTGTCAGACTCGTATCTTGCTGATTTCCAACTTAGCCTTTTCAATCTTGTCCAGCTGACCTTGATAGACATTATTGCATATGTTCATGTCTTGCGTGGATGTTTCAATTGATTTTCTGATGCTGTCCACCATGATTTCTACCTCTTCTACCTTTTTAATGTGCCCAGAGGTGAACTTCACTCTGTCCATGCAATTTTCTATGACTTTCTTTCCCTTAGCTGCTAATTCTTTCAGTATGGATTTCCCAATCTTTAAAGATTTTAGGTCTAAGGTAAAATTCTTTACCAATTCATTCAATCTCTCCTTATTATATTAATCTTCTATAATCTTAGTAGCAGGGTCTACTAGACTTGTAAAATGTGATTTGAAGTTTGTTAGAATGCTGTCCACATCTTCAACTGATTGAACTTTGGCTACTTTCTTGTCAGCAGGAACCAAGTCATTCAATATGTTCACTGATTCCAAAAAGTGAGGGTTCCTCATCACTTGTTTCTCTTTTTCTTTTTCCATAGCACGAACGCTGATCTTGATTAGGTCTTCTTCTCCCCACACATCCAGACTTGCTAAATCAGGAGTTAACCTTGACAACAATGAAGTAGATGGTTGAGTTGATGGTGAGAATATAGTATTCTGACTGGTATCCATGCATTCAATCTTTACTGGTATCTCTTTTATTGGTATCGCATCACCTTTTTCTTCATTCAAGGCAATTAGATCATTGGAGGGAACTTCATCTTGTTGTGCAGATGTATCATCAGTACACATTTCTTCAGTGCTTACAAATGCTTTATCAAATTTGTCCATGTCTTTTTCAGATGCTGTCATGGATATCTTGATATTATCAACCACTATAGTATCTTTTAAGTCTTTTTCTGTATCAGAAGTTATTGTCACTATGGTTGCTAAAACCTATGGACCTATTATAGATGCTTTCTGAATCACTGGTTCTATAACCTATTTGGGAGGAGCTGGAGTTACCTTTGTTGTAGGTGTCATTGATGGATACATGTGTCTATCCATAAATACTTGTGAAAATGCCTTTTCAGTCTCTTTACCTATCTACTCATACTCTTTGTTCATAATCTATAAATTCCTTGTCTTGGTTCTGAGATGAGGCTTCACCATATCTAATAGAATAGCCTTCTAATCATGTGAGCATACAGGGAGAAGAGTATCTAATGTTTCTTCTCTAATCCTCATGTCTTCCTCTATTGCATGTCTTTTCATGATCTCCAGTATGTTCCATAACTTATTCGGTATCACTGTTTTGAGTTCAAGAACAGAATTCTTAAACCTTATCATATGAGATATGATCATAGAATGTATCTCAGTCTTATCCATCTCTTGATACTTGTCATAGAATTTAGAAAGTGTATCTAATCTCCCTTCATTTACAATCCTGTTCTTCAAAACATTTAGACTAGGTCTAAATCCTACCTTAGGAGGAGCTTGAGTATTCCTTGCTTTGGTTTGAGTGTTCGTTGAGGATGGGTGATTTGTGGGCGCCTATTTTCTTCCTCTAGACTTCTTTCTCGGTATAGAAGGTGGAGATGAGTCTAGGTCAATAGTGGTAGAGGGCACAAAGGTGCTCTCTACTTTCTTCTTCTTCTAGATCTCTTTAGTCTTCTCAAGTTCTTTGGCTATCTTGGCTTCTCTAGCTTTGTCAAGATCATCTTGAGTGACTCCATGAATTTTTAGAATGTTAGATGTAATTTTGGATGCCTTCCTTTTGTTATCAGCACTGTGTAAGATAGTATCCACTTCATTAGTCTTCTCTCTATAAATGCCCCACCTTGGCTCATTAGGATATTTGGGCACAGACAATAGAACTTGTGTATATCCTTCTAACACACGTTCTTCCACTTCATAACCAAGAGGATGAATCCATTTGGTTCTAGGTTCAACTACCTCCATGCAAGTGCAATCTATTTCTACCATGAAACATATGGTATCCTTATATTTGTCAACTATCTTTTCAGATAATTTGAACCTATTCTGCATCTTGATCCTAAATGTCTTGATATCCATATCCATGGTGTCCCTTACACTACTCTCTAAAGTGGCCTTAAGAGAAATCTGAGACATTATGGGTTTTCTCCTATCTAGGTAAAGGTTAGCAACCTTTCCAACAATATGGAAATACAAGTAGATGATCAAAGATACAAACCTAAATGTCTTGCTCCTGTCATGCTTGATGATTTGAATGCTGTCAATTAGTTGAGCATGCAAGATCTCACATAGGTTGTATTGAGTGCTATCCTTCACCATTCTAATAGCTGCTAGGGTTGTTGCTGCAGAGACACTGTTCAACCCGCTTGCTTGCTGAAACTTATACCCAAGTATCATAGTTAGAAGTTTTATGTCATGTTCCTTGATAGGATCAACTCTCATTCCATGCTTGTCACTTCTAGATAGGCAAACTTGTTCAATTTTCTTCTTGACATCCTTGCCTATAGGAAAAACTGGTCCAGTTTTGGGAAGTCTGGTTAATTCATGGATTAGGTCTATAGTGATGCACATAGGAACCTCACCAATCCAGTAAAGGTCATCATGTATTCTTCTTAGCAAGATCTTTACCCATTCTGGCTCATCAAACTCATGTGCATTGGAGTATTCAAAAATAGGGTTATCAATCAAGTGCGTGAACTCATCCTTGAATGTATAGTAAGGTTTCATCATAGATCCCATATGAGTGGCTATGCTGATATCTCCTACTGTTTCCTTCTTACAGTAAATGTATGCGTGGATATCTTCTACATGAACAACACCTAATGGGGTTTTGGAGAAAGCTCCTTCCACATCATCCAGTATGGATTTGAATGAATGCTTCTTGAATAAAAATCTCTTCCTCTCTGCAATATCAAACATAACTAGAGTCGCCATACTTACTTGGAACTTGATTAAGTAGGGTTTCACAAAATTTTGAAAAGGCGCGAGTGCTAGGGTCCCGTTTCAACTTCTTATCCATTTGCTTAGCTGCCAAATCTTTTATCCTTCCGTGCCTTGATGCTCAGTGCTTCAGTGCTCTCCAAATTCTGTAATCTTGAATACAAGTGTGAAGAAGATCAAACACTTACTTTCTTTTATAAAAGCTACTGCATTTAATGTTTGCAACCGTACGCAAATTACTCAGAGAATTTTCAACTTTGATCCCAATGCATTTGAGATAATGCATGAATGTATATTGCAATATTATGTGCTTATAACCGTGAATCCGTAGGCACATACTCGGAGGTGAGTATACCAACCGCGCAGGGGTCCTAAGCTAGAATAGCTCCCCCTAAGACCAAGAAGGTCTATTCAAGTAGAAGTAGAGGGTGCATCCACTGTGGATGCATCAACTACTTTGTCAACATCA
>MU227995.1:2248465-2269979 GCA_018584345.1 Thuja plicata | reverse complement strand
GGGGGGGGGGGGGTGAATCAGTGTTTGTCAATTAATTAATTTTTAGCAACTTAAACATAAACCAAACATACATTGAATGAAGCTTAACATAAGAACTCATAACGCAAGATATGATTATGGGGAAACCTTGATAAGAGGAAAACCCTGGTGGGAATTAGTACCCACAAATATTGTACTAGGTATAATGAACCTATTAAAGTTCCTTTGATTTGTTAGAAGCATTCTTTACAATATGAGTACAATGACCTGGTTAAAGGTCTGACTCTATTAGGAGTCTTTTACAAAACCCTGTCAAAGGTATATGGCTCACTGCCCAATAGGATGAAGGCTACAACCTTCTGAAAGTTGATATAAACTAAATCAAAAGTGAACTACTGTGATGACACTGCTGTCTAATCATTTTCATGTATGTGCAAATGATCTTACTCTTTTAAAGAGCTATATCATATACTGAAGTCATTATACTGCTCTTCTATATCTTCCTCTTACATAATAATTGACACTTGTAACATAACTTTATATTACATACTTATATGTTCATATCCAAATAGGCGCGACCCAAAACAAGACTCTAGTCAGCCCTAAAAAAAAATACACAATGCTTCTGAACAAGTTAGCTCAAGCGTGTTTTCAAAAATGCTAATTACATCATTACAAACATATAATCAAAGGTGCTTGGCCATTACATTACAAAATAATTCACGCTGATCAAAACACTAGTCGGCTTCCATGTTATGTCTTCTGGACTACTGGTCTACTGATCTGTCTGTAACTTCTCTGTACTATTGTTCCAGACTATGCGTGTCTAAATGTAGTATGTACACATGTCATAGAACATATATCTGAATGTGCATATACTAACTTGATCTCTCACACATGCGTTGATGTGCTGATCACTGAATATCTCTGTCTGCTATGTTTTCCATACTTAGTCATTTTGTCTTTCATGACAGAAACTTAGTATGAATTTTTTTCCATGATGACAACACAAAATGAGTCATGCATCCTTAGGAAGTCAACTTGCCAACATGAACAATAGCATAGAATTCTTGATCATAGACAAAATATTTCCTTTTAGCATCATTCAAATTTTCACTAAAGAAAGCAATATGTGTACCTTTTTGAGTTGACACAACTCCTATTGCACTTCCACTTGCATCACATTCAACTTGAAATACCTTATTGAAATCAGGTAAGGATAATACATGCGATTCAACAACCTTTTGTTTCAAATTCTCAAAACTTTTATCAACTCCATGTGTCCATTTGAATTCTCTTTTATCTCCCCTCATTGTCTCAGTCATAGCATTACAAATATAACTGAAATTTATGATAAACTTCCTGTAAAAACTTGTCAATCCATGAAATTATCTTACCTCACTAACATTCTTAGGTATAGGCCAACTAAGTATAGCTTCAACTTTCACATGATCCATCTTCAAACCATCAACTGAAATCACAAAACCTAGATACACAAGTTCTTATTTCATGAAGGAACACTTTTTAAAATTTATCAGCAACTTTTCCTCTTTCAATCTCTACAACACTTGTCTTATATGCATCAAATGCTCTTCTCTATTCTTACTAAATATCAGAATATCATCCAAGTATGCAATCACACATTTACTAAATAATTTCTTGAAAACCTCATTCATAAGCCTCATAAATGTACTCGGTGCATTAGTTAAACCTAAGGGCATAACTAACCACTCATACAAACCTTCTTTTGTTTTAAAAGTAGTCTTCCATTCATCACCTTCTCTGATTCTGATTTGATGATATCCACTCTTCAAATCAATTTTGGCAAAATATTTTGCTCTACTCAAACAATCCATTATATCATCCATCCTTGGTATAGGAAATCTATACTTAATTGTTATCTTGTTAATAACTCTTGAATCAGTGCACATTCACCATTCTCCATTCTTCTTAGGTGCCAATACAACTAGTACTACACATGGACTCAAACTTTCTCTGATCAAACCCTTGTTCAACAACTCATGAACTTATCAGTTGAGTTCCTCATTCTCGATCGGTATCAACTGGTGTGGTGCCTTGTTTGGAAAACTAGCTGTAGGAATCCGATCCATACAATGACTAATATCTCTTATCGGTGGAAAACCATCAGATAAATTATCTGAAATGATCTCCTTGTACTCAGTGAGAAATTTATCAACTTCTTCAGGGACTTTATCTTCTGTGTTCTTACTCAGTTTGTTAGGAATCAAAGTATAACAAATATCATTCCTTTTCAAATCCTTAACAATTATTCTACCTTCCATCAAACAAACTTTCACAGATGTACATATCTCTCCAATGGAGTCTTCAACCAAAGATAATGATATTTTCTTCTTACCGTCAACCCAAATAGTATATTTTTTCACTCTTCCATCATGTATAGCATGTCTATCATATTGCCAAGGTCTACCCAAAAAAATATGACAATAATGCATTGACATAATATCACATGATACCTTATCATAATACTTCCCAATTTTAAAATTTACAAAACATTGTTCACTCACCATTAATGTATTCTCATCTTTTATCCATGAAATCTGATAGGGATTTAGGTGCTTTATTCTTTCCAAGTGCAACTTTGTGACCATCTCCTCCAATGCCAGATTCTCCGAGCTTCCACTATCAAAAATTACCTTCCACACTTTTTTCTGCAACTTTGCATCTGGTCTTGAACACACTTTTCCTTACAAGATCTTTCTTATTATTCTCACTCCATAATATACTTCTCACCATTAGGTTTCCTTCCTTCTAAGGTTCATTTAGTGACTCTTCCTGCACTAAATCGTATATGCTACTACCAAATTTCTTGATTGCATGTGTACACTCAAAAGATCTATTTCCTTCTTCACCACAATTGTAACAAGTTCCTTGGAACCCTCTTCTGCTATATACATCATGAGAGCAGTTTCCTCTTCCTTGGAATGAGCTTCCATCTTTCCACTCGGTCTTACCTTTGTCTTGATGTGTGTCTTGATTTTTTTTGTCCTAATCAGTTCTATTGTTCTCACCATAAGATCTACCTCTTCCTTTAGGGAATCTACTACCTCTTCCTCATTTCCTTTGCTCATATCTTTTGTTAAATTTATCCTTAGCCTTTAGGGAAAAATGATATGCCTTTTTGATACTCTCCATCTTTACCAAGATGATATCATCTTATATGGAAATTATTAATCCATTTAGATATCTTTCTATCCTTTCCACCTCATCTTTAGCATGTCTAGATCTGATGTCTAATCTGTAAAATTCCTCGATATAATCCTTTACCAAGCTATCTTTCTACTTTAAAATTTGCATTCTCCTAACTAGGTTATTTTGGTAATCATAATGTAGAAAATTTCCTTTCAATTTGTGAGGAAAACTAGGGCTCAAGGCACTCTGAGCTATCCAAACCAACTTGCAGAATAACTCAGAAGCAACAACATAGAAAGTGAGATAAAGAAAGAAAAATATTCTTATTATTTCATTAAAAATCATATATGCCGGTCTATAAGGCCTTGCCAGTTACATCCATATACATTCAGATCTTTACATAATAATCTTCATACATGCAGGTCACAGAGCTGCAATCTAAATATTCTAACTCTTCTTTTTTCCCCAAAAAAATTGTTGCTAAATCTAAGAATAGAAACTAAATATATACAAGAGACCACCAAAAGAGGTCAGCATCAAAGATCCTAAAGATCCCACATAAGAAACATTAAAGACCTAGATTTAGGTCCACACACATCCTAATGAGAGACCCCAACATTAATTATGCTACAGAAATTAAATGCATACATCGACCAGAAGATCCAACATCCGAAAACCAACTCGGTGAGAAAGACTACCGAGCATAGAGACCAGTCGGTGAAAATCACCGAGTAGACAAGAACAACCACCGAGACCCCATCGGTGAAGCCAACCAAAATAAGTAACCGAGCCCAAGTGGTGAAACAAAAAACCTTCAACCGACCAACAAAAACGGTTACCGAACACTTTATCGAGTAGTCTCCAACAAGCTACCAAACCAAAATAGACATATTTTTGGTTGATACGAGATTGCCAAGAACCCAATATTCTCTTGCATTAGATGCTTAAGGAGGCACTATGAGAATAAATGAAGTGGATCTGTCAGACAAGAAGGTCTTTTGCATATCATCCATTCTTGCGTCTATCTCAAGGCAAGCCCTAATATGTTTGCAAGCTTAAATCCTTTAACAAGGTCACTCCTAACAGGGTGAGATGGTTCTTTAATAGGATCCAAAGTGTAAATCCTCTAATAAGGAGACTCTTAGAAGGGGTTTAAAATATCTTAACAAAGTAGTCATTAACATGACTTGTATTAGATTGTAACCAGGCTAAAATACTCTTAACCGGGTATACCCTTAAAAAGGTTTTTGTAATTGCTCCTAAAAGGGAAGATTTATTTGATGCACTAGTGAAATTTGTGGATACCATTCCATACATGGTTTTCTCCCTCTAAGAAGGGTTTCCATGGGAAAAATATTGAGTCTTGTGTCTACTTTGTGTGAATGGTTTATGAGATAATTTTCTATATGCATTTACTTTTGCATGTTGGATCTTATGGAAGACATTTAAGATTTGTTTCAGATTTGTGGGTACATTGATTCACCCCCCTCTTAGTTCCTTTTAAGAATAAAATAAGAGTTCATTATGTTGGAAATAATAGGTAGTGAGAGGGGGGGGGGGGGGGGGGGGGGGGGGGGTGAATCAGGACTAATACAACTTTTAGACTTCTTTTAATGCCTTTGAATAACAACAAAAGAAACTTCCAAACTAATAAGAATATAACTGTAACTTCAAAGTAAAACTATGATGCATGAAGTAACAACACATTCACACTCATAACACTCATATTTTTATCATGGAAACCCTTGGTTAGAGGGAAAAACCACGGTGGGGATGACACCTACAATCTTCTCACTATAGTAGAAAAGAGTGCTCTGTTTGAAGCTTACAATATGTCACCTTCTAGGTGACTCACCCTATTAAGAGTGACTGATACCTTGTTAGAAGTATCTGAATTCCTATTACAGACTACCTTGTTAAAGGATTTAATGCCACTATCATAGTATTCACCCTGTTAAGGGATTTACAAAAAATCTTGTGAGAGACTACCCGGTTAAGGGATTTTAGCTTGTTGAAACTATTAGGAATACAACAATAAAATTGACCTGTAAAATGCACTTCTGAATGCTAATCAAATCCTTGATGCTTTGTTCTTTCTGTAAACTTTGTTTTGAATCTTCTCTGTAATATGCTCTACAGTCACCGTTCAAGATCTAACACTTAAACTATTATTTTTCAATACCATCACAACATCCTTTTTACAATAACAACAACAATCAACAAGTTATTTTCTTGAATGTGAAATATTTCTTCAATATTATTGGTCCAAATGTGCCTTGAATTCATAATTAGATCTATACACAACTACCAAGAAATTGACTTATGCAACTCTTGAAATGATGTACTACATTTTTCATTATGTCCAAATTTATTAAATTGTCCACCATCATAACCTCTTTGTCAATCATTCGAAACTATTTCTTAAGCTTTAACATTTACCTGTTCATTGAATTGACCAATTGGTAGTATCTTCACTAGTGTACTTTACTGGTGTGACCTAAGTAGCATGGTCACAAATCTTAGTTCACCTATTTTCCATGAGCCTTCTAGTGTACCTATAGTATACTTGACTTCTTCAATTGATTTGTCGTTCACTTATTTGTCTATTCACCTGTTCTACTTAACTTGTAGTTATTTATTGATTAAACTTTCTACCTATTGGTAGATCTTCCTATATTCATATAAAAATTACTTACCTATTTACTGGATTGACAACAATGAAAACCATACTCTTTATGGGATCATCACCAATGTCATTTCTCATGATTCTGATATCATCATTCTCCCCCTTTGGCAGTGATGGAAAAAACTTGTTCATGTCTACTTACATAATCCCCCCGAATCTATAAAATCATGGATTACATACTCTGTATACTCTTTTCTACTATATACTCCCCCTTTTGATCTACTTATATATTCCCCCTTTTTTGACAATAATGCCAAAAAGTATAATAAAAAATGTATATACAAAGGTGTTCAAATCTTACAATTTGTCAAAGATAATCTTGAAATGTACCTTTTTAGTGCCAAGCGACTGCTCCCATCACTCATTCAGTGTTGTCAAGGAAATTTGATGTCCGTGTAAGCCTGAAGCCAGATCCTCCATACTATCAATTGTACTCATATCTGGAGTACCTATAAACACTTCATATTTCTTAAGATATGCTTGTATAATATCCATGTGTGGAGTCAAGAATCCTTGTAATTATAGTAATGTCATTCTTATTCTATCCTCCTTTGCTTTAATCTCCATCTCCTTGTGTACCAATGCTTTCAATTTTTTAGCATGCTCCATCATTGAATTGTTCAATGGGTCCAATTGATTGACAAGCGTAGTCAATGTTGTTTCTAGCTCTTCCTCCTTTGTCAAAATCTCTGTAGTAAAGTTGATCATAATAGAGATCTTATTGAGTATTTTTCCAACTTCAAGTAGTGATTGCTTGAGTTCTTTGACTAGTTCAAATAATGAAACTTTCTCAAGTGCAATCTTCAGCAACAGTTTCTCCATCATCTCATTCTCCAATCTCTTCTCTGCTCTCTTGATCATTTCTCCTTCCATGTCATGATCTAGACTGGTAATTACATCAACTAAGGTTTTGAGTTGATCAACCATAGATGCTTCTTCATCAATGTCAACATCAGGAACTAGATCAAAAAGTATAGAAATGGTTTTTCTTAGGATTTTTGTTTTGTACTTATTTTGCTTCATCTTGTTCTTCTCATCCTTCTCTGCTAGTCTCTTTGAAAATAATAATTGGTCCTTGGGCTTCAATTTATTAAAATATTTCTTCATAATATCAAATTCTGGATCATCTTCTTCTTCATCTTTATCATCTTCCCCTTCTTCTTCCATTATCTTCTTTTTCGTCTCACTGCTATCCTCTGTGTGAGTTTGTGAATCACCAGGGGCGTTATCCTTTGGTGTTTTAACCTCATCTTTAGTACTCTACTCACCTGTACTAGTGTTACTTGTTTCTTTTTTTGTTTCAATCTCTTTCTCTTGATCTTGCTATTGTTGTCCTTGATTTTCCTGAGTAGATTCACCTTGTTCAGTATCCTGTGGTTGATCAGTGGCCTCAGTGACTTGTTATATTTATTTAGTCTTTTTTGACTTATTAACCTTGTTTGCTTCAACATCAACTATGTCATCATTTATCTCAATGGGATTTAAATCAAGTGAATCCTTTGTTAGGTCTATATGAGTAACCATACTTGGAATACTTCCTAACACATCTCTTATTAACTCATTCAAAGTGAAAGTATCATCTACTTGATATGTACCTGTTGTATTAGTTACATGTGGTGGTTTAATGTTGAATATCTTTTTCCATATCATTATTGACTCATCTTCAACTTCTTTCTCCTTTCTAGCTAGATAGCATCATTTTGATATCGTCTTTCTAAATTTGTGTATACAAAACACATTAATCATTGATGCTCATACATATAGTATTGTTGATATTAGAGTTTTATGCTATCTTGGTTAGCATGATAATCTTTCAAGAATATTTATAGCTTCAAATTTTCTAGAATTTCATCTTTTATGTTGTAGCCTTAGTAGCAATATTTTCCCTTTCCATTTCAAAGCTTGTAGCTATGGAAATTCTAGACATTAGGGACATACGCTTCCCCTTAACTGTTCAAATCCATTGGGCATCTTATATTTGTCATACATTTACATCCTACAACAAAATTATTGATGAATAAATCAGTGATCTAAAATACCATTGCATTACAAGGTATTTAACTAGAATCTTGATCTATATTGCTTATCATAATCCTAACATACAATCTTATGAATTTGCAGTGAAATATTTAAGCATTTTAATTAATTATTTGAATTAAATCCCAGATCCAACTACATACATCACAACAATGTGCTGAAATAATAAGATCTTTGATCAAATTAAGTCAAAATGCATAAGATTGACACAAGGAGAGAAAATAGACCAGAAATATTATGCAATTTCTATTGATAATTTATCATAGCTTTGATTACCCCTATCCAAGTCATCACATATCTCTTCCACCACAACCTCTAAACTTGCTTTTGCTTCATCTTTCCAAGCGCGTAGTGTTTAACCTTTCTACTCTGATCGATGATGGAGGGTACAAGGGTATCCTTCATATTATTAAAGTTCCTCATTAGTTTTCTCATCCTCCCCTCAATATGCTCTGGAAGCACTTGGAAATATTCAAAACTCTTATCAAACTAAAAATTAGGTTAGATCCTCATAGGTCTCTCCTTGTGATGAATAGAACCTAAAAAAATCAGCCTCATCTTATATGTCCTCTGGATCCACCTACTATAATAAAGAATAACAAGAATGGATACTTACGACCTTTTCTTCCACCTTCTCATTCAGGTGGTACAATAAAGACTCCACAAGACCTCTTTTCTTACCCTGAAAAGCTTCTTGATCTTTGATTGAGGATTCCTCAAGCTCTCTGATCCTTTGGTGCAACTAAGCCTTAGTGTCCTCCATTGAATATTAAAATTCCTCTACATCCTCAGATATATAAGGTGGGGGAGAATTGGCCTTGTCAAAAAAATTGGTCTAATTGCAACTTTCCCTGGTCATATTAGTGCAACAGAAGAGGATGGGACTAAAACCTCTATAGGAAAGACTGCCTCCAATTCTCTGGTTTTTGCTTCAATAATGCAACTTAGGCTTCAATTTTAACACATCTTTTGGAGGCCCTGTCATACTCCCTAAAAATATGTTGATTCTGCTATCCTAATTCTTCAATCCTCTTCTTCTCCTTGTGAACCACATCATGTGCCCACCTTGTTGATTCCATGGAAATTTTGGTGGCATCCACCCCTTCTTCATCTCCCACTCTCTGCAATATTACACTTCCCCTCAGTCCTAGGTTGATGTCTGCAATATCCATCCTTTATGTTGTAGGAGCCAATGACCAAATCACCAAAGTTGCAAAATATTTTCTATAATAGGCCCCTTTCATGGCCATCTCAACTTTATCTACCTTGGTGCCATGGACGCTCATGCTCTTAAAGCATCGAATGCTACTACATCTGCAATGTCCCATTTTGGAAAATCAACAAACCAACCTCATGAATAATCCTTCTCCCTTCTTCAGGTGTGATTGCTTCAAACTCTTTATACATTTCCAATTGCACCTCATTTACGACATCCTGCTGATGCAGAAGCATCCTGGGTGTAAGAGCAATCTTGCATCACCCAAAAATATTTTCTGGCTTCTTTTCAATAAGGGCTATTTTGTGCAGAGTTACTATTTCTGGAAAGTTACTATTTTTAGTAAGTTTTCCATTTGAGCTCAGCATTTTCTATTTTCTTCCCTAGAGATTCACTTTGATTGTATCATCCTACTAGTAAAGTTCCATTTCTAGATCAAATCTAGTTTTGTAGATATTGGATATTTTCGGTATGGGCAGTAGGGTATAGAAACTTTGAACTCAGTTTTGAAGGCTTTAGAGGCTCTGAATGGGGTCTAAACCTTGGCTAACTGGGCAAGCCCAAGTTAGGTGTTGTAGAGAACTTTGTGGCATTTCTGAAATGGGGTTACCTAATTATTCCCACCAGGTCAGTGGTTGATGAATTATGGTCTCCGGAAGTTGTGCTACTTGAACTTGAAAATGATAAAGTTTCTTCAAAATTTCTTTTTGGGTTCTGAAGTTGTTTGGGCCTACTCTGTTGTAATAAAAATGAATAATAATATATTAGGGTTGGTCGGCCTTAAACTTTAGGGTTTGATTTCTAGAGTCTTCTTGGGTGGTTAAAATTGGCTATATATTGAAGGCCCGTAGGGTTGTCTAAGGCAATTTTGGGTTATGTAGCTGGTGGCTCTGGCTTGCAGATTATTGTAATAAAATTCCCATGTGGCTGTGCATGTTGCATTTCTAAAGGTGCATGTTGTATTTAAGAATATTGTAATTTCATTTCATGGTGGATAATAGAAATCTCATTCCTCTCTTTGCAAATCTTGTTATTCTTGATTTTGTTGTGTGTTTGTGTTAATAAGGGGAGCACCCTTCATCAAGTGGCATCAGAGTAGGAGTTCTTGAGTGCATAGATAGATCGCCGACTATGAGGCAGTTTGCATCAAGACTGTGGTTGTGGGTTTGCGTGATAAGATCCAAAATGCCTCCATGAAGTAACCGTGGCGGGAGAGTTGCAGGTGTGACAGAAGAGGGTTTTAGAGTCCTCTAGAGACAAGTGCAAGTGTTGCAAGAGGAGCTATGCAGAGGAATGAATATTTTGGTTAGAGATGAAAGTGAAGAGGAATCCAAAGAAGAAGGACAAGGTGGCCAGGACACACAAGAAGTGCCTAGAAATCCTGAAGAGGATAGGCTTTTGAGGGCCATTTCCAAGATTGGAAAGAGACCCAAGATTGAAGTTTCCACATTTAGGAAATCTTAACCAAGAGGAGTTGATCGATTGGATCAATGATCTAGAAGAATATTTTGAATATGAAGATGTCGAAGATTCAGATCGGGTCAAATTTGTGAAGGCCAAACTAAAGGGCCATGCAAAAATTTGGTGGAAGGAGATCCAGTTTGAGAGGAATAGAAGAGGAAAGGAGAAAATCACAAGATGGGACCGAATGGTGGAGAAGTTGAAGAGACAGTTCATTCCTGTTGATTATGAGCTTGATCTACTAAGAAAAATGCAAGGGTTGAAACAAGCGGGAAAATCTGTGCAGGAGTATACAGAAGAGTTATACTGGGCCCTCATTAGAATAGGTCATGAAGAACCTGCGAAGGAAAATGTTTCCCGTTATCTTTATGGATTGCGGCCAAGTATTTAGGATGAGTTGAGTCTGGTTAGAATGACCAGTATTGAAGAGGCATACCAGTTTTCCCTAAGGGTGGAAGAGAAGCTGAACAAAAAGTTTGAAATAAAGCAAGGTGGAAGAGGTCGTGGTGGAAGACCCCACAGATGGTCTGATGGAGGTTGAAATGAAGGTCAAAAAAAGAATGATGAGTCAAGTAGCAGTTAGAATCTAAGGGGAAATAATTACAATCATTCCTATGATTAAAATAATAGAGATCAAAGAGAAAGAGGAAGAGGGAAAGGACCAGGAAGAGGAGGTTTTTGCAGGACATGTTTTCATTGTGGAGAAGAAGGACACTGAGCCTATGAATGCCCACAATTTCAAGGGAGGACAAATATGAGCAATGAAGGCCATGCACGAGTTGCACATGCAAATGAAGAAGCTTAGTCAGAACACTCAAATGATGCTGAGAGAGGAGAAACCCTAGTTGTTAGGAGGATCCTGATAAATGAAGAGAAGAGCTTAGATCAAAGGAAGGGCCTATTTTGCACTAGATGCAAGTGCAAGGATAAGTGTTGTGATGTGATTATTGATGGTGGAAGCACCGATAACCTAGTATCAGAAGATATGGTCACAATGTTGAAGCTAAAAAGGTAAAAGAACCCACGTCCATATAGAATTTCCTGGGTGCAGGACGACCACAAGGTCCTGGTCAATGAGCAGTGCTTAGTAAAGTTCAAGATTGGAAGTTACCACGATGAGGTACTTTGCGATATCATCCCCATGGATGCATGTCATTTGTTGCTAGGAAGGCCTTGGCATTTTGACAGGCATGCCATACATGATGGTCACGATAATACTTATTCTTTAATAAAGGATGGAGTTCGACACAAGCTGAGGCCATTGAAGGAAATAGGAGAAAAGATATGTAGTAATGCAAGAATATGTTTAGTTGATCGAAGAAAGTTCTTAGAAGGTATGCGGCATGAGAATATGTATTTTTCCCTAATTCAAAAAGTGGGTAAAGAAGAAGTAGAAGATGTACCTACAAAAGTTGCAGACTTGTTGGAGGAGTTTCAAGATATTGTTTCTGATAATGTACCTGATGGATTACAACCAGTGAGGAAGATCAGTCATCAAATGGACTTGATCCCAGGAGCTAGTTTTCCAAACAAGGAAGCCCATAGGATGACTCTAGCAGAGAGTGAAGAATTGGACAAACAAGTGCATGAGTTTTTGCAGAAGGGATTGATTTGAGAGAGCTTGAGTCCATGTGCTGTACCAACGGTATTAGTGCTAAAGAAAAATAGATAATGGAGGATGTGTACAGATTCTTGAGCTATCAATAAGATCACTAACAAATACATATTTCCCTTGCCAAGAATGGATGATATTATGGATTGTTTGAGTGGACCTGAGTATTTCACGAAGATAGATCTAAAGAGAGGATATCACCAAATCAGAACCAGAGAAGGAGATGAATGGAGGACAACCTTCAAGACAAAGGAGGGCTTTTATGAGTGGTTAGTCATGCCTTTTGGGATAATCAATGCACCGAGCACATTCATGCGGCTCATGAATGAAGTACTGAAAGAATTTCTTACTTGGGTAAGTTTGTTATTGTTTACCTGGATGATATTTTGATTTTTAGTAAGACATTGGAAGAACACATAATGCATATTTGTAAGGTGTTTGAGAGGTTAAGGGAAGAGAAGTTGCTGATTAATCTGAAGAAGTGTATTTTTGTGAAGAAGGAGTTTGTGTATCTGGGATTTGTAGTTTCAGCAGAAGGTCTAAAAATGGACCCAGAGAAGGTGCAGGCTATCCTTTAATGGCCTACCCCAAGGAGTGCTACTGATGTAAGATCTTTTCATGGTTTGGATAGCTTTTATAGAAAGTTTATTTGAGGTTTCAGTAGTATCTGTGGACCCTTGACTGAAACAATGAGAGGGGATAGGAAAGAGTTTAAGTGGACTCTAGGGGCAGATAAGAATTTTGAATTGTTGAAAAGAAAAGTTACAGAACAACCTGTTTTAGCACTTCTAGATTTTAACAAGGTGTTTCAAGTAGACTATGATGCTAGTGGTAATGCCATTGGAGCAGTTTTGAGTCAGGAAGGTAAACCCATTACTTATTTTAGTGAGAAGTTGAATGATGCCAAGAGAAAATATTCTCTTTATGATCAAGCGTTCTATGCTATATTTCAGGCATTGAGGAAGTGGAGACATTATCTTTTTCCAAAAGAGTTTGTTTTATTTACTGATCATCAAGCTTTGCAATATTTGAATAGTCAATTCAATGTTACATTATAGGGCTGTCCGTCATGTTGTTGGGGAGCATGTTTTATCTCCCAGAACCAGAATAGTGATCTTCCCCTCTCAGTTGGTGTTGATATTCCTCTCCAACTTAATGGATATGTTGCAGTCGATGGAATTGGTAGTCTACATCACTAATGAGATCGTTCAGCCTCAATATATTCACGGAACACAGCTCATGATGGCACTACAGAGGTATGACCTTTGGTCAATCAATGCATTAATTGGGGGACTACTATTAGACCAAGATATTATGGCCAGTCATGAACAACTGATGGTATATGATAGTTTCAAATGGGTGATGGAATAGAAGAGCTTCTGAGTACTTAGCAACAATTTGCAGATTGTGCGTGCGGCCCTTGGGAAACCGATGGTGGATAAACTCTGGTGTCAAGCACATTCGATCTTGGATCTCCTACTTTTGCCACTTCCTCTGGTTCAACCTCCACTCTGCTACAAGGTGCCCTCTGGGAACTCAAAACAAGTACCTAACTTGAATGCACCACCTTCGCCTGGTCACTCTTCCAACATTCACCTGGCGGCCCAGAACACAATCAATGGATGGGAAAGTGAAAGTGTTGCGGTTCTGCTTGCCAGATGGGAAAAGGCATGGGATTCTTGTGCTCCAAGGGAAGAAAGATTGAATGCAAAATAGAAGTAGCATTTTGGAGGCACCATTTTGTGAATTCATGAAATTAGGTATATGGCTTAAGCATATTTAGTAGGCCTTATTCAAAATTTTGATACTCTATAATAAACAACGAATAGTATCATTGTATAGTTTTTGATCCGTTCCATAATTTGGGGGAAAAAATCTGGGGGATATCTCTATTTTTTGTATCACCCAACAAGAATTAGTGGGTTTCATGTGGAAGCCAAAATGTAATCATCATAATATAACCTATTAGGATTTGCGGGTTTTTTGAGCAAATTCAAATGTTAAAGCTGACATATTCTAAATTGTATACGACTACGATCCCTGGGTTTCTTCCTGATTCTTCCATGGGGGAGTCATTGAATAAGTATATATTAATATAAATATGGTGGACACCCCACTTTGGCTTTAAAAAAAAAAAAATTTGAATAGTCAAGGAAAAGTTGAATCAAAGGCATTTGAAATGGGTTGAGTTTTTGCAGAGTTATACTTTTGTTTTGAAGCACAGGAGTGGGAAGTCTAATAGGGTTGCAGATGCCCTTAGAAGAAGACTAATTTTACTGATAGAGATGCAGATTAAGGTTGGTGGGTTCAAGGAACTTAAGAGTTTGTATCCTGAAGATCCATATTTTGGCGAAGCTTGGAAAGCTTATAGAGAACCTGTTACTCTGGATAGAACTAAATGGTTGGATTTCATAATCCAGGATGATATGTTGTTTAGAGGTAGTCAGTTGTGCATTCCAAAGAGCTCCATGAGGGAGAATTTAATCAAAGAAAAGCATAGTGGAGGGTTGGCTGGACATTTTGGGCGAGATAAAACCATTTCTATGGTTAGTGAGAATTATTATTGGCCACAGTTGCAGCAAGATGTTAAGAAATTTGTACAAGGTTGCAGAGTATGGCAGATGGAAAAAGGAGTGAAGCAGAATACAGGGTTATATCAGCCATTACCTGTACCAGAGAAGCCATGGGAGGATATTAGTATGGACTTTGTTCTTGGCCTAGCGAGAACTTAGAGAGGGCATGATTCCATCTTTTTAGTGGTGGATAGGTTTTCAAAAATGGCACATCTCATTACTTGCAAGAGGAATAATGATGTTGTTCATGTAGAAGAATTGTTTTTCAGGGAGGTGGTAAGACTACATGGCTTACCAAAGACCATAGTTTCAGATCGAGACACCAAGTTTGTTGGTTACTTTTGGAGAACCTTGTGGAAAATTTTGAAAATGGATTTGAAGTTCAGTTCAACACACCATCCATAGACTGATGGACAGCCAGAAGTTGTGAATAGGAGTTTGGGAAACTTGTTGAGATGCTTGGTTGGAGATAAACCAAAGGCATGGGATTTGGTTTTACCACTAGCAGAATTTGCATATAATAATTCTGTCAATAGGAGCACTGGTAAATCACCATTCTAGATAGTATATGGAATTAGTCCCTGAAATGCATCATAATTATGAAATTTAGACAAAGGAGAGACAAGTAGCATTGAAGTTGAAGACTTTGCAGAACACTTGAAGAATTTGAATGAGGAGGTACGGCAACATATTAATAAAATGAATACACAGTACAAGGAAAATGCAGACAAGAAAAAGAAGACATAAGGAATTTCAGGTGGGAGATGAAGTCATGGTTCATTTGTGAAAGGAGAAATTTCCAGTAGGAACATATAATAAGTTGAAGATGAAGAAGTTTGGGCCATGCAAAATACTGAAGAAGCATGATTCAAGAAATGCTTATGAAGTATAGTTGCCCAGTGAACTTAATATTTCACCAGTAATTAACATTTTAGATTTGACAGAATATCATGAGGGAGGTGTTGAGGATCAGATCATAGAAGCAAAGTGGAATATTCCAGAAACTACTTTAGCTACAGAGGAGATTGAAGATATTTTGGATAGTCATGTTGGTAGAAGCACAAGGAAAAGGACACATGAAGAATATTTGGTCAAATGGAAAGGATGACTCGTAGAAGATTCATCATGGCTATCAAGGGAGGAGGTTAACCGTCTTGGTTTTCCTTTGACCACTTGAGATGTGATAGGGTCACTTCTCAAATTAACCTAGGTGTCTGATGCAGGAGCATCCTGGGTGTAAGAGCAATCTTGCATCACCCAAAAATATTTTCTGGTTTTTTTTCAATAAGGGCTATTTTGTGCAGAGTTACTGTTTCTTGAAAGTTATTATTTTTAGTAAGTTTTCCATTTGAGCTCAGAATGTTCTATTTTCTTCCCTGGAGGTTCACTTTGATTGTATCATACTTCTAGTAAAGTTCCATTTCCAGATCAAATCTAGTTTTGTAGATATTGGATATTTTCAGTATTGGCAGCAGGGTACAGAAACTTCAAACTCAGTTTTGAAGGATTTAGAGGCTCTAAATGAAGTCAAAACCTTGGCTGACTAGGCAAGTCCTAGTCAAGCATTGTAGAGCACTTCATGGAATTTCCTAAATGGGGTTACGGTGGCCCACTGGGTCAATTGTTGATGAGTTATGGTCTCCGGAAGTTGCGCTACCTGAACTTGAAAATGATAAAGTTTCTTCAAAATTTCTTTTTGGGTTTTGAAGTTGTTTGGGCCTACTCTAATGTAATAAAAATGAATAATAATATCTTAGGGTTGGTCGACCTCAAAATTTAGGGTTTGATTTCTAGATTCTTCTTGGGCGGTTAAAATTGGCTATATATTGAAGGCCCGTAGGGTTGTCTAGGGCAGTTCTGGGTTATGCAGTTGGTGGCTCTGGCTTGCAGATTATTGTAATAATATGCCCATGTGGCTGTGCATGTTGCATTTCTAAAGGTGCATGTTATATTTAATAATATTTTAATATCATTTCATGGTGGATAATAGAAAGCTCATTCCTCTCTTTGCAAATCTTGTTATTCTCGACTTTGTTGTGTGTTTGTGTTAATAAGGGGAGCATCCTTCATCAAGTGGTATCAAAGCAGGAGTTCATAAGTGTATAGATAGATGGTCGACTATGAGGCAGTTTGCACCAGGACTGTGGTTGTGGGTTCGCATGATAAGAGCCAAAATGCCTCCATAAAGAAACCATGGTGGGAGAGTTGCGGGTGTGACAGAGGAGGGTTTTAGAGTCCTCCAGAGACAAGTGCAAGCGTTGCAAGAGGAGTTGTGTAGAGGAATGAATATTGCGGTTAGAGACAAAAGTGAAGAAGAATCCAAAGAAGAAGGACAAGGTGACCAGGATGCACCAGAAGCGCCTAGAAATCCTGAAGAGGATATGATTTTGAGGGCCATTTCCAACAATGGAAAGAGACCCAAGATTTAAGTTTCCACATTTTTGGGAAATCTTAACCCAGAGGAGTCGATCGACTAGATCAATGATCTAGAAGAAGATTTTGAATATGAAGATGTCAAAGATCCAGATCGGGTCAAATTTGTGAAGAACAAACTAAGGGGCCATGCAAAAATTTGGTGGCAGGAGATCCAGTTGGAGAGGAATAGAAGAGGAAAGGAGAAAATCAAAAGATGGGATCAAATGGTGGAGAAGTTGAAGAGACAGTTCATTCCCGTTGATTATGAGCTTGATCTGCTAAGAAAAATGCAAGTGTTGAAACAAGCAGGAAAATCTGTGTAGGAGTATACAGAAGAGTTCTACCTGTGTGTGTATATTTTGTACTTGATAAGAAAGACACAACACCTCAATAGATCATTGCATTAGCTCAAAAGGTTAGATAAGCATGTAAAACCAACTAATATCAACCTATTTCCTTCTAACTAAGAAGAGTGTAATTAGTAACATAATAGCCCTCAGATTATGCTACCATTAGTGACATATACGACTTAGCATGAAGGATTTTAGTTTAAAACAAGCTAAATGATGAGAAACCATGCATTCTAGCTCTAAGAATGGAGATAATAACAATGTATGAGCATGTACTATGAAATGAAGTATGAGTCTAAGTTAAATCTAACAACATAACAATGCATTTACAATATGAGATGAAGGCTTATTTGCTCTAAAAAATGGCTTTTATTTATAGAATAATGAGAGACAGAGGGGAGACAAGGTGGATTAATGAGTTGAGGGACTCATTAATGGTGGCGAAAGAGCCATTAATGCCTTGGGCATTAATGAGGCATGGAGGAGACATAGGCTTAAGGCATCTTCATTAATGAGATATTAATGAAAACCTTAAAGAAGCATGGGGAGGGTGTAAGACTCAACTTGGCAAGTTGGTCCCTTAAGAAAGTCATGCTTGAGAAAGTTGACTTTCTCAAGTGGGTTGAGTTGCTAATCATTCCTTAATGGAATGTGACAACATTAGGAGGTGGGTTAGGGTAGAATTATGATTAGGATTAGATTAGCAAGGGTGAATGGGTTGAGAAGGGTTAGAACCCAGGGTAGAAGTGGTTGAGATAGGTTAGGTTGGGATTTAGGAGAATATTAATTATATGAATTAAACTTATTTAATTCATTCAAAAATATAGGAATTTAATTATTTAAACAATTTAATTATTTTTTTAATAATTAGGGGACTATAGCCATTTTAATTAAATTAAATAGGCTAGGGGAATAGATTATTTTGCAAGTGGGTAATTGGTTTAGGGATTTATTTAATTCCTTTATAATTAAATACTATAGCCATGTTTGAATTTGGTTTGATTTAAATGGTTTGAATTGATTTGAATCATATGGCTATGATAGTTAATATAAATTAATGATAAAAATCACCTAGGACATTAAAATGATTTGAAGAATTATGCCAAGTAGTAATAGGGTCATTTGGACATAATAAAGGGTATGAGCACACTTAGGGAAAATAGGGTCCATAGTTGGAAGAAGCCAAATTCAGGTGGTTACATTTGCCCCTCTTTGAATTGATGTGCTAGCAGCGCATTGAATCAAAGAAAGTTTTTGATTTTGACTTCGGAAAGATTGTGAATTCCGTTCTTGGTTGTCAAACGAAATGTTAATGAGATCAGTATCGCACTTGATCGAACTAAACTAATAGAATTGATTTTGAACTTGGTTGTCATCCAAAGATCAATAAAAGATCTTAAAGATACCAATTTTGAACTTGGTTGTCATCCATAAAATTGATAATACTGATTTTGAACTTGGTTGTCATCCGAAAGTCTGTAAGAAGCTGCCAGGAACTTTTAATAAAAATATTCTAAAATGAGGAAACATAAGATATCCAGCTCATGAGAACCAAAGCTTTTTATCCAATAGTTCTGACTTAGTCAAGGAAACTGTCATGCCCCTAGTTTGTTTGATAATGAAGTCATTTTTAATGCATTTTTGAGCAAAAATTTAATTGATAATAGTGTGATCATACCCCCTCGGGAACAAAATTGAAGGAAAAGAATGAAATCCCTGTGTTGAAATAATATATCACTTGCATAGAATGGTTAGGGAGAGAAAGGATGAAGTAGAAGAAGTGAAGAAAGAATGTGTGTTTAAGAATAAACACACGAGTACCAAGTTAATCACATTGAAACGTGAGTTTGGTTTCATTCCCGATAGATCAAAGATTTCGGGAATCATGGGTATGTAAATATCAATATGATAGATGATGTAATTAACTTGGATTGTGGATGAAAAATAGAATTTATTTTGCACTCAAGGCCTTATGTTGTTCTTTTAAAAATGCATCATGCAATCTCTAAATGCAGCTACATGCAGAATCTTAGGACTGCCACTGATTTATAGATATTGTAGCATTTTATCATCATTGGGCACTTTTTGAACCGGATCCCACCTGATAGTACAAAAATCACTAATACCCACTGATATTATGAAAGTATGAGTAATATATTTTATTAGAATGTCAGAAATAGACTTAGGCATCAAGGCATAGAAGCCAGGATAACAAAATAGTCACCTTCCTTTTAATATGCCAGATTTTGTGTAAGGCAAGATATTGGACCCGCAATGACCTTGAAAATTCATATCCTTGGGTACATTATGCCTTGTATACCTTAGTGAGAATCTGGATTAGAAAATAGACAAGGAAAATTGTGTCATACTCACTGTTGTTTACACATAACACAGATCGAGATATATGCGGCTATCCACCAATAGTGGCAGCTCTTACCATAAACATCCAAGTTAGGTGAAATTTATAGGATCATTTGGAATAATCACCATACACAGGAAATCAAGAAAACATTATGCCCCCTATCCTTGTGACTCTTTGTCTTTGTGCAGACGTCATTGAGTAACTAAGAAGACATAATAAATCATCAATGGTGAATCAATCAAATAAAATTTAGAATTACTTAGATGCCCCTAGTTGAAAACATCATCAGGACATGAAAGAATCATAATCAAACCATTATCAAACTGTGTGTTTAAGTAGTATTTGGTCCTTCATATATCAAACACAGTGAAGATTCATCAATCATAAAATTTAAATACAAGCAATATGGTGATAATTCGTTCATGTTTGCAATCCAATATAGCCTTGTAGGAATTCTGTTAATGTAAATGCCGTGTCTGATGTTTTGAAAAAACACCCTCATTTTGGAAAGTGACATTGTTTTGCATGTATCAAGAAACATTACGTTCATGAGGCAAACCATCCTAGAGAAACCTAGCAATTGTAACTGACTATGCCAGCAAAGATGCCCCAGTGCAGAATGACTTATTCCTAAGATGTAAAGATAGAAAAATCCCAAGCGAGGATAAGATAGTCATTTAGGAAGACGGAGTCAGTGTATGAGCACAGGAAAAATTATGAAGGCCTTGTGTCAGTATTGCATTGATAGATGGAGCGCAAAACACAAGTGACGCCTGATTGCCAGGTTTTCACCACTTGGAAAGACCTTTTTCTTTCTTTTTCTTTTTGCTACCAAGATGCCTGTTTTACCAGGTGCTCATCAAGGCACTTTTCTCTTTTTCAAATTTTTTGCTATTTTTGCTTTTTTGAATATTTTTGTAGTATCAAGGCGCTTGTTTACCAGGTTTTCACCAAGGATACCCTTTTTGCAGGATCTTTTTCCACTATTTTTGGATTTCTTTAGGATCAATTTTCTGAATGTTTTTGGTATTTTGCAAGAACTATTTGCTATACAGGTTCTGCTAGCCGAACATTAAGCATAGAACCGCTTCAAATGTAGAGTGTTGATAGGATTTAGAAGAACATCTCCCTTAGGTGTAGCTAGTTGATAAGCTCCAGTCCCAAAAGTAGCAGTGATAACATAAGGTCCTAGCCAGTGTGTAGAAGATTTGTAAAAGATTACCAATTCTCAAGCATGATCATATTTGTGTGCCCCCAATGTCTAGAAATGTGCAAGGTGTTACAGATGTATTGATATCTCAAAAGTGGATTGGCAAAGGTGGAGGAAGAAAGTGAATGCCACCCTCAAGGACAGTCTCCTCAAGATTACCCAAGCTAGGGAAATATAATATAGCAATGTAGGCTCATATAGCAGTGCTAAATGTCAGATAGGATAATGACCTGATGTCATGAATAGTATGTAGGATATCATGTAGTCCCAAAAGAGTGGACATGTCAAGAGAGTTCTTTAGAACTTGTTTTTTACTTTATTTTGTTCTTCCTTTTGATCAAGACCAAGGGGTCAACTGATAGGACAACATCATCAAGATAAGGCATGGTGTAGTGAGTTTTGGCTTGGAATAAGCAAGATCATGATAATGTGCAACAGATAA
>MU227995.1:2232724-2244369 GCA_018584345.1 Thuja plicata | reverse complement strand
TCATATCATGTGTTATGTGTTCTTGTGTTATGTTTCTTTGGATGCACATTTGATATATGTTTAATTGGCTGAAATATAATTAATAGATAAACATTGATTCACCCCCCCCTCTCAGTGTTTCTAACAATTGGTATCAGAGCTTTGGTCCTCTGAAAGAAAGTTTAACCACTTGAGGAGATCATGGACTCAGCTGAAGAAAAACATTTGAAAAAGAATCTTGAAGCAACTCTTAAAGATCTTGATAGATCTGAGAAGGAAAATGAAGAACTAAGATTGAAAAATGATGGCTCTCAAATACTTATTAAAAGACTAAGAAAAGATCTGAAAGATTGTTCTACAAGTTATCTAGGAAAAATGGTCAAAAAGATTAATGAAGAGAATAAATCTCTAAAGGATAAACTTGAAGATCTAGAGGAACAACTTACAGATAGCCAGAACACCTTTGAAGACAAGATCAAAGAAAGAAAATAATTGGAAGATGAACTTCTGTAGGCAAACATGAAAGTTATGGAATTGGAAAACATAAAGAAGAAGTTGGAATCTAAATTAACAGAAGCAAAAGCTAAGATTGATAAACTTCACACAAGTTCTGATTCACTTCAATCTCAGCTCAATGCACAAAGGCAAAAAGGTGACACTACTAGTCTTGGATTCAATATAACACAAAATAAAGTCAATTCATTATCGAAAAGAGAAAAACCTCATGAAGCACCTTCAGAAGCAAGGAAAGTTGAAAATGTTGAAGAGATTAAAGCAGATCTACCAAAAAGGGAAATCAAGAAAGTTAACAGAACTTGTTATGCATGCAAAAAACATGGTCATTTGGCAAGAGATTGCAAAAAGGTAAGAACCTTCAATGGTTATTGTTTCTCTTGTAATAAATTTGGTCATAGGGCTATACATTGCAGAACTCAGTCACAATAGAATCAAAGAAGAATAAACCAAAATAATCAGAGAAATCAACCTCAAAGGAATTTGTAGAACACTACAAGTCAGATATGTAACTACAATGGACACACAACAAAACAATGCAGCATGATGAACAAAAGCATCAGACCACCTATTATTTGTCACACATGTGGAAAGGCAGGACACATCTCAAAGTTTTGTAGATCCAAAACTCAGAAGCAAGATGAACCTATGAAATCACTATTTGAAGAGAAAGGAGAAGTTAAGTTTGTTCAATAAAATGAAGATTCAAGCAAAATTTGGGTTGAATTTAAGAAGGAAAATAATGTTAACAAATTAGTTGATACATCCACAGTGGATGCACCCTCTACTTCTGCTTGAATAGACCTTCTTGGTCTAAGGGGGAGCTATTCTAGCTCACGACCCCTGCGTGGTTGGTGTACTCACATCAGAGTATGCACCTTTGGATTCATGGTTAAAAGCACATGTTATATCTATATGCATTTACACATTGACTGAATTACATCAGGATCAAAGTTTCAAAATCTCTATGTATGGTTGCAAGCATTAAATGCGGCAAATTGTATAAAAAGAAGTTCATGATCAATCATTCTCACATTTACACTCGAGAGCATAGAATTTGAAGAGCATTGGAGCACTAAGACATCCAGGCATGAAGGCATAACATTTTGGTAGTTGAAGCAAATGGATAATCAGTTTGAAATGGAGCCCTAGCCGTCATGCCATTTTAGAATTTCATGGAAACCCTACATAAGAAAACACCAAGTAAGTATGGTGACCCCAGTTGTGTTTGATGTAGCAGAGAGGAAGAGGTTCATATTTAAGAAGCATCCATTCAAATCCATACTAGATGATGTGGAAGGGGCTTTCTCCAAAACCCCGCTTGGCGTTGTTCAAGTGGAAGATATCTGTGCATATATTTACTGTAAGAAGGAATCAGTAGGAGATGATAATATAGCCACTCATATGGCATCAATGTTAAATTTGGATTTCACATTCAAGGATGAGTTTGCGCACTTACAAGATAACCCTATTCTTGAGTATTCGAATGCGCATGAGTTTGAAGAACCAGAATGGGTAAAGATTCTGCTAAGCAGAATTCATGATGATCTTTTCTAGATTGGAGATGTCCCTGTTTGCATCACTATAGAACTAATCCATTAGTTAACCATAATTCCAATGACTAGACCAGTGTTTCCCACTGGTAAGGATGTCAAGAAAAAAATTGAGAAAGTTTGTTTGTCCAGGAATGATAGGCGCAGAATGACAGTTGACCCTATCAAGGAAGATGACATTAAACTCCTGACAATGATACTTGGATACAAGTTTCAGCAAGCAAGCAGGTTGAATAGTGTCTCTACGGAAACAGTCCTTATAGCTATCAAAATAGTGAAGGATAACACCCAATACAACCTATGTGAGATCTTGCGTGGTCAATTGATTGACAATATCAAAATCATCAAGCATGACAGGAGAAAAACATTCAGGTTTGGATCTCTGATAATCTATTTGTATTTCCACATAGTTGGAAAGGTTGCAGACCTTTATCTAGAAAAGGGCAGACCTACAATGTCTCAGATCTCTCTCAAAGCCACAATAGACAATAGTGCAAGAGATACAATGAATATGGATATAAAAATATTCAGGGTCAAAATGCCGAACAGGTTCAGACTATCTGAGAAGATAGTTGACAAATACAAGGATACAATATGCTTTATGGTAGAGATAGATTTCACATGCATGGAGGCTGTTGAGCCTAAAACTAAGTGGATTCATCCACTAGGGTATGAAGTAGAAGACCATGCGTTAGAAGGATATGCACAAGTCTTATTATTAGCACCCAAAGACCCTAATGAACCTAGATGGGGCACTTACAGAGAAAAGACTGACGAAGTGGATATTGAACTACAACTTGCTGTTAATAAAAGGAAAGCATCCAAAACTACATCCAACATTATGAAGATGCATGGAATCACACAAGAAGATTTGGACAATGCAAAAGAAGCCAAAATTTCTAAATAACTTGAGCAGATTCATGCACAAGTTAAAATTGAGATAACTGTTGAAACTCAGAAGAAGAAGCAGAAGAAAAATGAGGAGAGTACCTCTGTGACTACTACAACCATTGATCTAGATACATATCCACCTTCTATACCTAGTAAGAAACCTAGAGGAAGGAATCAAGTGGCTACAAATCACCCATCCTCAAGGAACACTCAGAGAAAAGCTAAGAATATTTAAGCTCCTCCTGAGGTAGGATTTAGACCCAGTCTAAATGTGTTGAGAAACAAGATTATTAATGAAGGGAGATTAGATACACTATCTAAAGTCTATGAAAAGTATCAAGAAATTGATAAGACCAAGATACACTCTATGATCATATCTCATATGATCAAGTTCAAGAAGACAGTTCTTGAACTCAAGACAGTGATACCAGATCAGTTATGGAACTTGTTGGAGATAATGAAGAGACATGCAATTGAGGAAGACATGAGGATAAGAGAAGAAACATTGGATACTCTTCCTCCTGTATGCTCGCATGATGAGAAGGCCATATTGTTAGATCTAGTGAAGCCTCATCTCTGAACAAAGACAAGGACCCTACAAATAATGAACAAGGATTATGAATAGATAGGTAAAGAGACTGAAAAGGCATTTGCACAAGTCTTTATGGATAGACACATGTATCCACCAACAACGCCTACAACAAAAGTTACTCCAGCTCCTCCAAAATAGACTACAACTCTAGTAATTTAGATTGCACCTATGACAGGTCCACAGGTCTCAGCACCCACAATGACAATAACTTCTGATACAGATAAAGACTAAAAAGACACCATAGTAGTTGACAATGTCAAGATATCCATGACTGAATCTGAAAAAGATATGGACAAGGTTGATAAGGCATTTGTAAGCACTGAAGAAATGTGCACTGATCATACTGCCGCACAACAAGATGAAGTTCCCATCAATGACCAAGTTGACATAAATGAAGATACTCAAGATGATATGCAAGGTGACAAGACGCTAATAAAAGAGAAACCAGTGAAGGTTGAATGTGTGGATACCAGTTACAACACTATATTCTCACCATCCACTCAACCATCTACCTCATTGTTGTCAAGGTTAACTCCTGATTCAACAAGTTTGGATGCATGGGGAGAAGAAGACCTAATCAAAATCAGTGTGCTTGCTATGGAAAAAGCAAAGGAATAACAAGTGATGAGGAACCCTCGCTTCTTGGAGATAGTGAACATTTTGAATGACTTAGTGCTTACTGATCAGAAAGTAGCCAAAGTCCAATCAGTTAAAGATGTGGACAATATTTTGTCAAACTTCAAATCACACTTCATAAGCTTAGTAGACTCTGCTACTAAGATTGCAGAAGATGAATACAAGAAGGAGAGACTGGATGATTTGGTAAAGAACTTTACCTTAGACTTGAACTCATTGAAGATTGGGCAATCTATACTTAAAGAGTTGGCATCAAAAGGAAAGAATGTTATTGCAAATTGCATGGATAGAGTGAAGCTCACCTCTAAGCACACTAAAAAGATAGCAGAAGGAGAAGAAATGGTGGATAACACAAGGAAATCAGTTGAAAAATCCATGCAAGATATGAACATATACAATAATGTCTATCAAGGTCAGTTGGACAAAATTGAGAAGGCAAAATTAGAAATTAGAAAGATCAGAATAAGACAAACTCAGTTGAGGAATGCACTTGCGCCATCTCTAGCAGTTCTCAATGAGAACATCAAACAGATTGATGACACCATACATACATATGATCAAAGTCCTTGCATGGATCTAATGAAAATGGAGAAATTGACATATGCTTTATGCACGCATCTTCAGACAGTTGATGCAATGAAAGTCTTTTGGCAGAAAGAGATTCAATCTCTTCAAGTTGTGTACCCAGGAGTCTACATGGAGTAAGTATGTTGAAGACTTACAGTTTTTGCACACCTTTGTCATTAATGTCAAAGGGTGAGTAGTATAGAATATGTATATGCAGAGAAGTATATATGTATATATCATTAAGTATTATGATATACAATCATTTTTGTATGAAGTCATTTTGAGTAACTTAGCTACATTCCTTTGTTGCCATAAATGACAAAGGGGGAGATTGTTGGAAAGTTGACTTCTTGAGGAAGCATGACTTATTTTGTGTTGTCAATCATGGCAACAAAGTCATACTTAAGTTCTGTCATGAAAGACAAAATGACTAAGTGTGAAAATAGGGCAGACAGACACATACAGAGATCAGTATGTCAGCGCACGTGTTAGAGATCACACCAGACCATGCATGCTTAGGTATATACTCTATGGTGTATATAAATGCTAGATCCAGATGCACATAGTATGGAACATCAGTACGGAAAAGTTACAGGCAGATTAGTAGACCTGCAGTCAAGGAAACAGAGCATGGAAGCCGACTACAATTTTGATCAGCATGAATGATTTTGTAATGTAATGGCTAAGAGCCTTTAGTTATAAGTTTGTATTAATGTAATTAATGTTGTAGTAAACACGCTTAGGCCGACTTGTTCGGAAGTGTTGTATATTTTGGTTTAAAGGCTGACTAGTGTTATATTTTGGGTCACGCCTATTCAATTGTAAACATATAAGTATGTAATGTAATCTTATGTTACAAGAGTCGATAATTATGCATGAGGAAGATATAGATGAGCAGTGTAATGAAGTTAGTAGATGATATAGCTCTTTAAAGGAGTAAGAGCATTCGCGCATACAAGGAACTAATCAGACAACAGTGTCATTACATCAGTTCATTTTTGATATAGTGCATATCAACATTTAGAGGGTTGTAGCCTTCATCTTATTGGGCAGTGAGCCTAGGTAGCGAGCCATATACCTTTAACAAGGTTTTGTAAAAGACTCCTAACAGGGTCAGACCTTTAACCAGGTAATTGTACTTAATTTGTAAAGACTACTTCTAACAGGGCAAAGGAACTTTAATAGGTTCATTATACCTAGTACAATATTTGTGGGTACTAAGGAGTTTTCCTATGATCAAGGTTCTCCATAATCATATCATGTGTTATGTGTTCTTGTGTTATGTTTCTTTGGATGCACATTTGATATATGTTTAATTGGCAGAAATATAATTAATAGATAAACACTGATTCACCCCCCCTCTCAGTGTTTCTAACAGTTAGTGTATCTGGGATTCGTAGTCTCACCAGAAGGTCTTAAAATGGACCCAGAGAAGGTGCAGGCTATCCTTGCATGGATACCCCAAGGAGTGCTACTGAGGTAAGATATTTTCATGGTTTGGCTAGCTTTTACAAAAAGTTTATTCAAGGTTTCAGTAGTATCTGTGGACCCTTGATTGAAAAAATGAGAGGGGATAGGAAAGAGTTTAAGTGGACTATAGGGACAGATAAGAATTTTGAATTGTTGAAAAGAAAAGTTATAGAATAGCCTATTTTAGCACTTCCAGATTTTAACAATGTGTTTCAAGTAGACTGTGATGCTACTGGTAATGCCATTGGAGTAGTTTTGAGTCAGGAAGGTAAACCCATTGCTTATTTTAGAGAGAAGTTGAATGATGCCATGAGAAAATATTATGTTTATGATCAGGAGTTCTATGCTATAGTTTAGGCATTGAGGAAGTGGAGACACTATCGTTTGCCAAAATAGTTTGTTTTATTTTCTGATCATCAAGCTTTGCAATATTTGAATAGTTAAAGAAAGTTGAATCAAAGGCATTTGAAATGGGTTGAGTTTTTGCTGAGTTATACTTTTGTTTTGAAGCACAGGAGTGGGAAGTCTAATAGGGTTGCAGATGCCCGCAGAAAAAGACTGATTTTGCTGACAGAGATGTAGATTGAGGTTGTTGGGTTCAAGGAACTCAAGAGTTTGTATCCTAAAGATCTAGATTTTGGCGAAGCTTGGAAAGCTTGTAGAGAACCTGTTACTCTAGATAAAACTAAATGGTTGGATTTGATAATCCAGGATGATATGTTGTTAAGAGGTAGTTAGTTGTGCATTCCAAAGAGCTCCATGAGGGAGAATTTAATAAAAGAAAAGCATAGTGGAGGGTTGTCTAGACATTTTGGGTGAGATAAAACCATTTCTCTGGTTAGTGAGAATTATTATTGGCCATAGTTGCAGCAAGATGTTAAGAAATTTGTACAAGGTTGCAGAGTATGGTAGATGGAAAAAGGAGTGAAGCAGAATACAGGGTTATATCATCCATTACCTGTACCAAAGAAGCCATGGGAGGATATTAGTATAGAATTTGTTCTTGGCCTACCGATAACTCAGAGAGGGCATGATTCCATCTTTGTAGTGGTGGATATGTTTTCAAAAATGGCACATTTTAATCCTTGCAAGAAGACTAATGATGTTGTTCATGTAGCATAATTTTTTTCAGGGAGGTGGTAAGACTACATGACTTACCAAAGAGCATAGTTTTAGATCGAGACACCAAGTTTGCTGGTTACTTTTGGAGAACCCTGTGGAAAAATTTGAAAATGGATTTGAAGTTCAGTTCAGCACACCATCCACAAATTGATGGACAAACAGAATTTGTGAATAGGAGTTTGGGAAACTTGTTGAGATGCTTGGTTGGAGATAAACCAAAGGGACGAGATTTGGTTATACCATAGGCAGAATTTGCATATAATAATTCTGTCAATAGGAGAACTGGTAAATCACCATTCCAGATAGTATATGGAATTAGTCCCCAAAATGCATTATAATTAAGAAAGTTGGACAAAGGAGAGACAAGTAGCATTGAAGCTGAAGACTTTGAAGAACACTTGAAGAATTTGCATGAGGAGGTGCAGAAACATATTAATAAAATGAATACACAATACAAGGCAAAGGTAGACAAGAAAAGAGGACATAAAGAATTTTAGGTGGGAGATGAAGTCATGGTTCATTTGCGAAAGGAGAGATTTCCAGTAGGAACATATAATAAGTTGAAGATGAAGAAGTTTGGACCATGCAAAATACAGAAGAATCATGATTCAGGAAATGCTTATGAAGTAGAGTTGCCCAGTGAACTTAATATTTCATTAGTATTTAACATTTTAGATTTGACAGAATATCATGAGGGAGGTGTTGATCGAGGATTAGATCACAGAAGCATAGTTGAATATTCCAACAACTACTTCAGCTACAGAGGAGATTGAAGACATTTTGGATAGTCGTGTTGGCAGAAGCACAAGGAATAGGACATATGAAGAATATTTGGTCAAATGGAAAGGATGACCCGTAGAAGATTCATCATGGCTATCAAGGGATGAGGTTAACTATCTTGGTTTTCCTTTGACCACCTGAGATGTGACAAGGTCACTTCTCAAATTACCCTGGGTGTCTAATGCATGAGCATCCTGGGTGTAAGAGAAATCTTGCATCACCCAAAAATATTTTCTTGTTTCTTTTCAATAAGGGCTATTTTGTGCAGAGTTACTATTTCTGGAAAGTTACTATTTTTATTAAGTTTTCCGTTTGAGCTAAGAATGTTCTATTTTCTTCCCTGGAGGTTCACTTTGATTGTATCATCCTGCTAGTAAAGTTCCATTGCCAAATCAAATCTAGTTTTGTAGATATTGGATATTTTTGGTATTGGCAGTAGGGTATAGAAACTTTGAACTCAGTTTTAAAGGTTTTAGAGGCTCCGAATGGGGTCAAAACCTTGGCTGAATAGGAAAGCCCTAGTTAGGCATTGTAGAGCATTTCATGGAATTTCTGAAATTGGGTTACGGCGGCCCACCGGGTCAACAGTTGATGAGTTATGGTCTCCGAAAGTTGCGCTACCTGAACTTGAAAATGATAAAATTTCTTCAAAATTTCTTTTTGGGTTCTGAAGTTGTTTGGGCCTACTCTAATTTAATAAAAATGAATAATAATATCTTAGGGTTGTTCAACCTCAAACTTTAGGGTTTGGTTTTTAGAGTCTTCTTGGGCGGTTAAAATGGCTATATATTGAAGGCCCGTAGGGTTGTCTAGGGAAGTTCTGGGTTATGCAGCTGGTGGCTCTGGCTTGCAGATTATTGTAATAAAATGCTCATGTGGCTATGCATGTTGCATTTCTGAAGGTGCATGTTATATTTCAGAATGTTGTAATTTCATTTCATGGTGGATAATAGAAAGCTCATTCCTGTCTTTGCAAATCTTGTTATTCTCAATTTTGTTGTGTGTTTGAGTTAATAAGCGGAGTACCCTTCATCAAGTGGTATTAGAGGAGGAGTTCCTAAGTGTGTAGATAGATCACCGATTATGAGGCAGTTTGCACCAGGACTGTGGTTGTGTGTTTGCCTGATAAGAGCAACAATTCTTCCATGAAGAAACCGTGGTGAGAGTGTTGCAGGTGTGACAGAAGAGGGTTTTAGAGTCCTCCAGAGATAAGTGCAAGCATTGCAAGAGGAGCTGCGTAGAGGAATGAATATTGTGGTTAGAGATGAAAGTGAAGAGGAATCTGAAGAAGAAGGACAAGGTGACCAAGATGCACCATAAGCGCCTAGAAATCCTGAAGATGATAGGCTTTTGAGGGCTATTTCCAAGATTGGAAAGAAACCCAAGATTGAAGTTTCCATGTTTTCAGGAAATCTTAACCCAGAGGAGTTGATCGACTGGATCAATGATGCAGGAGCATCCTGGGTGTAAGGGCAATCTTGCATCACCCAAAAAAAAAATGTGTTTTTCTATTCAATAAGGGCTATTTTGTACAAAGCTGCTATTTTTGGAAACTTGCTATTTTTAGTAAGTTGGTTGTTTGAACTCAGAATGTTCTAATTTTCTAGGTGAAGGTTCATCTTAGTCATTTAAGAATGCCAGTTGAATTTCATTTCCAGATCATCTGTATTGGCGAAGTTATTAAGGATTTACTGTTGAGATTTTAGGGTGCAAAACCTTTGAGCTCAATTTTTAGGACCTTAGAGGCTCTGGATTGAGGTCGAACCCTCAGCTAACTGGCACTTCACAAGTTAGGCACTGTAGATCATGATCTCCCCTTTCTAGAAAGTGGTTATAATAGCCAATCGGAGCTACGGTTCAAAAGGTATGGCTTCCGGAAGTTGGGCTACCTAATCTCATGTTTTGTAAATACTTAAAGCTGACCCTTTTGTAGTAAAAGTGAAAAATAATTAAATGCTAAGGGTAGTCGGCCTTAATGGCTAGATTTCTGGAACCTTCTCAGGCGGTGGAAAATTGCCTATTTAAGGAAGGCCCGTGGTGTTTTCTAGGGCAGTTCTGGGTGTTTATTTGAGGCTTTGTCCTACAGATTATTGTAAGGGATGCCCATGTGGCTTTTGATATTGTAATTCTGAAGTTTGTAATTCCACATTTGTGGAGCCAATAAGAAGCCAATTTTATATTCTTGTAAATTTCTATTGTTTCTCTTTGTTTCTGTCATGTACTTGTGGTATTAAGGGGAGTCCCCTTCATCAAGTGGTATCAAAGTCAGGTTCCTGAGTGTGTAGACAGATCGCCAACTGTGAGGTAGTTTGCACCAGGACCATGGTTAGGGTTTCAGTGATAAGCGCAAAAATGCCTCCATGAAGGGAGCATGGCGGAAGAGCTGGAGGTGTATCGCCTACGGTTAGAGCCCTCCAGAGACAAGTGCAAGCATTGCAGGAAGAGATTCATAGAGGCATGAATCTTTCCATAAGAGAGGAAAGTGAGGACGAAGCTGACGTAGAAGGAGATTTTGATCAGGAAGGTGAAACTTTGAACCAAGAGGAGGAACAAATTTTCTAGGCTATTTCCAAGATCAGGAAAAGACCTAAGCTTGAGGTTCCCACATTTTTGAGAAATCTTAACCTAGAAGAGTTGATCGACTGGATCATTGAAATAGAAGAATATTTTGACTATGAAGATATGGAGGATCCTGATAGGGTCAAATTTGTGAAGGCCCGACTGAAGGGTCATGCGAAGATCTGGTGGCAGGAGATTCAGTTGGAGTGAAATAGAAGAGGAAAGGAGAAAATCACAAGATGGGATCGGATGTTGGATAAATTAAAATGACAGTTCATACCTATTTATTATGAGCTTGATCTACTGAAGAAAATGCAAGGTTTGAAGCAAGCATGAAAATCTGTCCAAGAGTATACAGAGGAATTCTATCTAATCCTCATTCGAATAGGCCATGCAGAAGCTGACAAGGAGAAAGTTTCTCGTTACCTTAATGGGTTGAGGCCGAGCATTCAGGAGGAGTTGAACTTGATCTGAATGAATAGTATTGAAGAGGCCTACTAGTTTTCCCTAAAGGTAGAGGAAAAGTTGAACAAGAAGTTTGAAAGCAGGCAAAGCAGAAGAGGTCGCGGTGGAAGATCTTATGGAGGCCAAAATGAAGATCAGAAAAAGAAGGATGAGGCCAGTAGTAGTCAGGGTCAGAGGGGAAATAATTTCAATCAAAATAATAGAGATCTAAGAGGAAGAGGATGAGGACAAGGATCAGAAAGAGGAGGCTTCCATGGAACATGTTTTCACTGTGGAGAAGAAGGTCATAGGGAATATGAATGTCCTCAATGCCAAGGAAGGGCAGATAGGAGAAATGATGGCCAGGCTAGAGTTGCACATGTGGATGAAGATGCAAATCCATCTCATTCTAAAGATGCTGAAGGAGAAGTCCTAGTTAACAAAAGAGTCCTGCTGAGTGGTGAAAATGAACCTGAGCAAAGGAGGAGCTTGTTTCGCACTAGGTGCAAGTGTGAGAATAAGTGTTGTGATGTGATTAT
>MU227995.1:2205319-2217880 GCA_018584345.1 Thuja plicata | reverse complement strand
AGGCATGGGAGAGACATAGGCTTAAGGCATCTTCATTAATGAGGCATTAATGAAAGCCTTAAAGAAGCAAGGGAGGGTGTAAGAGGATGGCTTGAGAAGGTGGACCTTAAGAAAGTCAAGCTTGAGACAGTGGACTTTCTTAAGTGGGTTGAGTTGTTAAACATTCCCTAATGGAATGTGACAACATTAGGAGGTGGGTTAGAGTAGAATTAGGATTATAATTAGTTTAGCAAGGGGGAAAAGGTTGGGATGGGTTAGAACCCAGGGTAGAAGTGGTTGAGATAGGTTAGGTTGGGGTTTAGGGGAATATTAATAAATGAACTAAACTTATTTAATTCATTTAAAAATATAGGATTTAATTATTTAAATAATTTAATTGCTTTTTAATAATTAGGGGACTATAGCCATTTTAATTAGATTAAATAGGCTACGAGAATGGGTTATTTTGCAAGTGGGTAATTGATTTGGAGATTTATTTAATTCCTTTATAGTTAAACACTCAATAAGTCATTTCATTAGCTCAAAAGGTTAGATAAAGCATACAAAACCCACTAATATCGACCTATTGCCTTCTGACTAAGAGGAGTGTGATTAGTAACATATTAGCCCTCAGAATATGCTACAATCAGTGACGTATACAACCTAGCATGAAGGATTTTAGATTAAAAACAAACTAAAAAGATGATAAATAAGCATTCTAGCTCTAAGCATGTGAATAATAATCATGTAAAAGTAAGAAATATGGAGTGAAATATTAGTCCAGGATTAATCCAACATCATAACAATGTATTTTAAATCGAAGGTGAAGGCTTATTTACTCTCAAAAATGGCTTCTATTTATAAAAGAATGGGAGAGAGAGAGGGGGGACAAGGTAATGAGGTGAGGGCCTCATTAATGGAGGTGTACGAAGCATTAATGCCTTGCGCATTAATAAGGCATGGGAGAGACATAGGCTTAAGAAATATTCATTAATGAGGCATTAATGAATGCCTTAAAGAAGCAAGGGAGGGTGTAAGAGGATGGCTTGAGAAGGTGGACCTTAAGAAAGTCAAGCTTGAGAAAGTGGACTTTCTTAAGTGGGTTGAGTTGTTAAACATTCCCTAATGGAATGTGACAACATTAGGAGGTGGGTTTGAGTAGAATTAGGATTAGAATTAGTTTAGTAAGGGGGGAAAAGGTTGGGATGGGTTAGGTTAGAACCCAGGGTAGAAGTGGTTGAGATAGGTTAGGTTGGGGTTTAGGGGAATATTAATAAATGAATTAAACTTATTTAATTCATTTAAAAACATAGGATTTAATTATTTAAACAATTTAATTGCTTTTTAATAATTAGGGGACTATAGGCATTTTAATTAAATTAAATAGGCTAGGAGAATGGGTTATTTTGCAAGTGGGTAATTGATTTGGAGATTTATTTAATTCCTTTATAGTTAAATACTATAGCCATGTTTGATTTTGATTTGATTTAATTGGTTTGAATTGATTTGAATTATATGGCTATAATAGTTAATATAAATTAGTGATAAAAATCACCTAGTGTGTGCATAAATGTTGACACACTTCTGTGAATCATTCCATTCAAAGTTGCTCAAGAATGAGGCCTCAAATATCGATCCATAGCTCTCTAGTCATGGAGTGTAGAGATATGAAATAGAGGCCCTCAGATTGACCTAGTTGTCCCTATGCAAGTACACCATGAAATGAGAGATTCGAATGCATGAAAATGAGATCTACTCTATATGATAACAATGCATCAAAGGAAATTAATCTAAATGATAACAATGCATAGATAAATCTATGAAAGGAAGTACAATGCAAGATTAATCTATGAAAATAAACATGAATCTAATCTACATGAATAGCCATGAATGCAAGAAGAAGAAGACAAGAAGAGAGAAGTTGCAATATCCAAGCTCAAGTGCTCAAATCCTCCTCCAAAATTAATCTCCAAACCTACAGCATAACAATACTATGAAAAAGATGTATCTAAATGAGACGGAGAGGTCTCCTTTTAAAGAGCAATGGACGGTTGAGATTAAGAGGCAAAAATCAAAGGATATGATTAAGAGGCAAAAATCCCACCACTTAGGAGGATGTGAAGAAAAAGGGATTTTTATTTAATTTTCATTTAATTTATTTCCTTTTTCAACAAATAAAGTGCTTTAAGTGAGGATTTTTATTTATTTAATTAAAAGAGGAATTTTCTTTCAATTAAATAAATTAGAAGAATTTTATTTAATTAAATGGGAGGAATTGAATTTAATTAAATAAGAGGAATTTTATTCAATTAAAAGGGTAATTAAATCTTTTAATTAAATAAGAATGATCAAACCTTAGGAAATATTGAAATAAATGAATAAATTGAATTTGATCAAGGAAATTGATTTGAATTGAAAATGTTTCAAAGCTTTGATTCAGAAATTTGATAAAATGATAAATTGAGAAATGAGGCCCAAAGTCTAGGCGACCATTTTAGGGTGCATACATTTGCCCCTCTTTGACAAATGTGTGGTCGACATGGGAACACATGTAGTCAAAGAATGTAGTTGCAGTGTGAGTTGAAATGGGATCACAAAACAACATAGATGTGTGGTCGAAATGGGAACACATCAGGACAAAAATAAACATATTTGAAAAAGACAAAGTCAACACCCAAATAAGTAATTGACATGTCAGAGATGAGACTGATATAATTGATAAAGCTGAATCAAAGATTGAAGTTTGATAGGTACTGCCCCCTCATGATCGAAATCAAAATGAGATAGAGGAGAAACATGAAATTGATAAATTTTGATCAAATCAAACTAAAGATAAGGTTCTTGATGTAAGAGGAAAGATATAAAGATCACAGAACCAAGGTAGATCAATCATGAAAGATTATGCCCCAAGGTTGAATTAGAAGAAAAGAAGTGAGGTGAAAGCGAATGGAAGATAGAAGTTTGGAAGAGGTAGAAAGAAATGGAGAGAAGAAAGAGAATTTGCCTCAAGAGAGAGAATGCCCCAAAATTAATCAACTGTTTAAAATAGAAAATTTTGATTGAGATCACGAAAGAAGATAAGGAAATGAAGATCAAAATATGATCAGAGTTGATTAAAAGTCCACAAGAAAGATGAAGGAAACCCTCTCAAACTCATAATGCAGCATAAAAATGCAAACTAACATGAAGTCTAACAATGCAAACTACATGAAAATGCAAAGGTATACTTGCAATAGAGCAACAAACATAGGATCTTGTGTTCATCATTCATAAGAGAATGTTAAGAAACTTAGTTTCATCATTGGGCCATTATTAACGGACATCAGAAAATCACACAATTATCACTAGTCACAAGTGCAACTATGAAGATATGAATGCAATTTTATATCGAAAACATCACACAACCATCACTAGCCACGAGCGCAACTATGAAGATATGAATGTGATTTATATCAGATTTGAAATGTGGAAATATTCTAACATAAGCATCAAAGACATAAAGGTCAAGATGACTATGATGTTAGCTTACCCAATTTAATATAGCAAAACCATGCTCTCATCAAGGCATAGAGGCCAAGATGACCAGTAGAACAACTGTGCAAAAACAATGAAGCATAAAGTAGGAAGCAAATAAAAGAATGCCCCATGCTCCAAGTCCTCTAGCTAGGCATCACGGAGAGACTTATTAGACAAGGACACTCAACAAAAATCAATAACAGTCAGTACACAAAGAAAATATCATGACATAGCTCAAGCATTAAGTGTTGCGTTTAAAAATTTAAGTGTGTTAATTGATACTGAGTTCCAAGGATAAGGATCGAATGTTTGCAAGTAGGTACGACCACATGATTAAATGAGGTAAGACCAAACCGATAAGTGTTGAAAAATACTCGATGTCAAGGTTTGTATTGAAAAATGCAGTTGGGGTGGTATTGAAAAATATCATTTGTGAGATGTCCTAAAAACAAATGCATCCAAGAGACCGAAGCTAACATAGGTATGCCCCCTAGACAAAGATAAAGACAAAGACCAATTCCAGACCAAGGCAACAAGGACAAGGCATGATGGAGAAAGGCTAAGTGTCAAGGACACACGCTAAGAAATAGGGGTGCAAAGGCCTCAAGTAGCGCCTATTTCCAGGTTTTCACCACTTGGATTTTATTACAATTTTTTTATTTTTTCACTTTTTTCTTCTTTTTTTTTTTCAAGAATTTTTATAATTTTTTTGAATTTTTGTTACCAAGGCGCCTGCTTCCAAGTTTTCACCAAGGCAATTTTTCTATTTTTCTGAATTTTTTAATTTTTTTTGTATTTTTGGAATATATAATTTTTTTGAAGATACATCAAAGCGCCTATTGCTAGGTTTTCACTAAGATGATCATTTTCTCATGACATTTTCTAATTTTTAGAATTTTTGATAATATATCATTTTTTGGATTTTTTTAGGATCAATAGTTATGTACAAAGGATGCCCCTAGACAGAATGGGCATCATGGATAGAACTTCTTCAGGTGCAAAACATTAATGGGATCAGGGAGCTGTTCTCCCTCCTCTGTAGATAGTAAATAAGCACCTATCCCAAAAGCTACTGTAATAATGTAAGGTCCAAGCCAATTAGGTTCAAATTTTCCCTTTTGATCTCTATGTTGTTGATTCTTATGATTTTCACGTAGGACAAGATCTCCCACTTAGAACTCTCTAGGGTGAACTTTTTTGTTGAAGGCTTTGGACATATGCTTTTGATAGACCCTCATATGGTCAAATGATGCTTGACATTTTTCATCTAGAAGTTATAACTCTTGAAGTCTCATGGTGTGGTAGTCTTCATCTGTAACTAGACCATGGATAGAAACTCCAAGTGAAGGAATCTCAACCTCCAAAGGTAACACTGCTTCGGCACCATATGCAAGGGCAAAAGGAGTAGCCCCCGTAGGAGTACGAATACTCATTCTATAGGCCCACAAAGCCAGATTTATCTGTAAATGCCAATCTCTACCATTATTACACACTATTCTATGCAAAATTTTAAGAATGGTCTTGTTTGATGCCTTTGCTTGACCATTTCCTTGCGGGAAGTAAATGGAGGACCAATGTTGTTTAATCTTGAATTTCTTGCAGAGTTGTTTAAGGTCCTTATTTTTAAACTGGCCTCTGTTGTCAGTAATAATCTTGGAAGGAACTCCATATCGACAGATGATATGGTTTAGAATGAATAGAGAGACTGTCTTGCCAGAGGCAACAAAAAGTGGGATAACTTCTACCCATTTAGTAAAGTAATCAGTAGCAGTAATGATAAATTTGTGTCCACCTGATGAGTTGGGATGAATTTTCCCAATGAGGTCAAAGGCCCAGCACTAAAATGGCCAATGAGATATAGAAGGAATGAGCTCCTTACCGGGAGCATGTATCAGGTTACCATGTTTTTAACACTTTTCACATGACTTTGCAAAAGCTACTGCATCAATCTGCATCGTGGGCCAATAGTACCCTGCCCTAAGCAACCTTCAGGCCATGGAAAGACCATTGGAGTGTCCGCCACATATGCCCTTATGAATTTCAACTAATGATTGATCAAATTCTTCCTTTTCTAGGCATCTTAAAAGTGTTCCATCTAGACCCCTCCTATACAAATCACCAGTGATAAGGGAATGGCGAGAGGCGCTTTGGGTAAGGTTTCTACGTTCAAATTTGTTAAAGGTTTCAGGTATAATTCCATCACAAAGATATAAGTAAATGGCACCATAACGAGAGGATCCATGACCAACAATGGTACAAATAATATGGCTTTCTTGGGAGTCAAAGATAGGGTGATGTAGCTCTTCCACCAGGAATTCAAATCTTGACTCATGTTGTTCTAACTGAAGGAGTGAAGCAAGGGTAGCCATAGCATCAGCTGCTTTGTTTTTTGCTCTAGGGATTTGCTGAAATGTGACAAATGTGAAGTATCTCTTTAAGGAATCAACCATTTTCTTGTAAGGTACCATTTTCTCATGCTTTGTTTGACATTCATCATTAACTTGGTTGATTATCAACTATGAGTCTCCATAGATGTGTAACTCTATAATTCTCCATTCTATAGCTATCTTGAGACCATTTGTTAAAGCTTCATACTCAAAAATATTGTTTGTACATGGGAACAATAATTTATAAGATTTTGGAATTGTGTACCCATGAGGAGAAACAAACAACACACCAGGTCCTGAACCATTTTGCATAAAAGATCCATCAAAGAACATCTTCCAAGTTCTTTCAGTCATATACATAAGATGCTCATCTAGGAAGTGAAATTGAATAGGTGCATTATATTTTAATGGGAAATTAGCCAATTGATCTGCTATAGCTTGTCCTTTGATTGCTTTTCTCTCAATGTACTCTATATCAAATTTTGAAAGTACCATCATCCATTTAGCAAGTCTACCTATGAGGGAAGCCTTACTTAGCAAATATTTGAGTGGATCTATTTTTTCTATGAGGTGTATAGTATGTGCAAGCATGTAATGTCGCAAGTTTTGGGAAGCAAACACAACAACAAGGCAAGCTTTCTCAATGATAGTGTAATTAACCTCATATGAAACAAGAGTATGGCTAATGTAGTATATTTCTCTTTCTTTCCCATTATCATCAAGTTGAGCTAGTAATTCCCCCAAGGAAGATTCTATTGCTGAAATGTACAAAATAAGAGGTTTCCCTGGGATAGGAGGCATTAAAATAGGAGGATTGGCCAAGTACTGCTTAATTTGATCTATGCTCTTTTGACAATCCTCATTCCAAATACATTTGACTCCTTTATGCAAGTTCTTATTGAAGGGTTGAGCTCTATCTACCAATTGTGAAATAAATCTCCTTATAGATTGAAGACGTCCCTGAAGACTCCTCATTTGACTAATGTTTTTAGGAGGTGGCATGTCAAGGATTGCTTGAAAATTTTCAGGGTGCACCTCTATTCCTTTTTCTAAAATAATAAATCCAAGTAACTTTCCTGAGGTGACTCCAAATGCACACTTTTTAGGATTTAGCCTTAGTTGAAAATTTTCCATGCGATCTAGAATTACTTCCAAATCATCTAAGTGTGTATCTCTTTGTTTGGATTTGGCCAAAGTGTCATCTACATAGCCTTCCATATTCTTATGCATCTTATCATGAAAAATAGTTGTCATTTCTCTTTGATAGGTAGCTCCTACATTTTTTAATCCAAAAGGCATAATGTTCCAACAATAGGTTGCCCATGCAGTCTTTTCTTGATCTTCAGGAGCTATCTTAATTTGATTCTACCCAGAAAAACCATCCATCAAAGAATAAATTTCATAACCCGCAGTCATATCCACTATCATGTCTATATTAGGGAGTGGAAAGTCATCCTTTGGGCATGCTTTATTGAGATCTCTAAAATCTGTGCAAACTGGAATGGATTTGTCATGTTTGGAAACTGGTACAATATTTGATATCCATTCAACATAAGCAATAGCTCTTATAAATTTTGCTCCAAGGAGCTTCTCTAATTCGGCTTTGACTAGAAGAGCTATATGAGGATGCATTTTCCTCAACTTTTGTTTAACTGGTTTGACATTTGGAGCTATAGATAAGTGATGCATAATAAGATTGATGTCCAATCCTGGCATATCTAAATAAGTCCATGAAAAATTGATCTTATTTCTTTGTAAGAACTTAGTATAAGATTCTTTTTGTATTGGTGACAAGGACTCAGCCAAGTGTACTATTTGTGGAGCCTCATTTGTACCCAAATTAACTACTTGTGTTGGCTCAATAAGCACTGAAGATTGATCTTGAAAATAACTGGGAAGATGATCAAGTACCTCATCCTTAGGTGCCTCAGAGAGGTTTTCACCCTTGGATACATCATTTCTTTTTACTTTTTTTGGTTCTGACACCGCCACATAGTGGTTTTTTCCATCAGAACACCTATTCTTTTTATTTTCTTTTCTCTTTATCTTGTGACTAAGGTACTTGATGTCTGGCTCTGTCATGCTGGTAGCCGATTCACTAGTGGAAGAGACTACGGGTTCAATAGCATTTAGGTAACAAGCTATCTCATAATCATTTTGGAATGTCAAAAGCTTAGGTTTTTGATAGCCCTGGGACCAATCAATAAGGTTAGGATGAATAAGAGGCAAGTCAATGACTAGTTAAAGGGTATAAATATGGATGATATTATTGCTGGTGACTGAAGAGTCAGAGTCCATCAAGTATCCCTCTAAGCTACCCAAATCGGGATTCATCCTAACAAGCATAGAATCGTCCACTAAGGCAACATGTGGGTTCAAAACCTCTAATCCTACATGTGACTCATTGGCTAACTCAGATTGAGAACTATAAATGTGAACAACATCAATATCTCTATCAACTATTATGGACTCAGAAAATGAGTCCCATTCATACTCATTAGAACTGGTATCTGAACTGTGACTAGGATGCTTACACCATGAAGGCTTGGGACATCATGATGTTCAAGGTCCAGCTTCATCAAAAGTAGCATTTTCTCTTTCTATTAAATGAGCAAGATTCTTTCTTTGACACTCTCTCAAAGGATCTTCAATATCTGATTCTTGTTCTAAAGTTGCAACTGATGCATGAGTAACTAAAATATATGAATCTCCCCAAAGGAGAGTATTGGAAGGGACCCAATCTTCACACATATCTTTCTGATTTGTTAAATTAGGTTCATACTCTGGTTCATCATCACTTTCCAACTTCTCAAAGAGAGGATTGGTATGCTTTTTGCATTTTTCAAATCCTAGGTCAACTGGTTTTTTAGACTTGCATCCAAATTTAGCATGATCAAGAGGTTCTGACCTAGCATCCAAATTGTGATTAAGAGGGCCATACCTAGGATAGCCCATATTCTTGACAAAAGTATATCCTCTCCCATAAGCTTTAGGAGAAGGGGAGAAATTCTCATTGTGCTTATATTTTTCTTCTTGATATATCCAGTCTCTAACAAATGTTTCCTCTTTCTCATTTTGAATAGGCACTGATGATTCCACAAACTTATCAAATAGTGTCATAGATGAAGAGGAAGGCTTCATATCTTTTGAAGGTTTACCATAAGACCTAGGTGAAACTGACAATGTTGTGAGGGAGTTGAGTTGACACCCCACCATACCAAGGTCTATTGTCTTAAAATTGTCTTTACATTTTGCTAAGGTAGCATCAAAATCTTCTGCTTCTCTATTGAGGGGAACATTAGCCCCTGCTGAAATTGTGTTAACAGATAAAGTGTTATCCCCAGGTATACAAATCTCTATTCCATTGTAGGGGAACTTAACACATTGATGGTAGGTAGACGACACTGCTTGCATATCATGAATCCATGGCCTACCAAGTAAACTATTATATGCAAGGGGTCCAACATCAACTATTTGAAACAAAATATCTTTTTCAATAGGGCCAATCCTAACATGAAGGAAAACCAACCCCTTGGAACTTGTTTCTGCCTCATCATAGGATTTGATAGTGATTCTCTTTCTGGTATCTATAACTTCTTCAGAATAACCCAATTCTTTCAAAAGAATAAAAGAACAAATATTAAGCCCAACACCCCCATCTATCAACACGTGCCTAACATGGGTTCTATGGATCATGACCTCAATATGAAGGGTAAGATTGTGTAGATGGCTCAAAGATTTATCATCATCTTCGGAAAATGTAAGGTAATGAGGGCTAGCAATGTGATTAACCATATTATAGAATTTATCAATATCTAAGTTGTTGGAGACATTTGTCATACGCAAAGCATCCTCAAGGATTTGTTTATGTCTTGGACACAACTGTAAAAGCTCAAAGATCAAAATATGAGCGGATGTTCTTTGTAACTGGTCAACACGATTGTAGTTTGATTTAAGATTGATAGCTGGCTTCAAGATAACAGGTTTAGATGCCATTGGTTTAGACTTATTGGATTGACTTGAATTGGGTCCCTTAATGACAATAGGACCTTGACTTCGGGTAACAACATTAAGGGCTTGAGATGAACTTCTAGAGTTGGGGCCCCTTAGCACCACAACAGGTTCTTTATCAAAAATAGGAGGAGAGTCTTCATCTAGATCATAACCATAAGGATCTCTTCCACTCATCATGTTAACACTTTCCTCCACAAATTCAAGCATGTTGATGGTATTCTCTACATCTGCATAAGTATAGTTAATAGCAGCTTTGCCATTCTTAGGTTTAGAGGTTTCCCCCTTTTCATGTTTGGGCAAAGGTTCCTTGAAGGCTGTGTGATCAACGTTGGTTTTCAATCCATCTACTACAAGTTTTCCATTCTCAATAAGGTCTTGGATGAGATTCTTGAATCTTGGGCAATTTTAAACATTATGCCCAATACCATTATGAAATATGCAAAATTATTTTTCTTTCCACCACCATGGTTTAGGCTCAGGTATACAAAAATGTGCCACATCTAGAGGATGTGCCAAATTGCTATCAATAAGTTTCTGTAAAATTTCCCCATATGTTTCACCAAGTTTTGTAAATTGACGTCTTTCACTCTTAGGCTTACCTTGGTAACTTGGTTTACTTTCTTGTTGATTGGATGTATTGAGCATTGTAGCTTGAACAGTGCTAGATAAGTGTAGCATAGGTTGATCTTTATGTTGGGAGGAATCCACAACTCCATAGTTAACCACTTGTTTGTTCTTATTCCAATATTGGTTCTTCCCTTTATCCTTGTTATAATTGTTGTTGTTTTGACCATTGTTGTTGTTATTGCCTTGTCTAGTCAAAATTCCTTGGTCTCTCAAAACATCCTCAATTTGGCATGCATTCTCAACCATGGTGTCAAATGAATCAAAAACCATTTTCTTAACTTCATACCGCACTTCAGGGACCAAATTGTTAACAAGAATATCAATACTTTCATTATCAGGAATATTCCCAGAATAACAAGAACACTTTCATCTCCATCTTGGCAAGAACATAACAAAGGACTCTCCTTGATTTTTCTTTAAGTTGCATAAGTCCAACAAAGTGATAGATCTTGAAATATTGTATGCAAAGTGTTGAACAAATCTTTGAACAAGCTCTTTGAAATTCTTAACAGGAGGAGTTATCTTAGTAAACCATTCCATTGCTTGCCCCCTAAGACTTCATGGGAATAACCTCATGAGGTATGAATCATCTTGATGAAACTCAAAACTAGTGGTATAAAATTGTTGCATGTGATCATGTGGATCTCCATTTCCATCATACTTGTCATATTGAGGAATTTCAACCTTTCTAGGAAATTCTTTCATGTCAACACTCTTATCAAAAGTATTAGGACAAATCAAGTCCAATGAGAAAGAATTCTTAGGTCCAGTCATCTTGGCCACTTGTTTTAGCACTTCATCCATCCTTTCTTCTTGAGATGGATCTTGTCTCTTAATCTTTCTATCCACATCATAGTTGTAATGGACCTTAGCCCCATTATGAATTAGACTCTTTAGGATCTTATCTTGGTTTTTCTTCACATACTTCTCCACATACTATTGAAAGAATGGTTCTTGTTGCATGTGCATAAAATCTTGGGTAGTGTGATCACAAGTCATGTTACTACCTCTATATTGTGAACCATAATGAGCTCATTGCAAAGATGGCTTTGAGCTTCTATGAGGAGTTTGTCTCCTATGATGATCATGTCTAGAAATTCTTCTTCCTCGAGGACTAGGAGACCGTAATGGTGATCTTGAATGTCTCCTACTTCTTGGGGTCCTAGGAGGAGTGGATGGAGGAGAACCGTTTCCACCACTAATATGGATATGGTTAAATGGACCATGAAGTTGTCTAGCCAAGAGCCTAGCTTGCTCCTCTTGAAGGGTTTTTCTTTCCATTTCCATTAAAGCTTGTTTCTCAAAATCTAGACATTTAATTTGTTCTTGCTTATGAATTTGTTCATCTTGGAAAACCTTCTTTTCATGCTTTATCCTCTTGAGTCTATCACTCATGTAGTTGTTAGATTTTTTAAGAGGTGAGCTTGGTCTTGAATGTTGAAACAAGTTGTTGGTATAAGTTGCATTGATGTGAGCATCATGAAGTTCATCTCCTTGTTTCTCATGTTGGGATAACTCATCATCATAGAAAGGTCTCTTACCTTTCTCTCTCTCAGCCCTTTGATGTGCATCAAAATATCTTGTCAAAATAAGGGGTGAGGTTGGTCTACTATTGTGAGAAGAACCACTGAAGAAAAGAGCATGTCCACTCCTTGCATAAAACTCCTCATAACATTTATCCATGGCTTCTCTCTCTCTCTCTGAGTCATTGTGTGGCTCATATCCATAGAAGAGTGAGAAGATGCTAAGGGGATACCCAACTCACTAAGGTGACTCTTGGAATCAAACCAAATCTCTGAGGTAATCCTAGGTGATTGATCAAATATGGGTCCTTTTTCCTTATGTCTTTGGAGAGTTTGAACTAAAGGTAATTGGTTAAAAACCACTTGAGGTCATTTTCCTTGATTTACGTGATATCTTGTTGTAACTGGCATGAAAGAAAAGGTACTAGTTGATAGGATTACCCTAAGAAATGTTGGTACCAAACTAGGATAGAAAAGGCATTAACTTGTCCAAAAAGAGGTGATAAGATAGAAAT
>MU227995.1:2179527-2194374 GCA_018584345.1 Thuja plicata | reverse complement strand
ATTTTCATTTAATTTATTTCCTTTTTCAACAAATAAAGTGCTTTAAGTGGGGATTTTTATTTATTTAATTAAAAGAGGGATTTTCTTTCAATTAAATAAATTAGAAGAATTTTATTTAATTAAATGGAAGGAATTGAATTTAATTAAATAAGAGGAATTTTATTCAATTAAAAGGGAAATTAAATCTTTTAATTAAATAAGAATGATCAAACCTTAGGAAATATTGAAATAATTGAATAAATTGAATTTGATCAAGGAAATTGATTTGAATTGAAAATGTTTCAAAGCTTTGAATTAGAAATTTTTATAAAATGATAAATTGAGAAATGGGGCCCAAAGTCTAGGCGACCATTTTAGGGTGCATACACCTAGGACATTAAATTGATTCAAAGAATTATGCCAAGCAGTAACAGGGTCATTTGGACATAATCGAGGGTATGATCACACTTAGGGAAAATAGGGTCCATAGTTGGAACAGACCAAATTTAGGTGGTTACATTTGCCCCTCTTTGAATTGATGTGCGAGCAACACATTGATTCAAAGAAAGTTTTTTGATTTTGACTTCAGAAAGATTGAGAATCCCGTTCTTGGTTGTCGAACGAAATATTGATGAGATTAGTCTCGCACTTGATCAAACCAAACTGATATAATTGACTTTGAAATTGGTTGTCGCCCAAAGATCAATAAAAGATTTTAAAAATACCAATTCTAAACTTGGTTGTCGTCCAAAGATTGATAATACTAATTCTGAACTTGGTTCTCGTCCAAAAGCTAGTATGAAGCTGCTAGGAGCTTAATTAATAAAAAAAATATTTTTAAAATGAGGAAACATAAGATATCCAGCTCATGGGAACCAAAGCTTTTTATCCAACAGTTCCGACTTTAGTCAAGGAAACTATTATGCCCCTAGTTTGTTTGATAATGAAGTCATTTTTAATGCAGTTTCGAGCGAAAATTTAATTGATGATAGTGTGATCATGCCCCCTCAAGAATGAAATTGAAGGAAAAGAAATAAAATCCCTTAGTTGAATGAGCGTATTAATTGCAGGAAGCAGTTAGGGCAAGAAAGAATGAAGTAGAAGAAGTGGGGCTGTGTTTAAGAGTAAACACACAAGTACCAAGTTAATCACATTGAACATATGAGTTCAATTTTGTTCCTGATAGATCAAAGATTTTGGGAAGCATGGGTATTAGTAATAAACTTAGATTTCAGATGAATTATAAATAGAAAGGAGTTTGAGCTCAAATCCTTATGTTTTTTTTTTTTTTTGCAAAAATGCATTATGCAATCTCTAAATGCAACTATATGCAGACTCTTAGGACTTTGTCACTGATTAGGAAATATTGCAACATTTTTATCATCATTGGGCAGTTTTGGAATGGATACCATCTGATTGTACAACCATCACTAATACCCACTGATATTATGAAAGTATGAATACTATGTTTTATTGAAATGTCAGAAATAGACTTAGGCATCAAGGCATAGAAGCCAGGATAAAAATAGTCACCTTCCTTTTAATATACTATATTCTGAGTAAGGCAAGATATTGGACCCACAATGACCTTGAAAATTCATATCCTTGGGTACATTATGATTCGTATACCTTAGTGAGAATCTAGATAAGAAAATAGACAAGAAAATTGTGCCAAACTCACCGTAGTTCACACATAACAAAGATCGAGATATATACGGCTATCTACTCATAGTAGCAGCTCTTACCATAAACATCCAAGTTAGGTGAAATTTATAGGATCATTTGGAACAATCACCATACACATAAAAATCAAGAAAACATTATGCCCCCTATCCTTGCGACTCTTTGTCTTTGTGCAGACGTCATTGAGTAACTAAGAAGGTATAATAAACCATCAATTGAGAATCAATCAAATAAAATTTATAATTACTTAGATGCCCCTAGTTGAAAATATCATCAGGACATTTAAAGAATCATAATCAAACCATTATCAAACTATGTGTTTAAGTGGTACTTGTTCATTCATCTGTTAAACACAGTAGAGATTCATCAATCAGAAAATTGTAATATAAGCAATATGGCATTCCATGTTTGTGCATTGATATGAAAATCCATTTATGTTTGCGGTCCAATATAGCCTTGTAGGAACTCTGTTAATGTAAATTTCATGTCTGGATATGTGATGTTTGAAAAGACACCTTGGTTTTGTAAAAGTGACATTGTTTTGCATGTATCGAGAAACATTGTGTCTGTGAGGCAAACCATACTAGAGCAACCTAGCAACCGCGACGGACTATGCCAACAAAGATGCCCCCAGTGCAGAATAACTTATTCCTAGGACATAAATGTAGACAAATCCCAAGCGAGGATAATATAGTCATTGAGGAAATGAAGTCAGCGTATGAGCACAGTCAAAATTATGAAGGTCTATTATCAGTAGTGCATTGATAGATGGAGCGCCAAAACACAAGTGACACCTGATTGCCAAGTTTTCACCACTTGGCTAGATCTTTTCTTTTTATTTTTGCTACCAATATGCCTGTTTTACCAGGTTCACATCAAGGCACTTTTCTCTTTTTCAAATTTTTTTCTATTTTTGCTATTTTTGAATATTTTTTTAGTATCAAGGCACCTGTTTACCAGGTTTTCACCAAAGATACCCTTTTTTGTAGGACTTTTTCCACTATTTTTGGATTTCTTTAGGATTAATTTTCTGAATGTTTTTGGTATTTTGTAAGAAATTTTTGTTGTACAGGCTCTGCTAGCCGAACATTAAGTGTAGAACCACTTGAAATGTAGAGTATTGATAGGGTCTGGAAGAACGTCTCCCTCAAGTGTAGCCAATCGATAAGCTCCAGTACCAAAAGTAGCAGTGATAACATAAGGTCCTAGCTAGTTAGGTTCAAATTTTCCTTTCTGCTCCCTGTTAGGCTAGTTCTTAGGATTCTCTTTGAGGAAGAGATCTCCTACTTCAAATTTGTGTGGTTTGACCTTCTTGTTGTAACCTTTGGACATTCTTGCTTGGTACACTTTGAGGTGATCGAACGCTTGTTGCCTGCGCTCATCTAGTAGGTCCAGAGAATTTACCCGATCAATGCGCTACTGCTCATTAGTAACCAGTCCTTGTAAAGATATCTACAAAGATGGGATTTCAACCTCAATAGGTAATACTTCTTCAGTGCCATAGACTAGAGAAAATGGCATGGATCCAGTTGGTGTTCTGATGCTTGTTCTATAGGCCCATAGTGCCAGATTTAGTTGTAAGTGCCAGTCTCTGCCAGACATGCACACAGTTTTGTGTAGGATTTTGAGAATATTTTTGTTAAATGCCTCAGCCTGTCCATTACCTTGAGGGTAATAGATTGAGGAGCAATGTTGAGTGATATGGAATTTTTTACAGAGGTCATCAATGTCTTGATTTTTAAATTGGCCCCCATTGTTTGTCACAATTGAAGAGGGTATCCCATATCTACAAATAATGTAGTTAAGAAAGAACATAGCTACCTATTTTCTAGTGGCTTTGATTAGCAACACGGCTTCAACCCACTTTGTGAAATACTCAGTGGTCGTAATGATAAACTTGTGTCCATTGGAAGAGTTGGGATATATTTGTCCAACCAAGTCAAAGGCCCATTGCTGAAATGGCCAATGTGTTATGAAAGGTATAAGTTCTCTGGCAGGAGCATGAATAGGGTTGCCATGTGTCTGGCATTTAAGACATGCTTTGGAAAATTGAATAGAATATTTCTCCATGGTAGGCCAATAATAGCCTACTCTGAGTAGTTTCTTGGCCAATGAAAAGTCGTTCAAGTGTGATCCACATACACCTTCGTGGACATCTTTTAATGCTAGATCAGACTCTTCGAGTTCTAAAAACTGAAGAAGGGTTTAGTCGAGACCGTGTCGATATAGGTTATTAGTTATGAGTACGTAACGTGATGCTGTCCTAATCAGGGATCTTTTCTCATTTCTGGATAAATTGGCAGAAATGGTTTCATCAGAAAGGTACGTAATGATACTGGCATACCGAGATTGATCTGGGGTATTTAAGGCACATATTACCTGGTAGTTAGGGTTAGCAAAGATAGGATAGGATATTTCTTCCACCAAGAAGTCATAGTGGAATTGATGCTCCTCCAGTTGTAACATGGATGCTAAGGTAGCCATAGCATCTGCAGCTTTGTTTTCTGATCTTGGTATCTGTTGGAAGGTGACGAAGACAAAGTATTTCTTTAGATAATCAACTAGTTGCTTGTAGGGCATCAAATTTTCATCTTTTTTTTGATACTCCCCATTGACTTGATTGATAATTAGTTGGGAGTCACCATACACGTATAACTCTATGATCCTCCATTCCATAGCTAGCTTGAGTTCGTCGACCAACACTTCATATTCTGAGATGTTGTTGGTGCATGGAAACATCAACTTGTAAGATTTGGGAATCTTGTATCCTTGTAGAGTTATGAAGAGGACCCCTGCTCCAGATCCTTGTTGAGTAAATGAACCATCAAAGTACATCTTCCATGGATGTTCTGTGAGATGCATGATTATTTCATCAGGAAATTCAATTAGTATAGGTTGATCATCCTGGAGTGGTGAATCCGCCAATTGATTTGCAAGTACCTGTCCTTTGATAGCCCTCCATTCTACATATTCAATGTTGAACTCACTTAGAATCAGGACCCATTTCACCAAACATCCTGTTAGTGTTGTTCTTCTCAAAAGATATTTTAGAGGATCAATCTTAGCAATGAGCTACACTGTATGAGAAAGCATGTAGTGCCTCAATTTTTGTGATGCAAAGACGACTGCTAAGCATGCTTTTCTATAATGCTATAATTGAGCTCGTAAGTGACGAGTGTTCTACTGATGTAGTAGATAGCTCATTCTTTCTTTGTTTCATCTTCTTGTGCCAGTAATACTCCCAGGGATGTAGTTGTAGCTGAAATATATAGGAGTAAGGGTTTTCCATGAATAGGCACCATAATAATAGGTGGAGCAGCCAGATACCCCTTCAATTCTCTGAAGTTTTCTTCATAATGTTCATCCCATTTGAAGGTAACCCCTTTATGTAGTATCTTAGTAAAAGGTTGGGCCTTATCTGCAAGTTGGGACATGAACCTCCTGATAGACTGGAGTCTCCTTTATAGAGTCCTCATTTGACTGATATTATGTTGAGGAGTCATCTCTAGAATAGCTTTTACCTTTGTAGGATCTACCTCGATTCCCTTTGCTGATACTATGAATCCTAGAAGCTTGCCTGATTGGACTCCGAAGGCACATTCCTTTGGATTGAGCTTGAGTTGGAACTGTTCTATTCGATCTAAGATCTTTCTTAAGTCAGCAATGTGAGTACCTCTCTCCTTAGATTTAGCCAATGTGTCATCGACATAGTCCTCCATGTTCTTGTGCATCATGTCATGGAATATTGTTGTCATGGCTCTTTGATATGTTGCACCTGCATTATTTAACCCGAAAGGCATGAAATTCTAGCAAAAGGTCCCCAATGCACATGTGAATGTGGTTTTCTCTTAATTCTCAGGGGCGAACTTGATTTGATTATAGCCCAAGAATCCATCCATTAATGAATACATCTGGTAGCCTACCGTAAGATCTATGATCATGTTAATGTTTGGAAGAGGGAAGTTATCTTTTAGACATGCTTTGTTTAGGTCTTTGAAGTCCATACAGATCCTGATAGATTTATCAGTTTTAGAAATGGGAACCACATTGGATATCCATGCTGCATAGGCAATGACTCAAATGAAGCCAGCTTTTAACAAATTTTCTAGCTCTGCTTTCACCAATAATGCAACATGTGGGTGCATCTTTCTAAGCTTTTGTTTTATGGGCTTGATCCCAGGAGCTATAGACAAGTGGTGCATGATGTGATTAGGATCTAGCCCTGGAATATTGATATAAGACCATGCAAAGTTGATCTTTTTCTCTTTCAGGAACTCTGTGAACTGTACCATTTCTTCTTCTGATAGAGATTGTGCCAGATGAACTATTTGAGGATTTTCATTAGTGCCCAAGTTTACTGGTTGTGTTGGTTCAATTAATATTGAAGATATTTCCTAAAAGTGTTCAAGGAGGATATCAAGAGTCTCATCCTTTGGCACCTCAGAGAGGTTTTCAGCATTGGATATGTCTTTTTTCTTTACTATTTTGGGATCTGATACTGCCACATAGTGGTTTTCACCATCAGTCCGCTTTTTATTTTTATTTTTCAGTTTGTGACTAAGAAACTTGACATCCTCCTGTGACATATTCTCGCTCCTTACATTAGTGGAAGAATGGTATGGTTCACAAGCATTGAGATAACAAGCTAGGGAGTGGTCATTGGAAAAGTCAAGGATAGGAGTAGGATCTGTTTCAGTCCAATCAATTAGCTTTAGAAGTACCAATTTTAGGGAGTCAAATTCTGGGAAGGACAACATCGTGTTAGCATCAAGACTATTAACTGACATGACATGATCTGTTAAGTTAATTTCTTCGATATTTAGATCAACAAGAGTGAGATTGTCATTAAAAGGGTCATTTTTATTCATATATGGATCAAACTCTAGCGACTCATTAGTAGAAATCTCATTATTATCTCTCTGTAAATGGAGGCTTCTTGCTTGTAGCCTATGAAATTCTTCTAGAGTTATGTATTCACCAGTGTCTCCATCAATGGTCAGGGGAAGGAACTCTTCTTCTGCTTTAGGAGGATCTACATCATTGAAAGGAGTGTCAGATCATTTACTAGGAGTTGAGGGAGCTGCAAATATGTGAATTGTATCTATTCCAATATCTTCAAAGGCAATAGATAGCCGATCCCACTCATAGTCATGAGAGTCTGTGACATCATCATCAGATCTGTTTAAGTATTCAACAATGGTTATTTGATGGACTTGATTAGCTGCTTGGAGATCAAAGTGAGGTAGATCAAGGACATGTGAATTTGTGACCAATTGCCCCCAGTTAGGATGTAAATTCTGGGGCCAGGGTACCTCTTGAGTGATTGTTGCTATTGTGTCTCCTACCTCTTGAATGGGAGGTTGTGCTAGCAAAGGAGTGTGAAGATCCTGTGGTACCTCAAAGCTAGGTACATAGCATTCTCCTTGATATTCTAGATTCTCTGCACCAATATGTAGCAATCTCTCATAAGGCCATGGTTCTAGTATTATCTCATCTGTTTTATCACTCATTGTTTCTGAAGGTGGACTCTCTTTCAAAGTAGGTTTATTAATTTTAGCATTAAACCCCAGTCCCATTTTATCTCTTGTGTTGTGGAACTCCATGGGTATAGGCTCAACAATGCCTCGTCCTATGTCATTTAGAGGTCCCTTTCCTTTGTAACCCATTTGCGTGAGGAAATCATATCCCTTTCCATACTATTCTAGGGATATTTCCACATGTTTGACCTCAGATTCCACTGGTTCACCTTTGTAAAGCCAATCCAAGACTGCCTATTCTTCTGTGCTGTCTGAAGAAGATGTGGATGCCTTTATCATGCCAGTTGCCTTGTGTACTTCTAGCTCTTTTAACACTAGAGGCGTGAATGTTGATGAAGGTTTTCCATAGGATCTAGGTGACACTGGAAGTTCTGTCAATGAGGGAGTTAAGTCCAGCTTGTACTCTCCCATACCTGTTTCTTAAAGTTTCAATGTTTTTCTAAAACTCTTCATAACCATCTCCTTGGTGGTTTCAGGAGTGACTGCATCCATAGCCTCTTTGTTGTGTGGGATCATGCTACCTGCTTTAATATTGTTGCAAGTGTAGTTGGCATTTGTGGGAATTGTCACTTCTATCCCATTATGTGGGAACTTTATGCATTGGTGATAAGTGGATGGTACAACTTGCATTTCGTGAATCCATGGTCTCCCCAGTAGAATATTGTAGGCTAGTGGTAGATCCAGAACTTGACATATGATGTTCCTCTTAATCGGTCCAACTCTGATAGGTAGAGCAATAAGACCTCTGGAGGATCTTTCTTCCTCATCATAAGCTTTGATGGTTATCTTGTTTCTAGTGTCAATTGTTTGTTTTGAGAGATCCAGTCTCCTGACAAGATCTAGTGTACAGATATTCAATCTTGCACCTCCATCTATCAATACGTGCCTAACATGGGATGTATGAATAAGGACTTCAATATGGAGGGGTTGATTGTGTGGATGGGTTAATGATTTGTCATGCTCTTCAGAGAAGGAGAGGTAATGTCGCATTGAGATGTGATTGACCATCGCTTGAAATTTGTCTATATCAATATCCTTTGGAACATTAGCAGCATGTAGGGCTTGTTCTAGGATTTCCCTATGTACTGTGGATATCTTGAGCAACTCGAAGATGGAAATTTTGGCAGCGATTCGTTGCAATTGGTCTACCAAGTCATATTTTGCTCCGGGGATAGTGACCATGTGTTTTGCCATTGGTTTAGAAATGGTTATAATAGGAACCTTGGATGTTGATGTTGATGTCAGTTTTGGAGGTCCTTTGATTGTAACCTGAGCTTGGCTCCGTGTTATAGCATTTGAGGAGGATGAGGCACCTTTAATTGTGATCACATTGATGGATTTGGTTTTACTATTGAGCATATTAATCACATTGTCACTTTTGGAATAGGTGTAGTTTACCTCATTACCTTTCCCTTTGGATGTTTCTCCTTGATTGTAATTAGGAAATGGTTTATTGAATGCTGTGTGATCCTCATTGGTAGTATGTCTGTCAAATTTGATCTTACCTCCTTCAATGAGGTCCTAGATAACATGTTTAAGTTTGAGGCAATTGTTAGTCTTAGGTCCCTTGTTTTTATGGAAGACACAATAGGAATTACCATCCCACCACCTGGGTTTGACCATTGGTTCCCATGGTTTAGAATCAGGAATCATAAGAACTTTTTTATCCACTAGTGTTTTCAAAATGGTCTCAAGAGGTTCCCCAAAGGAGTGAATGTTCTTTGGGGTTTTGAAGTCCATGTTCATTCTTTGTTGTTATCATTGCTTGCTTTGGAGATGGGAGGTGTTATCTTAGCATCTTTTATTGCTTGCATGCCATTAGTTAGATTGAATGCCTCTGGTTTGGGATTAATGATAGAGGCATCAACCACCTTGTCATTAACAAAATTTTTCTTTTGTTTCCACCACTTAGGCTTGGAGTTGGAGTTACTGCCTTTGTTTTCATTTTGAAGGGTGATCTCTCCCCTTTTGACCATGACTTCCTCAATACAGAGGGCATTTTTAATCATCCTATCAAAGCTAGGAGAGTCTTGCATTTGTAGAGCATAGCTCAATTTTGGCACTAGATTATTAATGAAGATCTCCATTTTTTCCATTTCGGGAATGACCCTTGAATATTGTGCAAAAATCTTCCTCCATCTTTGTAGGAAGTGTGTGAATGATTCTCCTACTTGTTGTTTGTTATTACATAGATCCATCATAGTTACATCATGTTGGATGTTGTAGGAGTAATTTTGAATGAACCTTTGGATTAACTCTTCGAATGTCTTGACCTTAGGGTTTAGTTTTGAGAACCATTCCATGACATTACCTCCTAGACTTCCTGGAAACAGTCGCATGAGGTATGTGGGTTTGTGCATATATTTTATGGAAGACACAATAGGAATTACCATCCCACCACCTGGGTTTGACCATTGGTTCCCATGGTTTAGAATCAAGAATCGTAAGAACTTTGTTATCCACCAGTGTTTTCAAAACGGTCTCAAGAGGTTCCCCAAAGGAGTGAATGTTCTTTGGGTTTTTGAAGTCCATGTTCATTCTTTGTTGTTATCATTGCTTGCTTTAAAGATGGGAGGTGTTATCTTAGCATCTTTGCTTGCTTGCATGCCATTAGTCAGATTGAATGCCTCTGGTTTGGGATTAATGATAGAGGCATCAACCACCCCGTCATTAACAACATTTTTGTTTTGTTTCCACCACTTAGGCTTGGAGTTGGAGTTACTGCCTTTGTTTTCATTTTGAAGGGTGATCTCTCCCCTTTTGACCATGACTTCCTCAATACAGAGGGAATTTTTAATCATCCTATCAAAGCTAGGAGATTCTTGCATTTGTAGAGCATAGCTCAATTTTGGCACTAGATTATTAACGAAGATCTCCATTTTCTCCATTTTGGGAATGACCCTTGAATATTGTGCAAAAATCTTCCTCCATCTTTGTAGGAAGTGTGTGAATGATTCTCCTACTCATTGTTTGGTGTTATATAGATCCATCATAGTTACGTTATGTTGGACGTTGTAGGAGTAATGTTGAATGAACCTTTGGATTAACTCTTTGAATGTCTTGACCTTAGGGTTTAGTTTTGAGAACCATTCCATGACATTACCTCCTAGACTTCCTGGAAACAGTCGCATGAGGTATGTGGGTTCGTGCATGTATTCAATGCTTAGAGCACATAATTCCCTTACATGGTTGTATAGATCAGTTTCTCTCATATACTTGTCATACTTTGGCCTTGCCACATTAGGAGGAAATGGGACCATAGTGATACTCTTGTCAAAAGGAAATGGACAAATGGCGTCCAAAGAGTATTTTGTTTTAGGTTTCTCCTTCTCTTGTTTGAGGTTGGTGAGCTCCGTTTGCATTAGATTGAGCTGTTTGGTGAGAATAGATATCGGGTTTGGTACCTCCTTTTCTTTGAGATTTTCCACATTATAATCTTTGGGTAGTTTGACACCTATGGATGCTAGATGGAGGAAGTACATTTCTTTATCGTCACCAATTATCCATTCTAATAGCTTGTGGATCCGTTTACTTTGTTTGAGTTTTTCGTACTTGTCTTCAGGGATCTCCTCTTCACTGTTTGATCCAAATGGATTATGTTCAAACTTGGGTCTTTCTTCCTCTTCTGTGCCTTCGGATTGTGCTTTTTTTCCATCATTATAACCCTCAAAAGCCTTACTCCATTCTTTAGTGTGGCTATCCATTTGAGGTGAATCTAGATCAAGAAGGGACCTATGAGAAGTTTCTCCTTGAAAGTGTGGTGTTTTAGGAGGCACTTTCGATCTTTTAGTTGTGTATTGGTTGCGTCTTGTGTTAACCATGAAATGGTTTCTCAACTTTGTTAGCGTTTCTCAATAGTGCAAGTAAGGATTTTAGATCGTTCAAGTGGGCGTGTCTTGGTAAATGTAGTTGTTTATTATTTGATGGATGTAAATGATTCCAGTGTCAGAGGGTTAGAATGCCCTGATAGTGAGCTGAGAACCAAGTTGTTGATAGAAAATGGGTAGACCACACATATTGAACCGATCGTGAAAGACTGACTAAGCATGCAAGGTGGACATTTCAAAAGTGTTTTGAAATATATCAGGGAGACTAGAAGAGAAAATAGGAACCAGCTAAAGAGAAAAAAGGGTATCCTGATCCACTGAGACCTCCTAAGGAAAACATCTACAAATTCCCACTATCCTGAATGCGAGCTCCCAAATATGAGCCTTTGATGGAACCAGATACGATCCTAGAATCTGGATATGACTTCTTGCTGACAAAATGCGATCCTATATACCAAATGCGATCCTAAACCCTAAATATGACTTGGGAAAAATAGGATATGATTTTAAGATGGTTTTGTCAGTTTTAGCCAGTTCTGAAAAGCTTATTTCAAAGTGCGTGAAGTTGCTTGTTTCCAGATTGCGTCAAGAGGTGTCGTAAGGTGTGAAAAACACTTGTACTCTAGGGTTTGAAATTTGTTGATTATTTTGAGGAGCTTATCTTTTTAATGATCTTTTGAACATGTCAAACAGTTTTGCATTGTTAAGAGGGTGAAACAAGCACTCATCTTGTCCTATTTTCTAGGTGGAGGATGAAAATCTTTGCTTGTTGACTCAGGTACACACTCAAATACTAATCAGAATACAACCATCACCAAGCACGCAATGGCTCTAGTCATGATACCGTATTAGCCGACTCCAAACGCAAGTGAGGGCACAATATAATGAGTGTCTTAGGGAAATTACTTTTTGCCTTGCACAAAGATTATCACCCTTTCGGGGGTGAACCAGGAATTCTTTCAGTCAAAGTTGTTGTAGATTATTGGGCAATCCGTTCAAAACTGTCCCCCATAGAATTGCACAAGGCAAAATTTAGGCATATAGCCCTATGAGTACCTGAATATATGTAGTCTCACAAGCAATATTCAAGCGGCTCTGCTCTACATATACCTAGATATGTTCAAGGAATGATGTCGTAATTTCAAGAACAAAACCAGTTTTGTCTTTCGAGGCTTTGGCCTACGAGGAAGCAACTATTTATAGTGAGTTGGAAGGGTCGGCGTAAGACCTGTCCTCACTTGGGTCGTTCTCGGGAGATTTTTTTCTCAACCGGCAGGCCCTCTACTATTTAAAGATCAATAACCAGGATTGGCAAGCTTTGGATGTCTGAATTTCTGATTCTTCCAAAGAAGAAGAGCATACTCTCCTAATCTAAGCCATTTTCTCCCAAAACACTCAAAACACAGTTCATTCCTTCAAGCTATGTTGAGCTCGATTTATTTGTTCCTATTTTAAAGAAAACAGAAAGGGAAAGTTTGCCTTGTTCAATTAACCACAATGATTTAATGATTTGTGTTGTTCAATTTCTGATCCCAAAAGCAATTATACGATTAAACTTGTTCTTTGATTTCACATATTTAGTGCTTTGTTTTGTTCAATTGTTGAATCCAAAAATAATTAGGCGATTTGTTTGCTTGTTCATTTACCCCAAATTCTATTCAATCTATAAACTGATGTATGAGTTTCTAATTTTCCTTAAAAGGAAAAGAGCATAATCCTCTAGTCAGTTTAGTGATAAATTGGAACGTGTATTTAAATTTTGAAAACAAGTAAATAGAGGTCAAGATGGAGGGGGTTTGGCAACCTGTAAAACCAAGTTAGTATCTTTTTAGTGCAACTCCATAAAAACCTCCAAAAACACCCTACAAACACTTGTTAAGCTGCAAATCATCAAAAACACCACTTGTTAAAATGTTAGGGGTTAGGCAAATGAGATGCTCAAACTTTTTAAATAGATGCGAGCCAAAATTTATACTAAATGCGACACAGCATACCGTATGCGAGCTTTTACACCGAATGCGATCCCCTATTAACCAAATGTGAGCCTAAACCAGAAATGACCCAGGAAATCCTGGATATGATCCGAATTTTCTGCGGTGTGATGGCGTATCCGTGATACGATCTTGAATGATTAAAAATGATCCTGTGACCGAATCCTGAGCATGCAAATTGTCAAAAAAGTGTTAGAAAATGAGGCTAAATTGAAAATTGAGCCCCACGGTGGGCGCTAGAAATGTGCGTGTGTATTTGGGAACCTGTTGAGAAAGACACAAACACTCAATAAGTCATTTCATTAGCTCAAAAGGTTAGATAAAGCATACAAAACCCACTAATATCGACCTATTGCCCTCTAACTAAGAGGAGTGTCATTAGTAACATATTAGCCCTCAGAATATGCTACAATCAGTGACATATACAACCTAGCATGAAGGATTTTAGATTAAAAACAAACTAAAAAGATGATAAACAAACATTCTAGCTTTAAGCATGTGAATAATAACAATGTAAAAGTAAGAAATATGGAGTGAAATATTAGTCTAGGATTAATCCAACAACATAATAATGTATTTTAAATCTAAGGTGAAGGCTTATTTACTCTCAAAAATGGCTTCTATTTATAGAAGAATGGGAGAGAGAGAGGGGGGACAAGGTGAATTAATGAGGTGAGGGCCTCATTAATGGAGGTGTAAGAAGAATTAATGCCTTGGGCATTAATAAGGCATGGGAGAGACATAGGCTTAAGGCATCTTCATTAATGAGGCATTAATGAAAGCTTTAAAGAAGCAAGGGAGGGTGTAAGAGGATGGCTTGAGAAGGTGGACCTTAAGAAAGTCAAGCTTGAGAAAGTGGACTTTCTTAAGTGGGTTGAGTTGTTAAACATTCCCTAATGGAATGTGACAACATTAGGAGGTGGGTTAGAGTAGAATTAGGATTAGAATTAGTTTAGCAAGGGGGGAAAAGGTTGGGATGGGTTAGAACCCAGGGTAGAAGTGGTTGAGATAAGTTAGGTTGGGGGTTTAGGGGAATATTAATAAATGAATTAAACTTATTTAATTCATTTAAAAATATAAGATTTAATTATATAAACAATTTAATTGCTTTTTAATAATTAGGGGACTATAGCCATTTTAATTAAATTAAATAGGCTAGGGGAATGAGTTATTTTGCAAGTGGGTAATTGATTTGAAGATTTATTTAATTCCTTTATAGTTAAACACTTAATAAGTCATTTCATTAGCTCAAAAGGTTAGATAAAGCATACAAAACCCACTAATATCAACCTATTGCCTTCTAATTAAGAGGAGTATGATTAGTAACATATTAGCCCTCAGAATATGCTACAATCAGTGACGTATACAACCTAGCATGAAGAATTTTAGATTAAAAACAAACTAAAAAGATGATAAACAAGCATTCTAGCTCTAAGCATGTGAATAATAACAATGTAAAACTAAGAAATATGGAGTGAAATATTAGTCTAGGATTAATCCAACAACATAACAATGTATTTTAAATCTAAGGTGAAGGCTTATTTACTCTAAAAAATGGCTTCTATTTATAGAAGAATGGGAGAGAGAGGGGGGGGGACAAGGTGAATTAATGAGGTGAGGGCCTCATTAATGCAGGTGTAAGAAGCATTAATGCCTTGGGCATTAATAAGGCATGGGAGAGACATAGGCTTAAGGCATCTTCATTGTATGTGTTAATTTTGGCCTTGTTAATCAACCACACACTTCAACATAGTCCTTCTTCACCAGGTACAAACAAGATTGAATATGAGTTATTCATCCTGCCTGTCTGTGTGATTCGACCTGTTGCCT
>MU227995.1:2149511-2178854 GCA_018584345.1 Thuja plicata | reverse complement strand
CAGATTTAGGATTTTCTGCATTTGACACTCAGGTTGAGTAGAGTCAGTGAAAACTCAGAATTGCCTAGTACAATAGGACTTTGATGATTTAGAAGAATGACAAATGCAACAAAATTGGTTAGGGTTGTAAGATGCCAATTTTGGGGTGTTACATTCATTAATGAGGCATTAATGAAAGCCTTAAAGAAGCAAGGGAGGGTGTAAGAGGATGGCTTGAGAAAGTGGACCTTAAGAAAGTCAAGCTTGAGAAAGTGGACTTTCTTAAGTGGGTTGAGTTGTTAAACATTCCCTAATGGAATGTGACAACATTAGGAGGTGGGTTAGAGTAGAATTAGGATTAGAATTAGTTTAGCAAGGGGGGAAAAGGTTGGGATGGATTAGAACCCAGGGTAGAAGTGGTTGAGATAGGTTAGGTTGGGGTTTAGGGGAATATTAATAAATGAATTAAACTTATTTAATTCATTTAAAAATATAGGATTTAATTATTTAAACAATTTAATTGTTTTTTAATAATTAGGGGACTATAGCCATTTTAATTAAATTAAATAGGCTAGGGGAATGGGTTATTTTGCAAGTGGGTAATTGATTTGGGGATTTATTTAATTCTTTTATAGTTAAATACTATAGCCATGTTTGATTTTGATTTGATTTAATTGGTTTGAATTGATTTGAATTATATGGCTATAATAGTTAATATAAATTAGTGATTAAAATCACCTAGGACATTAAATTGATTCGAAGAATTATGCCAAGCAGTAACAGGGTCGTTTGGACATAATCGAGGGTATGATCACACTTAGAGCAAATAGGGTCCATAGTTGGAACAGACCAAATTTATGTGGTTACAATTCGAACCTTAACTGGAAGTTAGACGCAAGATTATAATATAAGGTTTTAAACAATGATGTGGACCAATAGGAAAAGAATAGATGGAAAGATGTCACCATCCCATGGTCAAGCTAAGACATAAGGTGACATCATTGCGGGATCACGTGAACTTGACATGTAGCTCCCAACTTGAAAATGTAAAATGATCCCACTTAAGTCATAGAACGAATCGGCCAACATAGGAGAGACAAGCGACATGGTTAGAAAATAAAAAGGGTCCCAACTTAAAGTGATAAACCACTAGGATTTCAAAGAAAAACCCCTCTCAACATTTAGATGACCCATGACATAAGTCACAAAAGGTAACAGAGAAAAATAAACCAACTAGGGGAGAGGGGCCAATAGTTCATCAAGGTCCAATAGTTGATCACCTACTTGTGAATATATTATTCGGTCTTACCACACATTTTAACTATATATTATAATAAAATAATCCTCATGTAAATAAAAAAATTTAAATGGTTATAAAAATGGACCAATACTTGACCACATGAGAACCTATAAATGTTATATTAAAAACACATAAATAAATTTAATAAATAAACTTTTGTCTCAAATAAAATATCATAGCTATCTATTATATGTGTGCCACTTAAAAAATAATATGATCACTTAATAAAACAAGATGCTCACTTAAACAAGTATTGTTATCTTAGTCTACAAATATGATTCTCATGTCTACAACTATTGGGGTAGCAATGTATATTTAAAATATTTCATTTTAACAATTTGTCTTATCACAAATATAAAAGGTGAACACAGTAAATGCCTTGTATTTTCCCATGAAATATGTGAGATTATCAAAAGTTTTAGTGTTCAATTATTGGTCCCTTTGTGTTGAATATAAGTTGTATTATATATAATAATGTATTATTTTTATAATTTTCAAATATTTTTTTTGTGTTCAAGTATTGGTCCTTTTGTGTTAGATATAAAAGTTAGATATAACAAATATTTATAATTACTAATAGGTACTTGGTCTATTTAAGTTGCATATATGTTCTGATTAAGTAAAAATAGGTTTTACAAGGACCCGAAACCTTTAAACAAAGTTACACAAATATTCAAAGAAAGTACAACAACAATTGTGCCGATGCATCAAAAAAAGATAGCCAACAAAAAAAGCCAGCAGACAGACTAGCTAGCAACAGTCCCAAAGATAAACATAATAAACAGGGACAACACAAAAAGAAGGGGAGGGCCCAAGAAAAGACAGCTACATGCTAAGTTGCATATATGTTATATTATATATAGAAATACAATATTCTACTAATAAAAAATGATATTTTTAAATTCAACTACTAGGGATTTTAAGATTAAGTTTTGGTTGAATATTTGAAAAGTCATTTTTTGAACACGTTTCACTAGGCGTGCTATTTTGACGAGTTCCGTAATAAGTCACACCTTCAAACCTTAGTTGTAGGTAGTTAAGTGTCTATTTAATATTTCTAAAATAATGAAGGTCTTACAATATTTCATGCAATGACTACATGTTTACGAAATTAGCCCTCATGACTACTGGTCCCTCTCCCTTAGGGAGAACAAGGGTTTTTAAGGATTTTACAAAGAAAATGACCAAAACCCTATCAAAATAAGAACAAGGAAACCTAGGACAAGGAAGATCACTAGATCAAAGGGCAAAACCTAGACTGCAAAAACCTTACCAACACACCCTTTTTCTTTGAACTTCATCACACAAAGCTCATAAAAAATGCAAAGATTTGAAAACAATAGTGTTAACTTCATTTTGTTACACCCAATCATAAACAAACTCAAAATGACTTTTTAAACCTTATAACATAAGGACTTCTATTACACATCTCAGTCCCAATGGTTGTTCCATAGTTGTTACATAGTATTACATTGATTAAGAAAAAAATACACATTGTGACAAAGACCTCATCCATCCACTTCTCCTTGTATGTGCAATCAAAATAATGAAACTTTTCCACAACATTCCACTTGATGTCATTATAGAGCTACAAAGATGCTAATCATTATTTTTAGATATTTTTTGGATGGTAAAATAGAGCATAGACCAACCATGATGGTATGGAGACAACATTCATATATTACAAACTTCAGATGATTACAAACCAGATAGACAAATGGAAAACCAAACAAATTTGATTGTGATGTTCTAGAGACTAGGACTATATGACAATTTCCTTCTTCTCAATGATTTAAAATAGCTTAGGAAACTATTTCCATGATCATGATGGTTCATTTAATTCCTCCATATATCGACAATCAAAATTCATGACAACAAAAGAACTCCAATTATAATGGCTCCAATTCGACTAATTTTTTTCTTGATGTTTCAACTACATGAAGAACAATTTTATGAAAGCAACACAAAATAATAAAAAAATGTCTTGATGCCAATAGAGTTGTTGATATTCGTACCGATCATGATAAACTAGTGGACAAGAATGTGAAACCCAATAATAGTTTTGTTAAAGTTCAGGTAATATAATAGTTGTTATGGATTTTTTTTTTAATGTCTTTTGCATTCTTTATTTAACTTATATTAACTTTACATGATGTTTAAACCACATGTAGAGAAATCATATGAAAGAAAAATGAAAAGGAGAAGACATTCTTGCAGATAGTGATTATGATGATGAATATAAAGAGTATGCGCATGCTATTCATAGTAGTAACTATTCTTATAAACTTGAGGTGAGCTATATTCAACGATTGCACTAGTTGATTTGTGTCCTTTCACTAGCCTTAATGTTATTTCATGTTCAAGATCCTCTTGATGTCAGTGTCTTTTATCCAGTTTTACTTTATAACCCCACACTATGATCTCTTTCCTTCATATATATATGAGTGCATGTGTTTGACCATGGATATCAATGTCTGTAGAACAAAACTATTTCACCTGGTGCAAGATTACTGGACTTATCATTGATTGTTGAAAATTACATATGTATTAATATGTTTCATGCTATATTTAATAGACTTTGTAGAAAGCTTACCTTTGTTCCTTTAAGAACTTTTCTCTTTTACCTTGTTTACCACCAAGGTCTATTCAAAGTAGGTCTGTTCAACTTGTTTTACACTTAGGAAAAAATGCAGATTGGTAAACTACTTGAAACATGCACTTTACAAAATCACTCAATCTTCAAGTATGGGGCTACAAATGAGCATATGATATGCATGTGAAGGGGAAAACATACCTTTCAAGTGATAAAACATGAAATTCACAAGGTACCTGAATATTGAATGCAAAAAATGGACATCTTTAATTAATTTCACAAAGGTACTCCATCATCTTCAACTGATTCTCAACATGGTAATCTCAAGAAAATTGAGAGTACCAACATGGTCCTTGGCTATTTTCCCATTCCTGTCTACACATACAAAGACATTGTTACCTTTTTTCAACTTTGATTCAATCACCTTATTCCATATTCGTTGTCATGTACCCTTTAGGACTATCCTTATCTGATCCATTACAGTGAACTACCTCTTCTACATGTAAGCATGGCCAAAGTTAATTACACCAACATTCTGTATGAAGCATAGATACTATATTTGTACGAAGAAAAGATACTTTGACATCAATCACATAGGCTGTTATATGTATTGTTCTTGTTGTTTGTAATATGTATTGTTGTTGTTATTCGTAATACATGTATTGTTGTTTCTATTATATGTTTATTATTGTTATATTTATTGTTCTTGTTGTTTGTAATATGTATTGTTGTTGCTATTAAATATATGTATTATTGTTATTCTTATATGTATCTCTGGTGTTGTTCGTTATATGTATTGCTTGAGGGATATCATCCTTCTTTTATTAATAAAATATACAATATTGTTGTCATAGCCTTATATGTCGTTCTGGTATGCATGCATGGTAACATACAAGTGTTTATATTTATGGCTTTCACAATTAACTATGTAATATAATATGTTTTTTTTTCCTTTTTGCAAAAATGTATTGATAATAAGCTCAAAGAAGGGGATAAAGTTAGGGTGTTGGATCCATATGATGGTAATGCTATGGAAATTGGGAGGATTCATTCCCTATCTATTGCTCATGGAGTCAATTTGAAAGGAACATGAAATGCAAACGTAAACATTTTAAAGGTCACAAGTAACGTTCCTATTGTTTATGAAGACAAAATAGATGGAGCCATTCGCCTAAAAGAGAAAGAGGGAACCTTCGCACAGTGGCCACTAGAGTATTTGCAAAAATGGAATAATTAAACATGTTTATCGTGTACTAGACGTTGTTAGACATCTTGACTCATTGCAACTTTATGCAGTATTTTGAATGTGTTGTTTAAGGATTTTAGTTATCATGGTGTATTTGAAAGAGTTAGAAACTCTTAAGACAACTTTTACATTTTTGATTAAGTTAGATATATACTCTAAGCTTTTACATATACATATATATTTTCATTATGTTTTTTATTGAGACCATTACGTTTATTTATCATAATGTTGCATCAATCTTTTAATTATAGTATGTTGTAGCTTGTTCATATATGTAATATTTTTATTTGCTTTTAAATTTTAGTTCAAGTTTAATATTATGTTATTTGGATTATATAGTTTATGACAATCAATAAATTATTCATTGCATGGCAATATTTAATACTACTGAATCAATAAAAAAATTAACGACTAATTGATCATCAACTAAATTCGCGACTAAATTCGTGGCTAAAATAGTGACCAAATCTACAATTAAATCTGTGACTAAACCCGCACCTAAATTTCCGATTAAATCCGTGACTAAATTTATAACTAAATTCATGACTAAACCCGTAACTAAATTTGTAACTAAATCCACGACTAAATTCACGACTAAATCTGTGACTAAATCCGCGACTAAATCATTTAATAGTAAATTTAATCGCATTATAAATGACTACAAATTAACTACTAATAATCATGTGACTAAATTTAGTCATTTATATTCAATTTTTAGTAATTTTTATAATCACATATTACTATTTTTGTACTAGTGATAGAAGGGACAAACCATATCATCAACTTGCTGCCTCCTCTTCATAGTCTCTCCATGAGACAACAATTTCCTAACCTTAGATATGTTATCATATTGCTAGCATGGATATTTTTAATATTTTTACGATGTATAACAGATTATAACAAGGTTGTCCTACGTATGTGACTTTTTCTTGTAGAGTAGCCAAATGAACCATGTTTGGATGAATATTATGGTCTCTGAGATTAATGCTTGTGTACATATTACAATGTAATAATTTGCATGTTGTTATTTAGATTTTTATACACGCTTGATTAGTATTGTGAACCGTAGCATGAAATCCACATCCTAATGTATATTTATAACTAGTTTTCTGAACCCAACTATTATATTTATCTTATGCCATATATAACACAAAATTTAAATTGGTGTATATGAGCCCAACTATTATTATTTATTTGATTCCCTTTATATATTACAAAAGGTTATTCGCTTGTTGATAAATATTACTATTGACACCCATGACAATACATGATTATTTAGTTGAGTAAGAGGGTAGTCTGGTGAAAAATTGACACAGGTTGGAATAAACTCAAAATTCAATACTATAATATTGTGCTGCACTAAGCCCTTATGATGGTTTTTGGATTTCTTTCTTTGTGTGTTGATGTGCCATAGTTCATCAATGTCCAACCAAAATAAATTGAAATTCTTAAAAATTTAACCCATAATCTGAAAATGTTCAAATTCATCTAAAAATCACCCATATTGTTAAACATGGATTTTGAAGCTTCTCCACCGAAAGGGGAGGAGACAGAAACTAAAGAGATTGTCATAAATCCACTTTCTCTCAAATTTCTAAATTATTGAATCACATTGGGTTTCATCTTTCACTTTACTTTTTCCTGATTTTCATGAAATAAATTGACTAGGAAGACAACTTAAAATTTGTACCTTGAGCATGAAAATGTCCTCAGTTCTCTGGGCTGGACAGGTACACCAAGATACATATTTGAGAAACTTTTATTTGTGGTGCACAATATTTTGTGATGAGGGTAGTAGCTACAATAATTTTGATAAAAAGAAGGAATTAGGAATTGTGTACAATCTTGGTTGGGGATTATGGATTTCTAAGAATAAATTGTCATATTAATTTCTTCTGATTTCTTGTGCATGTGTATTTTATTTTGATTTCGGTTTTGAGATTGTAAAACTAGATTAAAAAATGCACCTCACTTATAGTTCATTTTCTAAGTGCTCGTTACCATGACAATTCCTACTCAGATGGGGTCAGCTAGTGGTAATAGCCTCATGAGACAATACAAAACTCAGCATGCATTAAAGACCAATCATGCTCTATGCATATGGGTGTTCATTCACTGTATTGTGCAAACACTGATGCATAGCAAGAAAGTGAAATAGTTGCATGTCATGGAATCAACGCTAACCTAAATTATCTCTCAAATAAATTATATTTATGAGCATTTGAATTAATGCTATTTTAGGTGTGTTTGTTCAGGAGCTCTTCAAACTAATTGAAGGGGAAGTTGTCTTGCTAGAGTAAACAGTAATTGTGTTAAGCATCATAGGTCTAAAGTTTATGATTTGACTAGTGGATCGCTTCCCATTATTGAACTTGGGTTAAACAAAGACATCACTCCATTTTCTTTGGTGAATCTCAAAGTGGTATTTGTTCAATGGAGCATTTGAAATGGGACAACTTTGTCGCGCACTTGTAGCTTTTGAAATAATATTAAGTTGAAGGGTATTTCAACTCCTAGTCTGAATTTAATGATTTCAAAAACCATTGGGCTTTATATATATATAAAATTTAGATGAAAGACACCATCCATTTTATCTAATTCGGTTGGTTCTTGCAGAGGCTTTACTGGAAATCTGCTTCAAGGGCACACCCTGGATTGTCGCTAACTTCACCACTTTGACCTGTGGGTCATACATTTGAGAAACAAAAGAAAGTTGACAGTCTGAATGCTTTAATCTTGCGGCCTGAGTAATTAAGGTGTATATTCCCTTTATTTCTTGTTTATTAGGATTGGTGCTGAGAATTATAGTTTTAATATTGTATTCCCCCACTTTCATCTTTAACATTGCCCCTAAATTTTTTTCATTCTCATTCACAATACTTTGTCCTTTGTTTTCATCTTGATTGAATCCTATGCCACTTGAGTTAGCATGATGCTGAAAGGACAATATGTTTTCACTGTCAAAGTAAATGATCATACATGTACCAAACATTAAATCACTTAATTGTTTTCATTTAAAAACTCTAAGATTTCAAGAAGCTTTAAGTAAAAAATAAGCAGAGATGGTAGCTAACTATCTCTATACACAACAAGTTTTGGAAAGAAAATACAAAGCCCTTTATACCCATCACACCCATTCTTTTATCATTTTTTCCTCCACTTTTACTATCCAATTTTTTTTCAAGACTCAAGTATAATGTTATCTAGAGAGGCAACATACCGTAGCTGCAAAATAGAAAAATGAATGTCTGTTTAGTACTTCAAATTCAACACAAATGATATGATTATGGTAAGCTAATATGGTATGATCACACATTTCAAATCACAATTGGTTCAGTTTGGATAGATTTTTTTGTTTGGTCAAGTATGATTAATATATGATAATTTTCATTAGTTAGAAGATGATCTGTTAACTTAAGTATTGTGTTAGATTTGCGCATAATTTTGCACTTTCAAAGATCCTTTATGAGCATCATCTAGAACTAGACCACGTCTGGATCATTGTTACTTGAAATGTGAGACAATAAATGGTAAATTGGTCAGTTATCACTATGCACAAGTAAGTTCAATTTGGATAGGTTTGTTTTTATTTGGTGAATGTGACTTGTGAAAAGAAACAGAGCTTTGATCACAAAACACTAATTATTTACAAAGAGACACTATCCATACACTCAACTACATACCCAACCAGTGAAAAAACATTATATTAGGTACATACCAGGTGTCAAAATTTCTTTCCGCTCTATATATACTCATCTTTGTTTTTTCAATTATTTTGTGGCAACATCCATCCAGACAGTAGATTGCACATTTGACTGTATTTATCAGTTAATTAAAAAAAAAAACACATTATATTGTTATTTGTAACTAATCAATAGATATGATCAAAAGTACATTCTGATGTCTGAATAAACAATATATTTTAAAAATAAACCTTAAAACAAATTCACAACATACAATGTATCAGTTGTAGTAGCCATGATTGCATAAGACTACGCACTGATCTTAAGAATTAGTACAGATTGTACCTTCTTGTTTTCATCATCTTTCAAATAACACATATAATCAACATGAATAGGTGGTCATCACTACCTTTTTGTGGGTCCTCAGTTGTGCATAACAAGTCAATAATGGTAGTCATTGTGTTCCATTTCCACATTCTCTTACAACCTCCCATCAACAATGTTTGTTAGCCTCTAGAGAACAATTTGATTTTCATCCCCTTTCAACATGGCTAAACATTCCATATTTGCATGGATGTCATGCCACAATAGTTTATTAACTAAGATCAATTCCTTTCTGTTGCATGAATTTGGCCAATGGAGCATTTCCTGCCACGAATTTGGAATACTAAAATATGCGTTGCGACCCCTCTGTTTCACAAACGTATTTTATTGTTGATTTCTTAATATATCATAGTTTTTTCAAATGAAGCTTGAATGCTGGAAACATCAAGAAAATTGTACAAGCTTCCTTAGTTGCATCTTTTGATCATGTAAACAATTTTTGCCCATGAAATCCAAGTTTTCTGCATTGTGTTCATTGTGTTCAACACATCATTTGGCAATGCTTATTCTATCCTTTTTTGTATCTCTATCATGACTGCATTATTTTGAACTATCATGTCTTCATCTTCATTGATCATTGTCATTGTGGTACACTTACCAACCATGCACATCTTGACAGTTCCTACTTGCATCTCCTCTTGTGCCAGCTGTCCATTCTTGTGCCTTTCATTGCATTGTTTCTAGCTCCTCATGGCACTCATTCAATACTCATTGGGAAATAAGAAAGAATTAATATTTTTAAATGCTTAAACCTGTGAATCCATGTTTTCTGTAGCATGTTTTAATCTTTGAATTCCATGAAGGAGTTTGGAAGGAAATGTGTAGTAGGTTGCTATGTGAAAGAGGCCTAATTAGGCCTAGGAAACAGAGGACAATAGACTTTTAAGGCTGATAGTCCAAAGTACCCATATGAGATTTCAAGATATGTTAATGTATTCCCAAAAAGGTGTCTAAATTGCTAATTGGTTTGTGGAGGTTTGGTCTATGCCAAGATATATACTCTATTTTGATAAAATTGAGGCGTGGGAGGGACAATGACAGTCCAGTTTTGAATCATTTATTCCAAAATGATCCTATCATTGTCTGTGTATGTTGGACATCCCCAAAAAGGTATTAAAACAATATCTAGTCAAACAGTTCAGATCCATAACAAGGTTTATACTCTGCCATGTGGAAGTGAAGGGCTATTGGGATTGAAGGTAGTCCAAATGTGTAGTGTTAACAAGTGTAAGGTTGGATGGTTTGTCCCAGCAGTCATACTATTTTTTTTAAAATTTTGTGTGCCAATCCAAGCGGGTGACTTGAGTGTCTCCATGGAAGTGATGTCTCTGTAATTATGGTACTTGTACTCTGATCATCCTTTGCTTTTTGTGATTAATGTTTTGTGATTGCTGTTCTAGCCCTTCAGTGTGAAATCTTCATATGACTGTCCTATTGTCTTTCATGACACTCAGTGACTTTTCATATATTCCTATGGATACATATCTCTATAACAATGGAAGACAATGTTCCTTGAACAAAAATAGAGCTTTTCACTTGACTGTACTTGATCTATTACCTTGACACTGTCCCACATGATGGCCTCTCATGAATATTTTTCCAATTGGGAAGCACTTCATTTTATGTGTAGTCACGATCTTGTCTTGACTGCTCCATGTGTATTGAAAATTACTATGAAATCATTATATCATTGTTTTAGTATTGAAAAAGGACTGCCTTTTCATTGTATAACAACAACCTCTATTTTTTAGACCTTCATGGTTTCTGATATTGACAGATTACATGTCACTTTTTCTTTAGATGTACCATTGATGTTTACTGTCACCATTATATTTGGTGTTCTGTTTGGCCATCCTCTATCTTTTCATATCAATGTCTTTAACATTGTTTTCACTTGTTTCTTCATGACAGTTTTGATAGTGATAGCATTACTATCTTTTGATCCATTGGGTGTAAATTTTTTGCTTTATAACTAATGACTGGCCCCTCTATGAAATAATTGCCTTTTTTTGAAGAGCAAGGCATTTTTATTGGATTCATGATATTACTATCTTCATGCAAGTATTTGGTACTGTTTCATTCATGATATTGTATATCTTGCTTTTCACCATGTTCCCATTTATCTGATGACTGCCCCTTTTGAACTCACTGTTGTTCTTTTACTGTATTTGATGAGATTGTCACTATCTTGGTCTCTTTATGACTAACCTGAAACATTGGAGTGTTTGATCACTAATTATTTGTCTTCATGCATCATGCACACCATGCCATAAGGACATGCATATCAAATTCCTATCACTATTTTTGCATATGTATAACCTTTTCAATCTATTTCTATAGCACCATCATCTGGGATTAGTGACATTCTTACTCCTTCGTAACCTGATCACTATTTCAACATCATCTTTCTTATGACAATGATAATACTGTTACATTGTTCTGGTTCATATAATAATATTGTTCTTATTGTTAAAACCACTGCCCATTCCATGCATTGTGACTATTTAAACAACATTATTCATATCTTTTCCTTTGGATATGCACTTTTGTGACATTAATGGTTTTGAAAATGAAGACATTAATCTTGATAACCTCCATGATACAGCTTTGTCCTCTTCAGGTGCTCATATACTATTATATATCATACTTGTATATGCTTTCATTTTCATTCCTTTAAAAATAGTGAATTCATGCATTTTCATTATGTTCACGTGTGGTTCATACCTCTCCAAAGTCTTGATTGATCTCTGGTCACTCTTAGTACTGTTAGGAATGCGACTAACACTGTTTTCATGCATTGGCACTCTTCTGTCCTTTTCAAAGCAGCTTTTGACCCATACTATTCAAGGATTCCTATATTGTCACTTCATTGATGCATTGTTTCAATGTTTTCTGACCTCTGTGAGTGATTCTTCTCTTCATTGCTATCACTGTTGTATATCACTATCATAGGCTTTTTCTTGATCTAGGATTGTTTCAACATACTTCAATGACATCATTCTGTATTCATGGTATGATAATTAATCATCATGGAATATAATCCCTTTGTTCTTCTTCAACAATACATGGTTTTGATGTTGTCCATTATTGGCTATGTTATAAGGCATTTTGAATCTGCATGGTTGCTAGGTACCTCTTTTAGAAAATCATCCTGACAGTAACAAATGTCATTATAGTAACCTCACTTTAGTCACCATTTGTCATGGGCATTGCACTGTTCCCCTTCACAATCTTCGGATCTCTTCTATAACAATCCCTTATGACAATACTTTTGACTATTTTATTCATCTTTATATGCTATTTGTATCTTAGTGACTGTATAACTGGCCTTAAAGACCACTGTCTTCAGCATGTTTTTGTCACATTATAGCTCAGTCTCCATTGCCTTCATTGACACATTATTTTACTCTCTTTTAGTGCTATGGATGTCCCTTTAAAATTATTATATCTCATGGCATGTGACTACTTTTCACTTCATAAATTCACTATCTTAATTTCATCTTCTGACCATTTCACTTCTCATTTAATTGAAGATATAAATATGATTACCTACTTTGATTTAGTCTTCATAGTAGCATGTATTATCACTGCTCCTATCACATATTTGGTTATGAAACTCTAGCTCTTTCATAATAGTTCTCTTTTCTTTGACTTTACACAATCACGCATTGATCCACTAATCTTTTAACTTATCACACATTTTTTTCTTCTTCTTCTTGTATTGTATTCCTTCCCCATTGACACATGTCTCTTTATCTGGGTATTGGCACATCCTTTCTTACTTTCAATATCAAGTAATAGCATTGTACTTTGGGTTTTATATTAATTTCTCTTTTCATGGGGTCTTTATTGAAGAGGCAATACACTATCACGTGCATTCATATTGGAGGGTTTAAAATGAGAAAAAAATGGGGGCAATATATTACCTAAATAGGGGGAGGGGTTTTTTTTGGGTCGGTGGGGTGGGGGTTTATATAGGAAAATGGGTGAGGGGAATATTGGAAGGGTGATGGAGGGGGTGACAAAAAAGGAGTTTGGGACATTTTTTTTTGAAAATAGGGGGATTCTTTAGTATGCCATGAATTCACGTGCTATGATTTAGGTTCACTAAGTGAAGCGCCCATGACTCTTATTCACAAGAGCTTGTCTCTTAGGATAGTTAGTGCATCCTTCAGAATATGCAAAGGTTTGTAAAAATAATAAAAAATTAAGGAGAATGCGATTATAAAACCCTCAAAAAAGTGAATCCTCTTGCAAATGGAAACATTCAAACTCCTTGATACATTGTTTTAGAACTAAAGAGCACGATGAGAATTCTTCAGAGCAGTGAAAATCCTTCAAGATAGAAAAATGCTTTGAAGTAAGCAATGTTAAATTTTTAAAAATAGTGCTAAAACGTTGAGGAATTTAAGAAACTATTGAGGAAAAAGTGAATGCATCAGGTTTAAAAAATATTCCTTCACACCCTACCTCTTATTCAAAAATCCAAACTTGGCTTACTCTTTGACTGAGACCCATGAAGGCTTAAAGAACATTCATGATTTTCCCAGTGAAATTTGTTGTTTCCTTTGACAAAGAAGTCTGATATTCTCTTGATATCTTCTCTCTATGTGGGAATATCTGCTATCTTTAATCAGGCCAAGACAATTTGGCATTGAATATTGTTGCATATCAGTAGATTGCTTACTATTTATCACTTCAAATTTTGATCACTCCTCTTAATCAGCTATTCACTCCTTTAATCTTCTCTTTACTAATGGATCTATAAAAGATACCAATTCCTTGATCTCAATATTTCCTCTTCAAGATTAAAAACTCCCTTTATCACTGAAATACATATTTTCCCTTTTACATTAATCTCTATTTCTGATAAAGTTCTCCCTCTGTCATCAATCTCTCCATCAGTAATCTCTCCCTCTTTCACTGATCAATATGACATACAGTAATCTCTCCCTCTTTGATAACCAATGCCAAATACACCAATTGGCATATCCAATGAAATTGTAATGTACATGTCTGTATTGATTCATATGCAATAAGCTCTAAATATCTGCATCAACATGTTAAGTCTGTTATGTAGCTCGGTTGATGCATCACTAAATTGTGTTTTAGTGAGCCTCACTTAGGGGAATTACCCCTAGCTTTCCTCTAAGATACAAAAATGCATCCTTAACAGTTCTAGGTTCAATTTCACTAAGTAAACATGTAACTTTTATTTGCTTCCTTATCATTACACCTTTTGTCTGATCTCCAATTATTTGTTCAGGTGCATGATGCCTTCTAACATATTTTGCAAGTACAAGATCCTTCCTTCTTGATTCTGGGCTTGTTCCACTATGTTCACTATGATCAAATATTATGTCATGTTCTTATGTCTGATACTCAGGTTCCACTGTCCGAGACTCAGGTGTATCTGTCTGTGACTTGGGTACCTATGTCTGTGACTCGGGTACCTCTTTCTGCGACTCAGTTTCTTCACTCTGAGACTCGGTTCCCTCTGTTTGTGAATTGGTTTCTTCAGTAAGCATCACTGGTTGCACAGGTTGCAACAAGGTTTGTGCTAATGAATTCAGTAGTTAACATGCTTGTTGTCCAATCACCATAGCCTGTGTCTTAGGTATAGTATCAGACTCATAATACACAAAGTTTCTATAATCTTCAGGTTCTTTACTACTTTGTTCTTCATTTCTCTCTGCAAACTCATTGGCCTTTACATGCACACTTTCTATGACCTTATGAGTAGTAAGATTTAAACATTTATATGCTTTTCTTTTGTTGGAGTAGCCTAGGAATATACCTTCATCACCTTTTACATCAAATTTTCCATTTCTTGTTTCTTTCACGATGTAGCATTTACCTCCAAATACTTTAAAATAACGAACATTAGGTTTATAGCCATACCATAATTCAAAAGGTGTCTTCTCAGTACCTTTCTTCAGTTGAACTCGGTTCAAGGTGTGAATTGCAGTGCTAATGGCTTCCTTCCAGTATTTTGTAGCAACATCCTTCTCAATCATCAAGGTTCTTGCACAATCCATAATGGATCTATTTCTTCTTTCTGCAATGCCATTCTGCTGTGGTGTACCTGGGGCAGATACTTGTCTTTTGATTCCTCTTTCATTGTAGAACTAATTAAATTCATTAGAAATGAATTCTCCTCCTTTGTTAGATCTTAGAATTTAAGTTTCTTTCCTGTTTCTTTTTCAACTCTGGCTAGGTACCATTTGAACTTCTGAAAAGCTTCTGATTTTTCTTTGAGAAACATAAAAATCATCATTCTGGAATGATCATCAACAAATAGAATGAAGTACTTCTCACCTGTGTAACTTGTTGTTCCGATTGGTCCACATAAGTCAGTATGCACCAATTCCAAGACTTCTTTTGTATTGTAGTTCTTGCTCTTGAAGCTTGTTTTGCCCATCTTCCCAATTTGACATTGTTTGCATATTGGTAGTTCAGCTTTCTTCAGAACATGAATACCTCTTACTCTTCTGTTCTTACTTATGTTGATCAGGTTGTCAAAGTTCACATGACACAACCTTTTATGCCATAACCATATTTCTTCTACTATGCAATAAAACATTAACTTTCATTGAGATCAAGATAAAATAGATTACCTTTTGTTTGCCTGCCAGTTCCAACTAGGTTTCCTCTACCATCTAGGAGCTTGGCCTTTCCATTCATGAGTTATACCTTGAAACCAATGTTATTCAGTTGTGCCACACTTAGTAGATTCTTCCTTAGTCCTTCAACCCAATAAGCATTATCACATTTGATTCCTTCAGTAAGAGCAATACAACCTTTACCTTTCACATAGCAGGGTTCATCATTCCCAAAACTAACACACCCACCATCATAGTGTTCAAGATATTCAAATTTGGCTTTATCACCAGTCATGTGGTGAGAACAACCACTATCAATTATCCAGGTGTCATTCTTACTAATATGAGAGTATAATGTTGTCTTTTCATTGTCTTCACTATCTGACTCATCCTTAATAGCAATGTAAACCATTTCATCTTCATCTTCATCACTATCAGAATCTTTAGCAATATAACAAGATTTCTTACCTTTTTCCTTGTAGCTTTTGTAATATTTCTTGCCTTTATACTTGTTGAACTTTTTCTCACCATTGTCTTCTTTGCTCGGGTATTTAGCAGCAATGTGACCAACCTCATCACATGAAAAGAAAATAAATGGTATTCTTCCTTTGTATTGTCCTTTTCCTTTTGCATCTCTCCTAGCAAGTAATGCTTCAATGATTTCCAGATCCTCATCATCACTATCACTGTCAATATGTTTTCCCTTCATCTTTCCAAGGTTTAATTTAGCTTTGAATGCTGACACAAGATTGCTAGGATTAGGAGAATAATTTTCAAAGTTATCCAACTCAAAGGCTGACAATCTTCCAATCAATCCATCTAGAGTTATGTCATTACTGCATCTCATCTCTTAAATAGATGAAACTCTAATTGTATAGATAGGAAGTAAAGTTCTTAATACCTTGCTGACTACTATTTTGTCTTCAATTGTTTCACCTGTAGCTCTGATTACACTAACACTTTTCTTGATTCTTTCACTATATTTTGTAATGTTTTCTCCTTCTTTCATTTTCATCATATCAAACTGACCTCTGAGACTTTCTACTTTGGATCTCTTTACATTTGCATCTCATCCATAGATATCATGTAGTTTGTTCCACATATCAAAGGCAGTAGGGCAGTCCTTGAATTCATCAAATTCAGAATAGCTGAGTGCAGAGGCTATATCAATCATCATTATGTTATGTTACTTCATTTCCACCATCTGATCCATAGACATAGGTCTCGGTGGTTCCACATACTTGTGATCTAAGAATTGCAAATTAGTATCTCCATTAGTAGATAGATGTAGCCTCATCAGATCTTGCCATGCAACGAAGTTGTCCTTGTTGAGCTTAGGGATCTCCCTTCTGTAAGACATCTCTGATCTTTAGCTTAAGCCTTCAAACCTTCCCTATAAGCACTTGCAACTCTGATACCAATTGTTGGAAATGAGTTGAGTAACTGAGAGGGGAGGGGTGAATTAGTTACCACAAAAACAAATCCAAGTCCCTTAGATGTCTTAAAATTTTTTAACATTGTTGCTCGGTTAACATAGATATTTCACTGTCACTCAGTTAACATAGAAAATCTTAAGATATAAATGCAATTATCTTTAATAATTAATTGCAGAAACATAAACCATAAAGTAAATGAAATGTACACATATAAAACCAAGATTTAACGTGGAAACCCAATATGGGAAAAACCACCAATAGCAACTAGTCACTATTTTTCACTCTTCTGAAGTGAGCCCTGTTAAGAGCCAACCCTATTAAAGGTTACAATAACACACTGTTATTTGTGACCCTATTAGAGGATTTAATCACCCTGTAAGGAGTGGCCTTGTGAGAGGTCTTCAAACACTTCAATGTAGAAATGTCACCTTGTGAGAGGATTTACAAAAGACTGTTAAGTCTATTCTGTTAAGAGATTTTGATCACTGCTACAATTGTTAGAAAGTAACAATGGATTGACCTATTTTGATAAGCAACTATCTTTGTTGATTCAGATCTCTGTTCTAGATTAAATACTTGATCCTTACTGATCGGATATTCTATCGTAGTCCTCTGTATTCTGTCCTCAATCAGAATCCCATCTGATTTCGCCTTCACATTCACATGCAATTCCACATCACCACCACTATCACTCTATCACAATTCAATCCAAACTTGACCTTATATATATATGATAAGCCTTGTCAAGTTGTTCTTGATATCCTTCCAAATAAATAATAAAACTCATGTCTGTCGGCTGCATATAACTAATTATCTATAAAATATAAGCCATTGTTAGTCCGCTCACACTAACTGTTTTACTCGGTCAACACTGAAATCCTTCAATGCCTGACCAACACTGTAATGCCTAAGTGAACTCGGTTAGAACTAAAAATCACTTTGGTCATCTTCAATGCCCGAGAGAGCTTGGCAGACATTGACTGTGCTCAGATAGGATTAGACATTTGTGTAAACATCACTATACTTGTGTAAACATCAATGACAATAGACAATTGAATAATTGTCATCAACAGTAGTGAACACAAAAGATGATTTGCAACAAATGTTTCAGTTTAAGGAGAATATGAAGCAAATCATGGATGGCATTGAAGAATTTTAGAAGTTTGGAGCACACCTTTCAAGGTTTAGGAAGAAGCAACATGGGAATTTGAACTACATGGCATTACCCAATTTTGATGAAGTCCAAGAAGTTGTAGAAAGATTTTGCAAAGCACACCCCAGAATCCTGCTAGAGCACTAAGTGTAGGAATTCTTGAGTTACTTAATAGTTGTGGACTTAGCCATTTTTTAGTGTCAAGTTTTTTGGAGCTCCACAACCCCGAAGTTCCTAGGTCACCAATTTTTGTGGAATTAGCCATTTTTCATCTTTGCATTTTCAGAGTTGCAAAACCATGAAATTCTTGTACATGCATATTTTTCGTGTTTTGCATGAAGATTTATTTATTTTAGTAGGGATGCATGCATGAAATGGGTCATTTTTTCATATCAAGAGGTCTTCTATAGTTAGCATTCAAAAAAATAAATAACTCCACACATTTTTAGCGTAAGAAACAAAGTCAAGTGCCAAATTGCGTGTGTTCTTGGAAAAAATGGTGGAACTGCAGTTCAATTTTCTACAATTTAGGGGCTGATTCCAATCCGATTTTGCATGTATTTGATGTACACATAGATGGGAACCATGAAAACTAGTTATAAATAAGTTTAGGAGTAGTTTTTCATTGTTAAACAACAAATTTAGTTTTATTATGCCATGTTTTGTCTAGATGAAACCCTAGCTAGAGGTTTCTAATTTTCAAAGTTGAAGCACTATATATTTCATTACAAAGATGTAATTAAGGTCAATTTTTTATGAAATAAAGCTATATGTTGTTGGTTCTTCATTCATGGCGTGATTCTTCTACTATCTATGCAAAATTTTATAATATGTGCATGCTTGTTCATTTATTTCAAAGAGCCAACTCCATTTTATTGTGAATGTATCCGCAATCAATTAGTTTGGAGTTTATCGTTATTGTCTCATCTTTCTATGAAGAATACTTGGAAATATTTTTTCTATTGCTTTAAGGATAAATTTGTCTCATGTGTGCGTACATTTGGTGGCTTCATGATTTGGTAAATTTTGAAATATCTTACATCTGGGAAAAATTTCCTCAAAAGATTGTATCTGCTGGACATGGAATTGTGAGGTTATCTGATTCATATTTTGTGGATTTCCATCATTTCATCATTTAATTCACAAGCATGATTCAATGATGGTTTACTTCTGTTAGATTTCATTTCCATCAAATTTTCTTATAATTCTTATTACTCAATCTTTTGATATTTTTTGGAAATTGGTTAAGATAGGAAATCGTCATAAGTTTTATAATTAGATTTGTATTGTTAGGAAATTGCATACATTGAAATTGAGAAAATGCAAAAGGGGTTAAAGATATTTTTTTCAGCCTGAGTTTGAATCACACCAGCAAAGGCTTCCTTGTGAACATTCACTTTTATCTTCAATTGATCTTTCCAAGTAGTTATACCATGACCACGAAGAATGTTGGGAGTAACTTCACTATTATTTTAGGAGAGGAATTTGAATCACTTATTCCTAATTGTTGCTTTGTGAAAAATAACGGTCAATTGAAGTGGTGTTAGAAGGAGGGCCACCAAAAATTTTCATGGTTATATGCACACTTGAATAAGTTAGATCTTGGGAAAGTCTAGCTTCAATGGGTAGTCCTTTGTGTATACCGGGAGGTATCCATGAGATTCCTTTGCATACATTTCTTCCCCAATATTGGACAAAGTGCTACGAATCATGTACGGATTTTTAAGGATCTAATGCTTTTTCTTAAAATTGAACATGAAGATGTTGTTTTCAATCTATTTGTTAGGAAATTTCAAGGTACGAAACTTCAATGGTATTTGATACTTACACCCAATTCTATTTGATTATGGATTGAATTAGAAAATTTGTTCTTAATTCAATTTGATCCCAATGTGAGTGCACAAGATTCTTTATTTTATTTCTCTGATGTGAGGACACCTCAAGAGTCTATTGCCCAATTTAATCATCGATTCCTTCTCATATGTCAAAGGGTTCAAGATTAAAAAAGGATGGTGCATGATTTGATGTTAAAAGAACATTATTTATGGTGTTTGGATGTCTCATTTGCAACCATAATTAGATCTTTTGGCGAGATTGCTACGTTGCATGATGCATTCAACAAGGCTCTTTTTCTAGCACGATGTGGATGTGATGTTACAAATGGTACAAATAAATTAAATGGAAGTTTCAATATGCAATTGATTAAATGTTTCCAATTATTGTAGCCCCATGTCAATCTAGTTAACACATTTAATAATTGCAATCATCTTATACAACCAATTACAACTTGCTTGATTTCCAAATTATGAAATCAACCAATAGAAAGAATCATATCACTCATTTTAAAGATCACAATTGGAGTCAAAATGCTCATTCTACAACCTTGGATTAAATTATTTTAGCTCCTAAAGATTCTTCTATGACTATATTGTCATATTCTTGTTATACTCCAGTGCTCAATGCATCAAATCGTGATGATATTTAAAATGGAAAGCTTGCTGGTCAGTCGTATGAGCTTGATAAGTTGTGCCACAATGAAGATAAAATGTGTTTAAAAGATGATTGCAATCATTAAATCAAGTTAACCAATGATTTTTCCACAAAGATTAATCATGAAGCATCAAGAAATGATGGAATAATCCAAGAGGATGAGACATATTCAATGCTGCCCCAGAAATATTTCCATGAAGGATCAACAAGCACAAAATCTTTGTCATCTTCACAAGGTAATTCTGATGACTCTTTTGAGATTGATAAAGGTTCAAATAATGAAGATGTGGATACTCATAATCTATGTTGGGCGGATATTCTACTTGAACAAAGCAGACTAAATGAGAGGTTACAAGAATTGGGTATTCCTATATCATTATCATATTTTGCATGGATGGACAGATGAAGGATGCACCTCACAAACCAAAATTGTGAGGTGGATTTCATTTTTGATTGGAAATATGAACTTCTATTTGAAAGGAAAGATGACTATTGAATAGGTATTAATTCTTATAACGGGTCATTGGGATAGTCAATCAAGGAAGGAAGAAGATGATTGTAATCAAACCCATGAGACTTTGGAAGATATTTTCTTTCCTGATGAGGAAGGTAAAGTGATAATTACACAAGAGAATGTTGAAGAGACAATTAAAATGATGTAGAGAGAAATTATAGACACATTCATAGACATTTTCATGATAAGTAAAAAATAAGAAGTTTATTCTCATGAAATAATGAGTGATGATGACCTTTATTGTTTGAAATCATGATGAAAATCAAATGGAGGAAATATAAGAGGTTCAAAAGGATGATCAAAGGGTTGTCCTAGATTCTGCAACATTCACACATGGCCAACAATGTGGAATGAGGGTGTGTTTTCATAACTCGATTATTACCGATCTAATGTATTCGATTGATGATGATTTGCAAGAATGTGATGGAGATAAAAAATCATGTCATGGGTTAGATTATTATCAAGACTTACAAATCAACAAAAAGGATGTCTCTTTATCTTTGTAAATGGATTAGATAGACAAAATGCTTGATTTGATATCATGTTTGAGTAAAGAAATGTTAATTCATAGGTATTCCATCCACATATTAGACCTTGCAATAGATGATTCAAGTAGAGTTCATCCATTTGATCTATATCCAAAAGTAAGTTGTCTTGACTTCATGCTAGCTTGGGAGATTTCTTTAGAAGGTAAGGGCAATTTTGAACGGTTTCTTTGAGATTTGAGGAATATTATGATTTGATTGATGATATTAATAATTCCTATAATCCAAAAGGCATGTTTATGAGTGAAATTATTAGTCCTAATGAGGTTAAATGTGATAATTTATTATTTAGGGCTAATGATGATTATAATAAGGACCACATTCTTGATAATTTATCATTTGAACCTTATTGTAATGGTAGGCATAGTACATCACTAACGCATATGATTTCTTATGGTGTGAATGATCTTGAGGAGGATGGAGTGGCATACAATGAGTTCATACCTCTAGAAGAAGAAATATTGCTGTGTGAGTATGCACCCTTGGTTGGGAACTACTTGAATCAGGTTGTATCTTTCCAGTATCCCTTTCTTTTTGATAATTTTAAGTTTGAATATGATGCTAAGGGTGAAAAAACTTGTTTGTGGATTAATCATGATTATGGAGAGTTGCCAGAATTTTTGATTTTGTATAATTTATACCTAGAATCTAAATCTAGCTTGCCCAAATTTTATTTTTCTAAGTACAAAGATGATTTTGCATTCCTTAGGACTAGATGGGGTGTGTTATTGCTACTACACATAATGACAAATATATTACTTAGCAACTCACATGCTTGTTGTTCTAATTTTTTTGTATATAATTTAACTTTAGTTTTAATTAGGTAGATGTTAGCTAGTTTCATTTATGTTTTAGTAGTTAGTTTTTTTTTCTTGTTTCTTGTTTCTTATTTTGTCAATGTGTCTATCTTTGTTCCTTGTTGCTTGAGTGTTTCTCTTCTTTTTTTATTTTCAGTCTTGGGGTAACTTATTTTTGTTGGGGTTGTTCCTAGCTATTGGTTCACCCCAACTAGTTCTTGATAGAAGGCAGAGGTAGTTTTTAGCCAAAAATTCTAAAGGGATTTGCCTTGCAAGAAAACTGTACTCGGGAATCAGGAGTGGTGATACCTTTTACTGGTAATCAAGGTGATGTTTAATGTTGATCATCTTAATCACAAAGTGTGATCTTCTTGTCTGAATTCCCTTCTCAATCTATTGACTTATCTCAATATGACATTGAAAACATTGGTTTCTTGGATGGGTGTTAGTTATAAAAATATGAGCATGTTTATTTGGGTGAGCACTAATCTCAGAACCCTTCTCTAGCTAACGTATGACTAAAAAAAATGAGAGAAGAAAGGAGAAGAATGTTAAAGAAAAATTGAATCAATTAGAGAAATGGTTGCTACAATGATCAATTTATTGTGTGAAGGTAGCCAAATCAAAGTGCTACCAAATCTATTTGAAGTCATAAAATGAAGACAGTCGAAGAAATGATATACTCAAACCATAATGGCCCGAATAGGCCACCATTCAAGAAGAAAGAAATCGCTCTAAAAAGGTGTCATCTAAGTACCTGAACTTCAATCTTGTCCGAAGATGGAGAAGGGGGACTCTATCAATCTCTACCAGGGCTATCATGGAAACTTGAAGGATAGTAGAGAAAGGTTATATTGACGCTCATGAGAACCTTTTTTTGGGCTATAGACGCCTGACTGGAAGAAGATATTGATGACATGTAACTGATTGAATGTTTGAAGATGTTAATTTTATCACCAAAATGTAGAAAGGTAATGCAAGATATTAAATCAATTAATGGATTGTATTGTCATTGATGTCAACTTGATATAATTTGATCGGTTATATTAAAGTGTCAAAGACTTCAGAGAATCAGAGAGATAAATATTATGCTTTCAATAATGCATAAAAGAACAACAATCACTAAGTGACTTCAAACACCGATGACTAGTGGAAACCAAAGGATAGAGAAAAATGAGAGAAAATTCACAGTAATGCCCAAGCAAAGAAACTGATGAGTATTACCGATGAGCAGAATCACAAGCATTACCAATGGCCAAAATTATAGTGTTAACCGACGGACATACAAGCCCGAAGGACAGACAAGCCCGAAGGACAGACAACCCTAACGGACAGACAACATCGACGGAGAAGTCTAAGGATAACTGAATTATTGACCAAAGCTATCAAAGAGTTAAAACACCAAAGTTAACTGGAGTTCAGAAATGACAAAATACTTAGCTGGCAGAGCTAAAGATAGAGTTAACTAGTTGTTAATATTGTTTTAATCGACAAGTTAAAGCCAGAGATAAGTAAAATATTTAAAGCTGTTTTATCCATTTGAAAAGAAGATTTCTACGAGATCAAACAAGAGTTATGATTTAAATCACGATTTGCTAAGATTGTGGATAATGCCAAGAACAAGAAAATTAAGAAGTGAGAAATGGTGATATCATGTCTATAAAGAGACAATTTAATTCATTATGAATTAAGGGGAGTGAATGAAAAAGAAGGATACTAAAGAGAAACTAATGAAGAACAACTTCATACAGTCTTGATCAATCAAGCTAAGGAAAGAGATAAAGATTTATGTGGACACCGAGTAACAGAGAAAGACAACATCACTGAGAAGAAAGAAGTGGAGCAAAGGTATTGAAAAGATATATTGTTCAGAGTGGTTTAATGAGCTTACAATAGATCTCAAAATCTGCAAGTATAAGTTGTATGTGTGAATAGATCATTTACTATTTCAATTTAACCATTGATTCATAAATTCTCTTAATCGAGCAGGACTTAACAATCCTTTCTATATTGAGATACATCCCAAGGAGTATCAAAAAGTTTGATCATGAAGATAGCATGAGATGCCAGCTACCATTTGACAAAGTACACTGGGTTTGGTCATAGAAGGTAGCATAGAGATGACCAATATCAAGTGACAAACTAATCTTTTAAATCCTCTAACAAGGTCACACCTAATAGTGTGTTTGTAACCTTTAACAGGGTTGGCTCTTCGTCGAGCTCACTTCAGAAGAGTGAAAATTTTGGGTTACCGGAACCAAGTGGGGTTTCCCTTGACAGGGTTTCCATGTTAAAAATCCATGTGTTAATGTGTTTATGAGTCATTACTTCAGTGTTTTGCATTACACATAACTAATATGGATTGATCGGTATACACTAAGCAATTTACTATTTTTCGGTAAATGAAAGACGACTATTTGGTAAACATTAAGAGTAAGGTTTAAAAGAGAACTCTGAGCAATAGTTATTTGATAAGTATATTTCAAGGCATACATCTTGTAGGACTAAAGATAACTAGAGGCTTAATATTGTGGTACTAAGTTTTTTGGGTTGATTAATTGGAATATTTTTTAGGCCACTGATTCACCCCCCCTCAGTTATTCTAACAATTGGTATCAAAGCTTGTGTTCTTAGAAAGGGAATTTAACAAATCAAGAAAAATATCACAAGATGAACAAGCGAGATGTGACCAAGTTGAACAAAGACAAATTTGCATCATGGAAAAGAAGAATAAGAATCCACCTATCAAGTATTGGTAATGATGTTAATCAACACCTTGATACTAAATATGTGTTTCCTATAGGACCTCACACTCTTGAGAAATTGAGAGAAAATCATGAGCATAATTGCATGATGATAGAGCTTGCCTCATCACTCTCCAATGCTGAGTTTGAAGATGTTAAAACCTGCACCTCTGCAAATTAAATGTGGGATAAATTGAAGCTGGTACATGGAGGAGATGATAATGTACTAAGAGCCAAGGCAAAAATCCTAAGAGAGAGGTTTTATGACCTAAGGATGAAAGAAGGAGAAAATATCACTCAGTATAGCTGCAGAATCAAAGAGGTAGTCAATGCTATCCGAGGAGTTGGAGGTGTAGTTGAATAAGAGACAGTGGCAAGTAAAATCTTAAGAACCTTACTGCTTGTATATGCTATTAGAGTATCTACTATTCAAGAAATGAGAGTAGTTGCAAACAATACAGTTACTCTAGATAGTCTGATTGGTAGACTGATTTCATTTGAGATGAATAACTTTGATAATAGTGTCTTACCATCCATAGAATTTGCATTCAAATCTTCTTTGAAAATAAGTAAGTCAAGTCATAGATACATTATTAGAAATGATAGTGAAAGTGATAATGAGGATCAAGGACTTGATGAGATTGAAGCACTAATGAAAAGAAGATTGTAGAGAGGCAAAGGGAGATACAAAGGTAAATTAACACTTGTATGTTTTAATTGTAAAGAGGCTGGACACTTTGTTGCAAGATGTCCTAATAGAAGAAAAGATGACATAATTAATGAAATAACATATGAAAATAAGTTTGACCGAGGTGATAACAGAGATTACCGAAGCAACTGACAATATGACAGAAGAGATACCCGAGACTACAAGGACAAAGGAAAGAAAAATTTTTACCTAGCTAAGAACACAAATGATGACACTGACACCAAATCTGAAAAATACATTGAGATGGTATTTGTATCCATGAAGGATGATTCAGACGAAGAAGAAGAAAGGTATGTAGAAACTGCACTCATATCTAAGGTTAGTAAGAATGATGTCTAGATTATAGATAGTGGCTGCACTCACCACATGACCGGTGATAAGAAAAAGTTTGAAACTTTTGAATACTATGATGGTGGTTCAGTAAGAATGGGTAATGACACACCTTGTCCAGTTGAAGGTAAAGGAACCATAATGTTTAATAACCTGATCAAATGTGAAAATGCTTACTGGGTAAAAGAACTGGATTATAATCTGTTAAGTGTTTCACAACTGAACAATATAGGTCATCGAGTAGCATTTGAGAATAAGAAGGCAAAGATCTTTAATGAATCAGGAAAGTTGATCAGAACTGGTGAGAAGACAAAAGGTAACCTTTTCTATCTTGATGACATTAACACCACTTGTTTGATGGATAGAAATGAAGACATATGGTTGTGGCATAAGAGATTATGTCATGTGAATTTTGACAACATGATAAAGATAAACAATAAAAGAAAAGTCAGAGGCTTACCGAGCATGTCAAAGCCTGAGCATATCATGTGCAAGAATTGTCAAAAAGGTAAGATGACAAAGTCTAGTTTCAAGAGTAAAGCCCATACATCTAATGAAATTCTAGAATTAGTCCATATTGATCTACGTGGACCTATGAGGACAAAGAGTTACTATGGAGATAGGTATTTCATTCTCTTTGTTGATGATTATTCTAGAATGTTGACAATTATGTTCTTAAAAGATAAATCAAAAGAATTCAAGATGTTTAAATGGTATAAGGCTATGGTAGAAAAACAAAGAGATAAGAAATTGAAATTCTTAAGGTCAGATAGAGGAGGGGAATTTATTTAAGATGAATTCACTAACTATTTCAATGAGCATGGAATTAAAAGACAGGTTTTTGCACCAAGAACACCACAACAAAATGGAATTGCTAAGAAGAGAAACAGATCAATTGTTAACTATGAAAGAACATTGATGATTGAGAAAAGCCTCACTCAAAATTTCTGGAGAGAAGCTGTCAGTACTGCTTTCTACACATTAAACAAAGTACAATTGAAGAAGGATACAAAGAAGACACCCTATGAGCTTTGGTATGGTTACACACCCAATGTAAGCTACTTTAGAATCTTTGGTAGTCAATGTTATATTTTGAAAGATGATAGAAATGGAAAGCTTGACTCCAAATGTGATGATGGTATCTTTCTAGGGTAGTCCACCAAAAGAAAAGCTTATAAGTGTCTTAACAAGTCATCTAACAAGATCATTGAAAGTAAAAATGTAAAGATAGATGAATTTGCATAAAAGAATGATAAGGAGAGAAGAAAAGAACCAGAAGACTACAACAGGTTTTTTTACACTGAAGAACCTGATACTCTACCTGAGCAACAATGTATCACTTCTGAGAAACAAAATATTACAACCAAGTATCAGGCTGCAATTATCAAAAATCAGGATAGTACTCAAGATGATGTACCGAGTGATGGAGAAAAAAACAAAGGTCAAGATGATAATCAAAATTATGGACAAAGAGCTGAACCTAAACTTGCCAAGTATGTTAGAAGACATCATCCACAAAATCAAATCATAGGAGACAAGAAGGCTGGAATGAGAACAAGTAGTAAGTCACTATACACTAGATGTTTACTTTGTGATTTTGAGCCTAAATCTGTTAATATTGCACTTGAAAATGAAGAATGGGTTAGTGCTATGAATGAAGAAATAGAATAGATTGAGAAGAACAGTACATGGACACTAGTATTGAGACCAAATGACAAGAATGTCATCGGTACCAAATGGATATTCAGAAACAAAATGAATGAGAGTGGTGAATTCACAAGAAATAAAGCAAGATTAATATGCAAGGGGTATGCACAAGAAGAACGTATTGATTATGGTAAAGCCTTTGCACCCATTGCTAGACTAGAAGGTGTTATAATTCTTCCTGCTTATGCTGCATTCAAAGGATTCAAGGTATATTTGTAACCACCTAGATTTGGTCTTCTCTAACCACAGACCCTATTTTCCCTAAGTGTGATCATACCCCCAATTATGTCCAGACAACTCTTCAATCGATTGACATAATTCATTCGAATCAGATTTAATCTTCTAAGTGATCTAATCACTAATTTACATTAATCACTTTAGGAAATCCATTCAAATCAATTCAATTCAATCAATTCAAATCAATACATGGCTAAGGTAATTAATTTAAAGGGAATTAAATGGAATCCTATTTATTCCTCATCACTTGCAAAATTAATCCCCTAGCCTAATTGATTCAATTTGGCTATATTCCTAATTAATTATTAAAAATCAATCAAAAGCTTAAATGATTAATTAAATCCCTATTATTGAGTGAATATATTATTACAACAATTCATTTGATTAATATTCCCTCAAACCTAACCAATCTCAACTACCAAACCATGAGTTCAAACTCATCCCAACCCCTTCTCACATGCTAATTCTTCTTAATTAGCTAATTAACCCTAATTAGCTAATCCCCCCTCCACTCATTCTCTCTCCTCCCATCTCTATCTCCTTAATCACATGCCTTAAGCCTTAATCCTAATCCTAAGCTATCCTTAAGCTTTTCACATTCCTAAATCTACGATTAGGAATTCAACCCTCCCCCTAAAGTCAAAGTTATCAAGCTTGACCTTAAACCCTCACCCATCCTTCTTAAACCCTCACCCATACCTCATTAATGCTTTCATAAATGAAGCATTAATGGCTCTTACACATTCTCTTCCACACTCCTCATTAACGAGTCTTACACCCTCATTAATGGCAGCCCTTCTAGAGTCTTCTCCCCTTCCTCCATTTCTTCTATAAATAGGATGGATTTTGAGCTCAAATGGCCCTTGATTTTATGAAATATATTGTTGTAATGCT
>MU227995.1:2056911-2148749 GCA_018584345.1 Thuja plicata | reverse complement strand
TTCTTCAACAAGATGTAGGCATATATATCACTCAGTCCAAATACATCAAGGAAGTGTTGAAGATATTCAAGATGGAAGATTCCAAACCAGTTGGAACACCTATGGCTACCAAATGTAAGCTGACAAAGGAAGATAAGTTAAATGAGGTAAATTAGACCCTGTATAGATCAATGATTGGGAAGCTAATGTATGTTGTTCATACTAGACCAGATATTTCACATGCAGTTGGAATAGTTGCAAGAATCTTTGCTAATCCCAAAGAATCACATATGACTATTGTTAAGAGAATTCTGAGATATCTAAAGAACACTGAGGACTATGGATTATGGTACAAAAGAGAAGGAAAATTTGAGCTACAAGTCTATATAGATGTTGATTGGGCTGGAAACATTGATGACTGAAAGAGCACAATTGGAGGAGCATTCTTCATGGGTGACAAAATTGTCACATGGATCAACAAGAAGCAAAGATACATCTCTCAGACTGTAGAAGAAGAATATGTGGCTGCTGCTGCAAATTGTGCTAATATTGAATGGATCAAATAGTTGCTGGAAGGTATGAACATGAAGATCCTTGAACTAGTGATTATCTATTGTGATAATATGAGTGCAATTAACATTTCTAAGAATCCAGTCATGCATGCTAAGACTAAGCATATTGCTATCAAGAATCATTAATTAAGAGAACAAGTGCAAGAAAAAGAGGTGATACTGGAATATGTTCGATCAAAGAAACATTTATCTGACATATCTACAAATTCATTACCGAAAGATACATTTGAGTACCTGAGACAGAGACTAGGGGTACAACCCTTGTCTATCGATTAATAAGCTAACTAGGAGATTGCATCAGCCTATACACAAAACAAAAGATCATTCATGTTGATGCAAGCATTGAGATGAACAACAACAGATACATCTATACACAACAAGGTACAAATCTACACTGAACACTAGAGACAATGTATTGTTGATGGATACAAAAATTCAAGGAGTATATTATAAAAGGGATGGAAGATGATATGCAATAAATTGTTTGGAATTGTTGTCAAAGGGAGAGATGGTTCTCATTATCATAAGGGAGAGAGATTCTCATTATCATAAAAGAGAGATGATCTCATCAAAAGAGAAGAGATTATATCATTATCCATGGAGAGAAGTTCCTAAGAATTCAAAGGGAGAGTTAATCATTATCCAAAGTGATTGATTACATATGAAATATCCATCTAAGGGAGAGAATTAACAAAAGGGAGAGAATACATAATAAGGGAGAAACTGCTGTCAAAGGAAAAAGAGATGATCAAAGAGAGGAACATACAAGGTAAAGCACATATCAAGAATAGAGATCAGAAGCTGATACATCTATCCAGTAAAGGGATCAAAGATTCAAGAACACACTCTACAAGAAATAAATCTAAGCTATTTGAGCTTATTGAGAGACAAACATTTTTAATTGTTACAATAGGAGAGATTAATGAAATTGTTATATTTCATATTGTATTAGTAATAATATAGTGTGATAATGTAGTATGTTTCCGTCAATGCCAAAGGGAGAGATTGATGACATGTAACTGATTGAATGTTTGAAGATGTTAAGTTGATCACCGAAATTCAGAAAGATAATGAAAGACATTACATCAATTAATGGATTATATTTTCATTGATGTCAACTTGATATAATCTGATCGATTATATTCAAAGTGTCAAAGACTTTAGAGAATCAAAGAGATAAAGATTATGCTTTCAATAATGCATAAAATACTAGCATTCACTAAGTGACTTCAAACACTGACGGCTAGTGGAAACCAAAGGACAGATAAAACTAAGAGAAAAGTCATAGTGATGCCCAAGAAAAGAAACTGATGAGTATTATCGATGAGCAAAACCACAAGCATTACCGATGACCAGAATTATAGTGTTAACCGATGGACATACAAGCCCGAAGGATAGACAACCCCGACAGATAGACAACATCGATGGAGAAGCACGAGGAGAACTGAAGTGTTGATTAAAGCTATCAAAGTGTTAAAACACCAAAGTTAACTAGAGTTTAGAAATGACAAAATACTTAGCTGGCAGAGCTAAAGATAGACTTAACTAGTTGTTAACATTGTTTTAGTTGACAAGTTAAATCCAGAGATAAGTAATATATTTAAAGATGTTTTATCCAGTTGGTAAGACTATTTCTATGAGATAAAACATGGGTTATGCTTTAAATCAAGATTGGCTAAGATTGTGGATCTTGTCAAGAAAAAGAAAATCAAGAAGTGAGAAACGATGATATCATGTCTATAAAGAGACAACTTAATTCATTATGAATTAAGGGGAGTGAATGAAAAAGAAGGATGTTGAAGAGAAACTAATGAAAAAAAACTTCATATAGTCTTGATCAATCAAGCTGAGGAAAGAGCTAAAGCTTTCTACGGACACCAAGCAATAGAGAATCACATCACCGAGCATAAAGAAGTGGAGCAAAGGTATTAAAAAGATATATTGGTCAGGATGGTTTAATGAGCTTACAATAGATCTGAAAATCTGCAAGTATATGTTGTATGTGTGAATAGATCATTTAATGTTTCAGTTTAACCATTAATTAAGAAATTCTCTTAACCAAGAAGGACTTAAAATTCCTTTCTATATTGAGATACATCCCAAGGAGTATAAAAAAGTTTGATCATGAAGATAACATGAGATGCCAGATACCATTTGACAATCTACACTGGGTTTGGTCATAGAAGGTAGCATAGAGATGCCCGATATCAAGTGATAAAATAATATTTTAAATCCTCTAACAAGGTCACACCTAATAGTGTGTTTGTAACCTTTAATAGGGTTGGATCTTCACCGAGCTCACTTCAGAAGAGAGAAAAATTTGGGTTACCGATCCCAAGTGGTTTTTCCCTTAACAGGGTTTCCATGTTAAAAATCTATGTGTCAATGTGTTTATGAGTCATTACTTCAGTGTTTTGCATTACACATAACTAATCTAGATTGATCGGTATACACTAAGAAATTTACTATTTTTTGGTAAATGAAAGACTGTTATTCGGTAAACATTAAGAATAAGGTTTAAAAGAGAACTCTGAGTAGTAGTTATTTGATAAGTATATTTGAAGGCATACATATTGTAGGACTAAAGATAACTAGAGGCTTAATATTGTGGTACTAATTAGTTTTTTGGGTTGATTAATTAGAATATTTTTGAGGCCACTTATTCACCCCCCCTCTCAATTATTCTAACAGATATCCTCTCAAGAAGCCCTCGTCAATTGTGTGAAGGTTGGTTCTATTTTTTGTTCATCCAAGTTGTCCTTGCTAAGGTACTGATGAAATGAACACACAAATGCACACATGGGATGTCTCAGTAGAAGGTTTCAATTTTCAGAGTTGGTGAAAGAATGTTTTGATGAATGATACTTGTGTTTGATTTATTGCAAGATAGTTTCTAAAGGTGTCTTCTAGTAAAGAAATGCCCTGGTTATTTCTCCTTTTGTCGTGGCTATTTGTTGTGGTTCCATAAAACACACCTCATTTTGGCAACTTGGCCTAATGGTGACCCCTTTTTTTGGGTCTTTCAGCCTTTTTGGTGGTTTGGATTCCTTAGGGTAAACCTAGCTAGGTACACGGTGAGTCAAATTGTAGGCCTTAGGTGTGCTCTTAATAGTTAGATGCTAGTTTTGGTTTCCCTTTAGGTTGTTCTTCCTCCCTTTTTTTTCCTTTTTACTTCTAAGGTTAGCTTTAGGGTTAGTTTTTTGTTAGTTTTTGGACTTAGTCTCTTTTTCCCTTTTGGAATTTCAGAGTTGTGAGTTACTAGGACCCTCGTAACCCCAAACTATTGAACTTCTGAAGCTTCTCACACTGTAAAAAGGATAGGTATATGAAGGAAACTAACATTTTGGAGACTTCAGAGTGTCACACTCTGATACTTTGAAAGAGACACGAGCCCCGATATTATGATAGGTAAGCCAAATGGTGGGAATTGATGTCCGTATATCCTTTTGGAACTTTCACAATTTCACACTCTGAAGTTCCAAAAGTGATACCTCCAATCCTCCGATCCAAAAAATGGCTCAGACTCACCTAATCTTCACACCTTTGGAGTCATCAGAGTTTCAAACTCCGAAACTTTGAAAGTGTTACAACACTCCAAAACTCTAATTTTATTGTTGCCAAAGCCACAATAACATTGACTCTTTAGAATTTCACAATCTAGGGATTCTTTTGAATTGCGGATGTCCGAAAGTCCAAAAAATCTAGTGAGCTCAAAAGTCTCAAATTTTTACTAGTTTTTTGCCAATTTTAGGGGTTTTAGCTACTTTTTAGTCTTTTTTGGGGTGTTTTCCTACATAATTAGATTAGTTTCTTAGAGTAATTTCTTGTTTTCAATAAAATGTTGCTGATAATTGCTTATAAACGCAAAATGTCAAGTATGAAAACCGTCTTCCTAATGAAGTATAATACAAGTGATACCACACCCCCACTAAGATGGGAAATTTACATAGTGATATCACTGACACATACATAGGTCACGACTCTATTTTGAGGGAACCATCATTCAACAACTCAAAGGAATGGTTTTTACGGTTAACACAAAAGACGATTTACAATAAATGTTTTAGTTCAAGGAAAATATGAAGCAAATCATGGATGACATTGAAGAAGTTCAGAATTTTGAAGCATGCATGTCAAGGTTTAGGAAGAAGAAACACGGGAATTTGAACACCATGGAGTTACCCAATTTTGATAAAGTCTAAGAAGTTGCAGAGATATTCCACAAAGCACACCTCAAAATCCTACTAGCTCACTAAGTGTAGGAATTCCTGAGTTACCAAATAGTTGTGGACTTGGCCATTTTTTAGCTTTGCATTTTTTGGAGTTGGAGAACCCCGAAATTCCTGTACATGCACATTTTTCATTTTTTGCATGATATTTATTATTTTAGCAGTGATGCATGCATGCAATGGATTTTTTTTTCATAACAATAAGTATTCTATTAGTTAGCACTCATAAAATTATCTAACTCTTGACATTTTTATCATAAGAAACAAAGTCAAGTGCCAAATTGTGTGCATTCTTGGAAAGAATGATGAAACTGCAGTACAATTTTCTACATTTTAAGGGTTGATTCTAGCTTGATTTTGCATGTATTTGATATACACATGGATGGGAATACATGAAAAATTGTTAGAAATCCTTTTAGGAGTAGTTTTTCATTGTTACACAATAGATTTATTTTTATTACGCCATGTTTTGTGTAGATGAAACTCTAGCTATGAGTTTTTGATTTTCCAAGTTGAAGCACTATATATTTCATTACAAAGATGTAACTAAGCTCGGATATTTATGAAATAAATCTATATGCTTTTAGTGATTCATTCATGGTGTTATTCTTCTACTATCTATACGAGATTGATGAATATTTGCATGCTTGTTTATTTATTTCAAAGAGCCAACTCTGTTTTGTTGTGAATGTATCTACGAGTAGTTTGTTTGGAATTTATCATTATTGTCTCATCTTGTTCTGAAAAATGATTGGAAATATTTTTTCTATTGGTTTAAGGATAAATTTGTCTTGTGTGTGTGTACATTTGGTGGCTTCATGATTTGATAAATTTTGAAATATCTTACATCTTGGCAAAATCTCTTCAAAAGATTGCATTTGTTGAACATGGAATTGTGAGTTAATTTGATTCATGTTTTGTGGGTTTCCATATTTTCATAATTTATTTCCAAGTGTGATTCAATGATGATTTATGTTTGTTAGATTTCATTTTCCACAAATTTGCTTATAATTATTGATACGCAATCTTTTGATATTTTTTGGAAATTGGTTAAGATAGGAAATCATCGTAAGTTTTAAAATTAGATTTGCATTGTTAGGAAATTGCATACATCAAAAATCTAGAAAATACAAAAAAGTGTTAAACATCTATTTTTGGAGCCTGAGTTTCAATCACACCAACAAAGGCCTCCTTGTGAACATTGAAATTTATCTATGATTGAGCTTTCTAAAGCAGTTTTACCATGACCATGGAGAACCTTGGGAGTAACTTTGTTATTCTTTCAAGAGGGGATTTTGCATCGCTTATTCCTAACTGTTGCTTTGTGTAAAAACAATGCTCAACAAGACTATTATAAATGATTCTTTTCATAATGAATATTTATTTTCATTAATATTAGAGATGTCATGTTATGCTAAAATTTTAAATTATTCACTCTTAGGAAAGCATCAATCTCATTTCTAGTCAAGAGGAAAATATCATCTAGTTTAAAAGAGACTCCCTTTTTCATGGATAGTTGCATATGTCTTCTACATTGGACCTTATAATGTTATGAGAATATGTGTGAGAGAGGATTTCATTTTTATATTCTTCATCCATGTCATGATGAATCTTGTGAAGTTTATTTTGAACTGCAAAATAATTTCTTTGAAGCTATTGAAGATAGGTCATTATTGGTATACTTTGCATAAGGATGTAGTCAAGTACACAAGAAGATGTGATGGATGTCAAAGGATGGGTCATCCAACCCACAATGATGAGATGCCCCTACAATCACAATTGGCTATTTCATTATTTGAAAAATTAGGTTATATGACCAATAGATCCTCTTTCATCACTAGATGAGTGGAAGTATATACCATGAAGTATATTAAATATAATAAGGCTGCTAAAATTCTCTATTTAGAATTTTTTACTACGCATGAAGTTTCTAGAGAAATTATCTCTAACCAAGGACCCTAATTAACCTCAACACTCATCTAGACAATAGTTACTGAGTGTAACATCATTTATAAGAAATATACACCTTATCACCCCTAGACCAATGGCCATGTTGAGGTAAAAAATATAGAACTTGAATACAATTTAACTAAGATAATTTCTCTACATGCAAATACTAGGTAGATATGATTTTTAAGCTAGATAGGCCTACACAACCATTTGGAAGACTATTTACACCATATGAAATGTTGTATGGAAGGAAATTTTATTTCCCATTTAAAACATAAAACTTTAAGAACACTTGAATTGGGGATGAAATTGACAACATCAAAAAATGATAAAATTATGCAATTGAATGCTTTGGATGAACTTAAAAAAGAATCACTCCATCATACGTAAATTGTATAGAAATAAAGAATAAAGTGGCATGATAATTACATCAAGAGAAAGATTATTTTTTAAAAATATTGAGCCCTTCTATATAACTCCAAATACAAGGACGACAATGAGTCAGAGATGAAATGATTAGGTGCATATCAAATCGATGAAGTATACCCTTATTGACTACAATTGACCCAATATGATTATTTGTATTTATCAGTTCTTATATATTGTAGTTGCATCAGTGATCAATAAAATGAGACAATTTTATAGCTCAACTAATATTAACCTAAGTCAATAAGGCACCTATATCATTTGGAACAAATATTAATCATTCAAGTCCACATGCTTCTTGGGTGTGACTTCTTAACCTATTTATTCATAGTAAAGTTCCCTGAGGATCATTATGAGGATCATCCATCATTACAAAAAATAAAGTAGCAATAGTCTCCATCATTGGTAGAACACATGGAAACTTCCTAGAATATAAAGGGATCTAATCATGTAGCCACTTATCATGGGACTTATAAAGCAAATATAGTGAGGCTCTCAATTCCATGCTATCCACCTCATTCAAATGATACATTGATATTATCATTGGTTGTATTCTCCAAAAAATAACACTTTATCCGTGATGCATGTAATAATTAGAAGTCATGATCCTTGTGCCTACATTTGTTTCTTAAACATGTTAATCTACTACCATGTCAAATCAACTCCTACTTTCAATAATACTAGCATTCACACCTTGGTGTGTAATGGGTATGCCAAAGAGGTTAGAAGGTTCATCGGGGGAAAAAATGGGCTATATTTTGCTTACAATTTTGTAGCATGTGAATTAAATTGGGAGACCATTTAGAATTTTTTTTTTGTGAAATAAAGGTATCGATGGATAAGTGATAGTTTCAAATCAAGTATGCATCCATTTAATGAGATCCAAACACAATTGAAACAAAAACTTTGAATCAAGAAGATATCTATGATCCATTCTTAATAGGGTCATTTTATGCTTGCGATAGGTAGAGAGGGAGAGCTATGGATAGAAAAAGGGATACATGGAAGTGGAAGAGTGTAAGAGAGGAAGGTAATGAGATATAAATATGATATAGAGGTTAAGAGAAATATAGAGATAGATATTGAGATACAAGTGGAGAAGAAGACGGATATGAAGAGGAGAGGGAGAGGTAAAGAGATAGAGAGAGAGGATAGAGAAATAGATAGAGATGGAAGATCTAAATATTTAGAAAAGGGGAGAACGAGGGAGAGAATGAAAGAGAGACAATTATAAAGATAAATATATATATTGAAAGAGTTATTTAGAGAGAGTTAGAGGGAGGTAGAGCGATGAAGGACCAAACTAACCTTACCAACTCATAACCAAAGACAAAACAATATAGAGACAAAGAGAGAGAAAAAATGCTTCACAAAGCATGGATTTATAATTCTTTAAGATGATGATGATGCTTCCAAATGTTTGAGAATGAAATCCTTGCAACTTCTTTGAAGAGATCACTACAAATTATTCTTACAATATGAGATAAAATGCAAGATAAAATGTTGAATATTTATTATTCCATTGGAAATAGATAATACACCACTTATACAAATATTAGCCAAGTTGGATTTAAAATATGCAAGCTAGATCTTACAAGCTTACAACTTCTTAAGGATGTAATCCTTTCTTCTTGACGATCTTACAAAAACTCCAACAACCTTTACAATTAATTTCCATGAGTATATATAGTACTTTCCACCCAAGAGATTACAAACAAAAGAAATATGGGATAAATGGTAGGTGCAACTACCTTGCTACAAATATTAAATTCATCGTGAAATTTTAAAAATGCCTAAAGCATTTTATTAAATAAGAAAATTTTCACAAACTTATAAAATGGAAACTATGCACCTTGATAAATGATAAGTTACAAAAAGTGACTTTATGATTATTTTTATTTTCTTTTATTGTATTTTCATCATTTTCTCTCCTCTTTTTTTTTTTTCAATTGTATTTTTGTGATGCAAGATTGCTCTTACACCCTGGATGCTCCTGCATCAGACACCCAGGGTAATTTGAGAAGTGACTTTGTCACATCTCAGGTGTTTAAAGGAAAACCATGGTGATTAATCTTTTCTTTTGATATCCATGAGAATATTCAATAGGCCTATCTTTCCATTTAACTAGGAACTCTTCATATTGCATGTTTCATGTGCTTCTTCCCATACGACTATCCAAGATATCATTTATCTCTTCTATGGCTAAAGTAGGTGTTGGAATATTCCATTGTGCTTCTATTATTTCATCTTCATTTATTCCTTCATGGTACTCTTCCAAATATAAAATATTAAACACATGTGAGATGTTAAGTCCACCTGGCAACTCTACCTCATAAGCATTTCTAGAATCATGCTTCTTTAGGATTTTGCATGGTCCAATTTTTTTCATCTTCAATTTATTATATGTTCCTATTGGAAACCTCCCTTTTCAAAAATGAGCTATTACTTCATCACCAATATGAAATTCCTTATATCTCCTCTTTTGATCTTCCTTAGCCTTGTATTGAATATTCATTTTAGTAATATGATTTTTCACCTCTTCATGTAAATTCTTTAGGTGTTCTGCAAAGTCTTCATCTTTGACACTACTCTTTTCCCCTTTGTCCAATTTCATTAACTCTAAAGCATTTCTAGGATTACTTCCATGCACTATTTGGAATGGTGATTTACCAGTGCTCCTATTGACAGAATTATTGTATGCACATTCTACCTATGGTAAAATCATAACCCACCCTTGGGTTAATCTCCTACTAAGTATCTCAACAAGTTCCCAAAAATCCTATTCACCACTTCTATTTTCCCATCGGTGTGGATGGTGTGTTGAACTAAACTTCAAATCTGTCTTCAATTTTTTCCACAATGTCCTCAAAAAATACCCGTTAAACTTAGTCTCTCGATCTGAAACTATGCTCTTTGGTAGACCATGTAGTCTCACCACTTCTTTGAAAAAAAATTCTGCCACATGAACAACATCATTAGTCTTCTTACAAGGAATAAGATGTGCCATCTTTGAGAATCGATCCACCACCACAAAAATGGAATCATGTCCTCTTTGAGTCCTTGGTAAACCAATAACAAAGTCCATACTAATATCTTCCCATGGGCTCCCTGGTACAGGTAATGGATGATATAACTCAATATTCTGTTTGGTCCCTTTTTCCATCTGAGATATTCTACAACTTTGCACAAAATTCTTAACATCTTGCTGCAATTTTAGCCAATAATAATTCTCACTAACCTGAGCAATGGTGTTCTCTTGACCAAAGTATCCAACCAATCCTCCACTATGCTTCTCTTTGATTAGGTTCTCTCTCATGGAGCTCTTAGGAATGCACAAGTGGCTTCCTTTGAATAACATCTAATCTTGGATTATAAAACATAAACATTTGGTCATGTCTAATGTAACATGATCCGTGCAAGCTCTCCAGGCCTCACCAAAATCAAGATCCTCTAGATACAAAATTTTGAGATCATGGAACCCAATAACTTTGATATGAATTTCTATCAGAACATTATGCCTCCTAATTAGGTCATCTGCAACTATGTTAGACTTTTCACTCTTGTTCTTTAAAACAAAAGTGTAACTCCACAAAAACTCAACCCATTTTAAATTCCTTTGATTCAACTTTCCTTGACTATTCAAAAATTCTAAATCTTGATAATTATTAAATAAGACAAATTCTTTAGGAAAAAAATAATGTCTCCTTTTCCTCAATGATTGAACAATAACATAAAACTCCTGATCATAAAAAAAATACTTTATTTTGGCATCATTCAATTTCTCACTAAAATAAGGTATGGGTTTACCTTCCTGACTCAAAACAACTCCAATGGAATTTCCACTAGCATCACAATCTACTTGAAATACCTTATTAAAATATGGAAGTGCCAAAGTAGGTTCCTCTATAAATTTTATTTCCAACAAATCAAAACTCTTTGTTGCTCATGCAGTTCACTTAAATTCTTTCCTATCCCCTTTCATTGTTTTTGTTAGGGGGGCACAAGTACTACTGAAATTTTTAATTAATTTTCTATAAAAATTAGCCAAACCGTGAAAATATCTCACCTAAGTAGCACTCTTTGGAGTAGGTCATTCAAGGATAGCCTTCACTTTCTATGAATCCATCTTAATACCATTTTACGAGACAAAAATTCCATGGTACACTAACTCCACAAAATTGCACTTCTTCAAGTTAATAAATAACCTTTCTTCTCTTAATTTCTTAAGGACCCTACAAATATGCATCATATGATCTTTAAATGTCTCACTAAAGATTAGAATGTCATCCAAGTAAATAATAACAAAATTACACAAAATTTATTTTAGTACCTCATTCATGAAGTGCATGAATTTGCTTTGTGCATTGGTTAGTCCAAAAGACTTGACTAACCACTTGTACAAGCCCTCCTTTGTCCTGAAGGTTGTTTTCCATTCATATCCTTCTCAAATTTGAATTTAGTGGTATCCACTCTTCAAATATATCTTTGTTAAGTACTCAAATCTACTCAAACAATCCATAATGTCATCCATCATTAGCAAAGGAAACCTATATTTGATAGTAATATTATTGATAGCCCATAAGTCTGCACACATCCTACATTCTCCATTTTTATTTGGTACCAGTACTGAAGGTATAGAACATAGAATCAAAATATTTCTAATCAACCCTTTCTGCAACAACTCTTGCACTTGTTTTTTTAGCTCTTCCCTCTCTATTGGAGTCATCTTATGAGCTTCTTTGTTAGGAAAATTAGCTTCAGGAATTAGATTCATTTGATGACTTATCTTTCTTATTGGATGTATAGGAGAAAATGGTGAGAAATTCTAAGATGTAGATCACTCATCAAAATCCTATATACATTGGAATACAAAGCCACCCTTAAACCAAACCTAATTAGCACAACCAAAATGACCAAGGGTGCTAATGTAATATCTATGTCCAAGGGGGATTTGGATTCCTAAGGGGAAAGAAATGTGATATGGTAAAGTATAAATTTGATCTAATAAAGTAAGTGTAAGAGAAAAGAACGAAGAATAAGTGCACTTGGAAATAATAAGAGGAAAACACTTTAAATTGGAATTTGAATGCCGCTGAAACCTCATATCCTGATGTAACCATAGATCTGGAAAACAAGGATATGAATTTGTCTACCCTAAAATTTTCACCAAAAAAGCAATAGGAAAAAGTCAAGTTTTTGGGAACAAGTTGAATTTTAGGGAACAAGTCAACTGGTCGACTAGTTCCTGACAAAATTTGATGAAACTATTCCCGATTTTGCAACTGTACGTGTACTGCTTAGATCTAGAATTGTTGCTCTGCAACCTATTCCCGCGCACATAAAAATAGGGAAAAAGGTTGTGAAAAGGGGTTTGCCTTGATCAAACCCCTCTTTAGGAATAAACCTTGTAGTCAAATTGAAATTACATAAAATAAAGTAATGTTAAAGGAAGATTGTTGATTTTCCTTGTATGAAACCCTCATGAGCAGATGTAGGAATCACTCAAATCCATGAAGATGATTTAATGTTCTTGGAATCCAAAGATTTGACCTTGGAATGAGATGTAGAATCAAGGATTCCCTCACAAATGCATGGATCTATGATTTCCACTCCTAAATCTTGAATGTTGATATGCTTGATAACCACGTGCAAAGAAGAAGAGAGAGAGAGAGGGATGAATTAATGAATATCCTTGCTTGATTGATAATTCCTCTACTTGGCCATCATGGGAGAGAAACTTGCATCAATTAGAGAAGATTTTATTTTCTTTAATGGATCTTGGAAGAATGGAGACTTGGATATCTTGAAATGGATGCTTGCCTTCAAATCTTGAATCGAAATCCTCAATTGCTCTTGCTTTCTTCAAATCTTGAATGCTTGATTATGATAGATTGCAATTTTTTTTATAGATTATGTTATATGAAAAATGAGGAGATAGGAGGTTATTTTATTGTAAATTTGGGATTCAAATTTGATCTAGGCCGACCATTATTGAAAACCTAGGAAGAAGAACCTTACATCAGGCTCCAGGAAAAAATTTGAGCCAAAAATCCCAGGAACAAGTCAACCAATCAACTTGTCCCAGGAAAAATGGGCTCAAATTTCATGGGGATTTTGGGGAAGGTGAAAAGAAGTGGGGGGAGAAAATGCAGGTTTCTGTGATCAAGTGTAAAAAACATTTGGACCTAGAAATCACAACAATGGGGTCTAATAAGTCCTAAAGACATCCAATTATGGGTGCTAACATTTTAGGACAATACACTGGAGGTAATCCATCAGGTATATTATTAGATACAATATCCTAAAACTCATGCAACAGATCTAAAAACTCCATAGGTACATCTTCTACTTTCGCTTTATCAATTTTTGGAATTAAAGAAAAACACATATGCTCATGCTTCATACCTTCTAGAAATTTCCTTCCATAAACTAAATATATTCTTGCATTACTGCATACCTTTTCATCTGTTTCCTTTAATGGATTTAGCTTGTGTCAGACTCTATCCTTTGTTAAATAATAGGTATTTGCATACCCATCATGTATTACATGATGATCAAATTGCCATGGTCTCCCTAACAAAATATGAGAAACATACATAAGAGTAATATCACATAATACCTCATCATGATAGTTTCTAATTTTTAACTTTACTATACATTGTTGATTGACCAACGCCTTGTGGTTCTTTTGTAACCAAGAAATATGACAAGGATTTGGATGTCTCCTTCTCTCTAACTTAAACTATTAACCATTTCCCCTAAAAAAAGGTTATTAGTACTACCACCATCTATAATGACAATGAAAACTTTACCATTACACTTTCATCTTATGCAAAAAATATTATTCCTTTTCATTGGTTCCTTCACATCATTTAGCAAGACTCTTCTACTAAAAAGAAACTCTCCTCTTTCAACATCTTCAAAATATGAAGACTCAACATCCTCATCTACATGTACAACTCATGTATTTATCTCTGGTCTCCTATTTGTTTCCTCCTTGATGTTGGGGACATTCATATGTTCTATGTATTTCTCCATATTAGAAAAATGTTCCACAAAAACCTCCTCTTCCTACTCATCTTCCTCTTCATATTCCTCTTTGATCCCCATTATTTTGATCTCGAGGAAGATATGAATTATTTCCCCTCTTATTATGATTACTAATAGAGTCATCATTCCTCTTTTGGTCTTCATTTTTTCCTCCATAAGATCATCGACTCGTCTTTCCATCATGAACTCTCCCATTTTGTTTGTTCTCAAACTTCTTATTTAGTTTTACTTCTAACTTGAAAGCAAATTGATATAAATATTCAATGGTAGAAATTCTTACTATTATAAACTCTTCTTGAATAATAGGTGTCAATCCATGTATATAATAGACAACCTTCTCCTTTTTATCTTTAGAATGACCCATTCTAATAAGGGCCCTAAAGAACTCTTCTGTATATTCCTTAGACAAATTTTCTTGCTTTCTTCCACCCTTGCATTTTATTCAACAAATCAAGCTCATAGTCAAGAAGAATAATTTGTCTTCAATTTTTCTACCATCTGATTCCATCTTGTTATCTTCTCCTTCCCTCTTCTATTTCTCTCCAACTAAACTTCTTTCCACCAAATTTTAGCCTGACCTTTGCAAACCTAATCCTCTCAATATCTTCTACGTCTTGATACTCAAAATAATTTTCTATATCATTGATCCAATCAATCAACTCTTTTGGATTAATATTTCTAAAAAATGTGGAAACTTCAATCTTTGGCCTCTTTCCAATGTTATAAATGACCCTAAAAATCCTAGCCTCATCAGGATTTCTAATTGTTGTTTACTCTTCTTAAAATTGTTGTTCTTTTTCAGATTTATCCTCACTTTCATCTTTTTCTCTAATATTTTATCCTCTTCATATCTCCTCTTACAATGATTGCACTTATCTTTAGAGGGCTCTAAAACCATCTTTTTTCACACCATGGTTCCTTCGTGGAGGCATTTTTTTCCCTCACTTATCTCTCAGACCCACAACCATGGTCCTGATGCAAAATGCCTCATGTTTGACAATTTGTTTATGCACTCAAGAAATTATACTCTGATACCACTTGATGAAGGGCCACACTACCCTTACCAAATCATAACCAAAGACAAAACAACATGAGACAAAAAGAGAACAAAAATTCTTCACAAAGAATGGATTGGTAATACTTGAAGATGATGACAATGCTTCCAAATTCTTGAGAATGAAATCCTTACAACTTCCTTGAAGAGATCACTACAAATTCTTACAATATGAGATCATTGCAAACACTCCATAAAAATAATCCAACAATAACACAAGAACAACTGAATAAATGCAAGTGAAAATGTTGAATCTTTACTATTCCATTGGAAATAGATATTCCACCACTTCTAGAAATATTAGCCAAGTTTGATTTCAAAAATGCAAGCTAGAGATTACAAGCTTACAACTTCTTAAAGATGCAATCCTTTCTTCTTAAGGATCTTACAAATACTCCAACAACCTTTACAATTGATTTCCATGAGTATATATAGTACTTCCCACCCAAGAGATTACAAACACAAGCAATGTGGGATAAAAGGTAGGTGCAACTATATTGCTACAAATATTAAAAGCATGATGTAATAAATGCGTAAAACATTTTATTAAATAAGAAACTTTTCACAAACTCTGAAAATGACACCTATGCACCTTCATAAATGATAAGTTAGAAAAAGTAACTTTATGATTATTTTTATTTTTTATTACATTTTTCATCATTTTCTCTCTCCTTTATTTTTTAAAATATTTTTTACTTTTTATTTTTAATTATTTTGGTGATGCAAGATTTCTCTTACACCCTAGATGCTCTTGCATCAAAGAGATATAGAGATAAAGATATATGAAGAGATAAAAAGATAGGTATATAAGTATAAATAGAAGAAGAAATATGGAGAGATAGAGATGTACATTTGAGAGAGAGAGGGTAGGGAAGAAGATAGAGGAGAGGGGAATATGGAGAGAAATAGATAGAGATATAGAGTGTTATAATGAGTGTCATAGATAGAGAGAGATTGTGATATAGGGCCATCGAGGGTGTAAAAGAAATCTTGCATCACCCAAAAATATTATCTAATTTTTCAATAAGGGCTAATATGGACAGGGCTACTATTTTTAGCAAGTCATTCATTTGAGCACATGTTGCTCCAATTTCTTCCCCCGAGGTTCATTTTGGATATACAAACATGTCGGTAATCTTTCATGGCAAGATCAAGTTCGGTTTTGAAGATATTAATTTTTTTTGGTTTGGCGGGGTGGTACGAAAGAAATTTGAACTCAATTTTGAAGGTCTTAGAGGCTCTGAAAGGGTTCAAAATTCTTCAGGGATGACACTTCATAGTTGGAATCCATAGAGTGCTCTGATAATTTTCCTAAAGTGATTATAATAGTCAATCGGGTGTGTGGGTCAAAAGTTATGGCTTGTAAAAGTTGTACCATCAAGACTCAAGTTCCTATACAAAAAGGAGGAGAGAGAAAAATCACTTAGGTGAGAAATTGAACCCTAGGTGCCAAAATGGAAAAGTTTCACTTTCTAGAATATTCTAAGGTGGTTATTAGTGCTACATATATAGGGATGAAGGTGGGTTTCGAGCTCAGTTCCAAAAGTGTAGTTTTGTTGCTCTATTTTATAGATTATTCTAATGAAAATGTCCATGTGGTTGTAGCATGTTATTTTTATGAATATTATAATGTCATTTCATTTAAGATAATAGAAAGAAAGTGTTTATGTTCTTGAAATTATTCATTTCTTGCAATTTTATATTTATTTCCCTGTTATGTTGTGTGTGTTTGGGATAGTAAGTGAAGTACCCTTCACCAAGTGGTATTAGAGAAGAATTTCTTGAGTGTGTAAATAGATTTCCGAGCATGAGGCAATTTGCACTAAGACTATGGTTGTGGATCTAAGAAATAAGTAAGGAAAATGCCTCCACAAAGGAAATGTGGTGGAAGAATCACTGGTGTAATAGAAGAGGGTTTTAGAGCCCTCTAGAGACAAGTGCAAGAATTGAAAGAGGAGTTGACATTAGGGAAAGAGATGAAAGTTAGGATGAATCTAAAGAAGAAGGGAATTTTGAAGAAGATAAATAAGAAACTAGAGATCCTGACAAAGCTAGGTTTTTGAGGGCCATTTCTAAGATTGGAAAGAGACCAAAGATTGAAGTTTCCAATTTTTTTGGAAATATTAATCTAGAAGAGTTAGTTGATTAGATCAATGACATAGAAGATAACTTTGAGTATGAGTAAATAGAATATCTCGAGAGGGTAATAGTCACAAAGGCCAAGATGAAAGGTCATACTAAAATTTGGTAGAAAGAAGTTCATTTTGAGAGGAATAGAAGAGGGAAAGAGAAGGTAACAAGCTGGGATTGAATGGTGGAAAAATTGAAGAGATAGTTCATTCTTGTTGACTATGAGCTTTATTTAATGAATAAAATGAAAGAGTTAAAGAAAGTAGGAAAACCTATCCAGGAGTATATAGAAGATTTCTATTGAATCCTTATCAAAATGGGGCATTTTGAAGCCAACAAGGAGAAGGTTTCCAGTTACATAAATGGATTGAGGCCAAGTATTCAAAAGAGTTGATAATGGTAGGAATGTCTACCATTGAAAATTCATATCAATTTTGTTTGAAGGTAGAATAAAAACTGAACAAAATTTTTAAGAGGAAGCAAAATGAAAGAGGTCATGGTGGAAAGCCTAGTGGATGGTCTTATGGAGGCTTAAATGAAGATCAGAAGAATAATAATGAATCTAGTAGCAATGAGAATCAGAGGGGAAATAATTCCTATCATCCTTGCGATCAAAATAATGGAGATCAAAGAGGAAGAGGAAGAGGACGATGACCAGGAAGAGGAGGTTTTCATGGAAAATGTTTCAAGTGAAAAGAATAAGGACCTAGAGCTTATGAGTGTCCCCAACATCAAGGGAGGGAAAAAAAGACACAAGGAAAATGCACAAGTTGCACATGTAGATGAGGATGCTGATTTGTCACATTCTGAAGATGTTTAAATAGGAGAGGTCCTTGTTACCAGAAGAGCCTTGTTGAATGATGAGAAGAAACCTCAGAAAAGGAATAATTTGTTTCGCACAAGATGAAAGTATTATGGTAAAGTATAGAATGTCATTATTAATGGTGGTTGTACTAATAACCTTATTTTAGTGGAAACGATTAATAAATTGAAGTTAGAGAGAAGAAAGAATCCAAATCCCTACTAGGCTTTGGTCAATGAATAATTTATGGTAAATTTAAAAATTGGAAAATATCATGATGATGTATTGTATGATATTATGCCTATGGATTTTTTTCATATGTTGTTAGGGAGACCATAAGAATTTGATTATCATGCAGTACATGATGGGTATGCAAATGCCTATTCTTTGAAAAAGGATGGAGTCAGACACAAGTTGAAGCCATTTAACGAAACAAAGGGAAATATATTTAGTAATGCAAGAATATGTTCAATTGATGGAAGGAAGTTTCTAGAAGGTATAAAGCATGATTCTATGTGTTTTTATTTAATTCCAAAAGTTGATTAAGAGGAAGTAGAATTTTTACCTTTGGAAGTTGTAAATTTATTGGATGAGTTTCAGGATATTGTATCTGATAATGTAATTGATGGATTGACACCAATAGGAAAGATTAGCCATCAAATGGACTTGATTCTTGAATACATTTTTCCATATAAGGCATCCCATATAATGACGCAAATAGAGAGTGAAGAGATGAACAGACAAGTGCAAGAGTTTTTGTAGAAGATGTTAATTTGAGAGAGTTTGAGTCCATGTGTTATAATAGTAGTAATAGAACTAAATAAAAATGAAGAATTGAGGATGTGTATAGATTCTAGGGATATCAATAATATTAATATCAAGTATAGGTTTCCCTTTCCAAGGATGGATGACAACATGGATTGTTTGAGTGGAGCTAAGTACTTCACAAAGATAGATATGAAGAGTAGATATCACCATCCAGATTAGAGAAGGAAATGAATGGAAAAAAACCTTCAAGAGAAAGAGGAGATTTTATGAGTGGTTAGTCATACCCCTTGGGATAACCAATGAACCAAGCACATTCATGTGGCTCATAAATGAGGTATTGAAGTAATTTTTGAGTAATTTTTTCGTTGTTTAATTGGATGATATTTTGATCTTTAGTAGGACATTGGAAGAGCATATAATGCATATTAGTATGGTCTTTGAGAAGTTAAGGGAGGAAAATTTGTTAATTAATCTAAAGAAGTACACTTTTGTGAAGGAGTTAGTGTATTGTGGATTTTTTTTGTCTTGGGAGATGGTCTTAAAATGGACCCAACGAAGTTAAGGCTATCCTTGAATGGCATACTCTAAGGAGTGCTACTGAGGAAAGACCTTTTCATGGTTTTCCTATATTTTATAGAAAGTTTATCAAAAATTTCAGTAGTATCTATGGACCCTTAACTAAAACAATGAGAAGGGAAAGAAAAGAGTTTGAGTGGAATACAAAAGAAACATAGAGTTTTGATTTGTTGGAAATAAAAGTTACAAAATAACCTGTTTTGGCACTTCCATATTTTAATAAGATATTTCAAGTAGATTGTGATGCTAGTGGCAATGTCATTCAATTTTTTTTGAGTCATGAAGGTAATCTCATTGCTTATTTTAGTTAAAATTTGAATAATGGAAAAATAAAATATTCTATTTATGATCAAGATTTTTATGTTATAGTTTAATCATTAAGGAAGTGGGTACATTATTGATGCAAAGCATCATGGTACCTTCCACAATTACATCAAAACTCTTCATGCTTCATTAAACAACATTAATCAACAAAATTTCCTTCAAGGAAAACACTCCTTATCACATCATCAATCCCAACACAACACAATACTCCCAATGTCTTCTTCAATAGGATCACTCTCCAAGATCTATAAACTGATCACACAAACTCTCTATCCTCCATGAATGATCACATACTCCCTTCTTGACTGATTTTATTTACTCCTCTACTCCCTATGAAAACACCATACACCTTATCCTTGACAATGAATCTTAGGCTTTCCTCTGTGAACATACTCATGAAAATATTCCTATTCATCCACAAGGCTTTTAAAAACAACTCCAAACTCTTTCAAAAAGTAATCTCCTAATGGAATGTGACTATCTCTTATGACCATATCTTCAATCAAAATCCTATCTTGAATGAATTCCTTCATGACTTGGAATCCTCAATTCTCCCAACATCAATGAAATATTACGACAACTCTTTCAACACATAATACACATAACAAACCTTCACATCAATCCCTTGAACTATCTAATCCCAAACTGTCAGAGAGTGACACTTAATCATATATATTCTGAGGTAGTCACATTAATGATCATAAAATATGTGTTCCTTGGTCTTAAATCACTAAAAAATAAATTAAATTTTCCCACTCATATACCTAAATCCATCTCTTCTTTGAAAATATGCTCCATACACAAATTCACAATTAAAACTTCACATTATTGTCTTTTCTTAGACTAAGACAGTTTTCACTGGTTTTCTCCATCAAGAGCACGTACTATCCTCTGCATGGAATTCTTCATTGAAAAAGGAAACATAATAAATATTATTCCCCATCATCTAACCAAATATAGGGTCCAGTTCCATGTGACACATTGCAGTTCTACTTTTTATTAAGTCACTGATTACAATAAGGGTTTTTAACAGTCTATACAAAAACTTGTATATCTCATTCGATACAAAATGGTTTTGAATGAAATAAAACCCAAAATATAAAGGATTCAATCCCTCATTAAACACACTATGATTTTGAATAATGTACTAAAGCATCCAAAAGGAAAAAAATGATTGTGATCAAATTTGGTTTAATCATAACAATATCATAAATGTATGCATAAGTCTCTTCTTTATTAATATCAAACTCACTGCACCGACACCACACCATCATTTTTGGGTCTTAAAGCATATATAAACTTTTTTCCATCATGGAAACTGACACAACCCTTTTCTAACTACCATTTAACCACGTTTTCGTTGGTTGGCCTATGATTACCCTTAACTAGGTTATTTGTAAGAAACATTGAAAAATGAAAAGAGATAAAGGAAATAATCCAAGTGAGTGAAGAAAAAGGAAGTATTTTACCATAAACTCAATGAATAAAACATTTCTTCAAGAACTATCACCAAAACCATCAAGATGCTCCAAGATCAACACAATGAGACAAGTATTTTGAAAGGGAAAAAAACAAGAAAAAAACCCCTTGTGTATATAATATGAATGAGGAAAAAATACTAGAGAAAGAGAGAGAATGTGAGCAAGAAGCTCATTACAAAAATGAGAGAGAAAAAGTTGAGAATATGAGTAGAAGTGAGATAATTATTCTAGAAGTGAGAAAAATGTTCATGAAGTGTGTGTAGAAGAATCTCTTAAATAGAGATGAGTGAATGAGTTAGCATGTAACTCCCATGTTCTATGAATGTTACATTAACATTAAGTGTGTGCCAAGTGTGAGAATCCTCTTAAGGAGGAATATCTAATTTCTTTATTAAAGAAATTACAAAAATGTGGCATGTCCTCCCACTTGGACTAGAGGAAAAAATACAATTTAGGATACCCTGGTTTATCCTTATTTAAATAATACACCAAGGAAATATTATTAATTCTAACACCCCCTTTAATCTTTACTTGTGGTGTTTACATCAAGGGAATTAAACCCAAATTTTTAAAATGAGAATGAAATGTCTCTTTACAAAATCTGCAACTTGATCTTCAATATAAAGAAGAGATCTGATTGTCTTGATCCAAGTCTTGATGTATTTTTCTTGAAGCTACATGACATGTGAAGAGGAATTGATTCCATAAGTGGGCCTTGAAGATTCACCTAAAACAAAGAAACACGAACCAAGGAACCTATCTACAAGAAGAATGTCATCTAACATTCAAGTTAGTGTAACTTTGAAACTGTTAAATCAGAAAATGTCTTTAAAGAAATACATGAGATTTCATTAAAAAAAGGATCTAAATATGAAATCAAGATACACCAAATGGTCAAGTTACCATAAAAAAATACTAATGCAGAAAGGACCAGAACAAGGCCAACTAATAATACTTGCATCAACATTGCATCAATCACATGGATATAGACAGTCCATTAATTAGTCATCTGACTGCAAGTGAATGGGTAGCTAGTCCATAACTTGCATGACTCACGATCTAAGAAATGAAGAATGCAAACTCATCATCACATTAGTAATATTGCAAAGAGGAGTGAGAGAGAAGAAACGATAATCCAAGTAGAACATATGATTCAAGCACCAATAAATATTTGATTTGATTAGCCAATAATGTCTACACTTATGAACCATAAGCAATGAGCCATTAAGGAGATAATAAATTAAACCAACACTAAGATTGAAATATGATAAATAATAATTTTAACTAAGGATTATGAGTGAGAAAAACATATTTCCTGCCAAATATATGAGAAATCCAACAAAATTCAAGAAGGATTTCAAGAACAACATCCTCGCCAAGAGAAAACAAGCAATGGAACAAGTTGATAAACATCAAATGAAGTAAGTGCATCCAATGCAACTTACAAATAGAACAAGTTGATAAACAACAATTGAAGTAAATGCATCCTAATGCAACTTACAAATGGAACAAGCTGATAAACATCAACTGAAGTAAGTGCATCCTAATGCAACTTACAAATAGAACAAGTTGATAATTATCAACTGAAGTAAGTGCATCCTAATGCAACTTACAAATGAAAATAATGGATCAAATAAAACTCATAAAAGATGAAACAATAGATCATTTAAAATCTAAGAGCAATTAATGCTAAATAATGAAATAATCCACTCAAAGGCAATGTTGTATAATTACTTGAACAAATTAAAACTGAGAAACATTAAGGACATAAGCTAATAATTTAAAATACTAAAGAAAGAAATACCCCATGAAGATGCACGATACCACTAAAAAGGGCTAGCAACATTGAGAAAAGTAGAAATTGTAACCACCCTAATTTGGTCTGCTCTAACTATAGACCTTATTTTCACTAAGTGTGATCATACCCCCAATTATGTCAAGACAACTCTTCAATCGATTGGCATAACTCTTTTGAAATCAAATTTAATTTCCTAAGTGATTTAATCACTAATTTAGATTAATTGCTTTAGCCAATCCAATCAAATCAATTAAATTAAATTCATATAAAAAAACATGGCTAAGGTAATTAATTAAAACAAATTAAATAAAATTCTAATTATACCTCATCACTTGCAAAAGCCTATCCCCTAGCCTAAATTAATCTAATTAACTGGCTATAGTCCTAATTAATTATCAAAAGCAATCAAAAGCTTAAATAATTAATTTTCCTATTATTGAATGAATATATTAAATATAATTCATTTCATTAATATTCCCCTTTAACCCCTTACCTAACCTACCTCAACCACCTTAACCCTTGGTTCAAACTAATCCCAACCCCTTCACCCATGCTAAGCCTAATTCTAATCTTAATCTCATCCTAACCCACTTCCTAATGATGTCACATTCCTAATTTTGTGATTAGAAATTCAACCCTCCCTCTAAAGTCAACATTCTCAAGCTTGACCTTAAACCCTCACCCATGCATCTTAAACCCTCATCCATGCCACATAAATGCTTTCATAAATGAACCATTTATGCCTCTTACACATTCTCTTCCAAACTCCTCATTAATGAGTCTTACACCCTCATTAATGGCTTCCCTTCTAGAGTCTTCTCCCCTTCCTCCATTTCTTCTATAAATTAGATGAATTTTGAGCACAAATGGCCCTTAATTTTTTAGAGTTGAAAGCATCCTTATGTTGGCAAGTTGACACTCAAGGTGTATGTTAGTAAACAGATTGTTCCTTTGAATGTAACTCTAAAATACCCAAAAATGTGTAAGAACAATTGAATACAACAATTGGGAAATAGTTACTTGAGAACCTATTTTCCCTCTGAATTGGAATGTACAACTCCCTTATGTGAATAATGTTCAATGAATTTTAGTCTTTCCTAACCTAACATGGGTATGTTCTTAAACCGAGAGCAGGAGAGGTAAACCAAGCCAAATCTAGACAAAAAATAGCTTGGGCAAAGTAAATACAATTCTAAACCTAGCCAATTCTGAGACTTTATCAATTAGCTTAACTCCTAGAGCTGGTGATGCATGGATGATTGCTAAAATGTAGACGCGAGACTAAAAGCTAACAATACAATGATATGAGTCAATCTATATTGTATAAATGTCCCAAAACTTAGAGTAGCAACTGATTTTTCCTTTAATTAACCGTATCAAATCTTAATACAGAATTTTGGTTCAAATGAAAATTACAAATCTAACTCAAAGAGAAGTCCAAATTCAATAGAAAGATAAATGAAATGCAATGGAGAAGTTAAAGAAATGGCATTTAGACATACACAATTGACTCAGCAACAATGATATTCTTCACACCAAAATTTAGCCGACCTTTGTATTGATTTTTTGATTAATACATATAGAGTTCCAGATTGGACTGTTACAAAAAAGAAGTAACCGAAATGGTTCAACTTCTCAACCAAAAATGATAACCAAAGGTTTATCCGTTACAAAAATTAGCCAAAAATAGCACAAGGGGAGAATAAATTTATGATTCAGTTTCCTTCCCCTTATCTAATTTGGCCCTATAGGTGATCATAGCAGTGATGACTTGGATGAGCTCTTTGTGTCTATTGACATGGACATTGGTGTAACGGACGAGCCATCTGGAATGTTCTTTGGCTAGAGTCTTGATTGCTTCTGTCCGGTCTTTCAGTTCTTCCATAGCCTTAAAGATGCACCCACTCAATTGTTGGAGTTCTGGCACCTTGTCTAAATGAGTCGAAGACTGCTCTGATAACTTGTGCAGATAATCTATGAATGAATTCTACATGTTGGCCACCCCAACTATTGCTTTACCCTCTCCACTAGTTTGTGATTCCACATGAAGTCCCAGGAGGAGTTTATAATTTTTACTCTGCTCCTCTTGCACCTTAACATCTATTTGTTGTAGTCCTGCCTCAGCCTGAATGATCATCTCAATTTTGAATTCCAGACTTTGGAGCCATTCAATCAAGGGCTCATCACCCTTCTATAGGATCTTAGCTTTTAGGGCCTCCTTAGTCTTCATTTTTACTGCCACATGCAACATGACTATGCATTCTTGGCATCTCACTCTCTCTGCAGTGAGAGTCTGTAGATTCTTCTCAATGTTGCTCTTCTCTGTTTCTAACCTTAGGACAGCATTACCTAACTGCTCAATGATCACTAGACCTTCTAACTCGAGTCTCTTGATCCACCTCTTACCAATCTGCCCATAATTTCCCAGGAGGAGTTTATAATTTTTACTTTTCTCCTCTTGCACCTTAACATCTATTTGTTGTAGTCCTACCTCAGCCTGAATGATCATCTCAATTTTGAATTCCAGACTTTGTGATTCCACATGAAGTCCTAGGAGGAGTTTATAATTTTTACTCTGCTCCTCTTTCACCTTAACATCTATTTGTTGTAGTCCTACCTCAGCCTGAATGATCATCTCAATTTTGAATTCCAGACTTTGGAGCCATTCGATCAAGGGCTCATCACCCTTCTATAGGATCTTAGCTTTTAGGGCCTCCTTAGTCTTCATTTTTACTGCCACATGCAACATGACTATGCATTCTTGGCATCTCACTCTCTCTGCAGTGAGAGTCTATAGATTCTTCTCAATGTTGCTCTTCTCTGTTTCTAACCTTAGGACAACATTACCTAACTGCTCAATGATCACTAGACCTTCTGACTCGAGTCTCTTGATCCACCTCTTACCAATCTACTCATAATGTCCCAGGAGGAGTTTATAATTTTTACTCTGCTCCTCTTGCACCTTAACATCTATTTGTTGTAGTCCTGCCTCAGCCTGAATGATCATCTCAATTTTGAATTCCAAACTTTGTGATTCCACATGAAGTCCTAGGAGGAGTTTATAATTTTTACTCTGCTCCTCCTGCACCTTAACATCTATTTGTTGTAGTCCTGTCTCAGCCTGAATGATCATCTCAATTTTGAATTCCAAACTTTGGAGCCATTTGATCAAGGGCTCATCACCCTTCTATAGGATCTTAGCTGTTAGGGCCTCCTTAGTCTTCATTTTTACTGCCACATGCAACATGACTATGCATTCTTGGCATCTCACTCTCTCTGCAGTGAGAGTCTGTAGATTCTTCTTAATGTTGATCTTCTCTATTTCTAACCTTAGGACAACATTACCTAACTGCTCAATGATCACTAGACCTTCTGACTTGAGTCTCTCGATCCTCTTGCAACTTAGCCAGAATGGCTTGGTTCTTGGCAGCACTGGGATTGAAGGAAGTTTGGGTACTGGGAGGACTCACAATAGAAGTTAGGAGCTATCTGATGAAGTCAATCAGCTGAGCCACTTCTTCCTTAAGGTGAACTTTGGAAGCCTTGAGGTCTTCCAGCTCTTCCTCTATTATCACATTGGTGGACTTCTACCAATCCACTTTGGTATCATGTCGAGCCACGCCCATATCAAATTACTGCAACTAAAAGTCAGAAGCTGCCAGATCTTTGAGTCTGCCTTCTTTGGTGGGCTTGGCTACTTCCATAGTGAAGTGTCCTGTCTCTGGATCACACCCCAGGGTAGACATTGTCTTTACACTCTTCTTCTTGCTTGTAGTAGCCTTGGGCTAAAAAGCCCATGATAGAGTGTCCTTACTGGGAATTTCCTCCTCCACCCTCTTCCTTTTGTGCTCTAGAGTGTTTGCTATCCATGAATCTGTGCTTGTGACCTTGTTGGCGGAGACCAATTCTTCAATGAACAACTACCTAATGAGTGGAGGAGTAGCTTTGGGATGGGAGGCGAATGGATTCACTAAAGTAGGTGAGGAGGAGATCAATTTCACAACTTGAGAAACCTCCTATTGTTCCCCACCTCTCTTATTAGATTCTGCAGAGGTACTAGGGCTATCCTCTCCAAATTCAACTATAACAGGGGACACCCTCTTTGGAGTTTCTTGGGTCAAAGTTCTAGCTGAATTATCTATAGCAATGACACTAATTGGCTGTTCGGACTCTGTAGCTTTAGAGAGCTCAGCTGCAGACTTAAGTTGATTTGTTAGGTCAGCTTCTTCTTTGACTCTGACATCTAGAAGAGGACCTTCCCCACAGGTCTTTTCTAAGAGAGAAGGTTTCTTAGGAGGCTCATCACCTCCTCCTGAAGGTTTAATTGATCCCTTTGCAATGGTAGAGTTTTCTTCTAAGGAAGTGGTTGCCACACCAGTAGTTGCCTTCACCAGAGTTCGCTGAGCGGGAGGTTTCCTTTCTGACCTCTTCTTGCAACCAACAGTCCACTCAACCCATTGAGCGGTTCTTTTGTAAATAACCACCATCAGAGTCTGTAAGTCACTTACTGCTTGGCCCAACATAGGCTCTGAGCTGATAGGGGCGGACTTTATTTTCTCCAAGTAGGTGTCATCATACAAATGATTACCATCATCTTCTAGCCCTTCCACTGTAATGTTAACATTGAAATTTTTGATCTGTTCAATAGTTAGCTAGGCATAGAATCTTTCCCTGCTCTCTAGATCATCTTTGCAAATGGCCCAATAGTCTTCAATATCAGGTACATGGTGAATGGCTTGGCTCATCTATAAGACGTCTCTAGCATAATCAACCGGATCATACTGTGGCCTCAGGACGTCATATGTTGCCAGAGAGAACTTCTTCAAGAATGTTTTAAGGACATTCTTCTTCTCTGATCAGGACGCACAGCTATAAGCTCTGATGGCCATTGGGAACTTGTAGCCTTTCTTCTTTACCTCCAAATAGATTAGGTTCACCTGGACCACTTGCCTCATTACTTCGATCAGCACGATGATGTCTGTAGAGTATCTAGGCAGCTTCAAAGGAAAGTCATCAAAACCTGCAAGATGAAGATATGAGAAATCTATGTACTGAATAAAATAGCATCCAAATTGGCTTATAAAAGCCATGGCTTTAGCATAAAATATCCTCTCCGGACAACCTTGTAGCTCCCTGCATAGTCTCATTGTAAAGGCATCATTAATCATGAGATAATCGACATAACTATTTTGTAGTTGTAGAGGAGGGAAAAACTCATAGCTTTTCACATCATCTAGGAATTCCTCTAATCTAGGAAGTCCAGGCTAGATTTGAATCATAGCTAGAATATATATAAGGATAGAAGACATGTAAAATTCATTCTGGAGTTTGCCCCTATTTAGGGCGTCTGAGAGATTCTCACTCACCATTAAGGCCCAGTCAATAAAATGATGCTGAGAATAGATTATCTGGACCAGGAAGAAATGTTGTTCAATAAAACTAAAAGCTTCACCCTCACCTCTAATCCTATGAAGTAATACTAGGATGTCCACGATCTCGGGTTTCACATTTGTGCAAAACAATGTTTTGGGCAGCTTGCCCTTGGCGCTCTTGGGTTCTTTGAACCATGACTTCATAATTTCTCTTTTCCAGACTGGCCTCTTTGCTAAATATTTGGAAACCGCCTGGCTATAAGTCATCTTAGAGTATTCCGCTTTCTCTGGGATGCAGAGAGAATTCTAGATAGATTCTCTGTCAATGGAGAGGAGCACCGTGTTGTCTGGTAGGATAATTTTCTTGGTGTCTGGGTTGTATCAGGCTATACATTCCCAGACCAAATCAGGAGCTTGAATGGCTACAGGAAAACCAGCAGCTTTGACTAACCCACTCTCTTTAAGCTTCTCAGTGATAGGGTGTATCTGCTCTCCTCTCAATCTGTTCTGAAAGTTCTACATGTCGAAGAACTTTAGTGAGGTATCTAAGATTTTATGCCACTCGGAGGTAATGTCATTCATTCCATCGAATCCTACAAATCTAGAATCCATGTATGTGTGATTCACTTTGAAGATTTGAATTTACCTTCAGAAAATAGAGACAAGGAGCAACTGGTCTTAGCTACTTCAAATTTAGACAATTTGGTGAACAATGGTGGTTCCAGTTCGAAATCTTCAACTGATTTAATACTTTTTGAATTCTTACCATTTAACGGCCGACTTCCCACGCCACATGAATGAAAAGACCTTTACATTAATGAACAAGTCCGTTACAAAGTAAAACAACCTTATTTGAATTAATTACTTTGCTTTACATGCCATTAGAAAACATTTTTCTACTTTAGTAACCATAACAGTAACTTTCTTGAAGCGGCGGAAAATTACTTTTTCGCTTCTCCTTCAGGCGAAAAAATCCTTTTGGAATGCTCTCTTTCTGGAAATCCGCCAAAGGGGAATTCTAACATGTAGGGGTACCAAAATGATATATATTGATTCCATAGGCTTCTTTACAGTTCTGTCCTCTTATGGGATGGATCTTATTTCAAAACTTCTTCACCTTGATAGTTTGGCAGAAAACACATCTCGCGAGTCGGAACCCGCTGGTAGGAGCAGAGGAGAAGCCATTTTCCGCTTTTTTTCCTATGGTGAATTCTATGAAATCTTCTTCTTTTGATCATTTCTTTTGTTTCCCGTAGGTTTGATATGAGTGCTCAAAGTTTTCTTGTTCCCAACATTCCTCATTTCCCATTTTTATTTACTTATTATATTCTTAAGTTTGTCAATTGCATAAAGCACACCTCATATGTGATTTTCCACCATGGAGAAGCCAAAACTTGATTTCCTGCCAATGCTGCAACTTGGTGCTATGAGGAAAAGTATTTCACCTACATCTGATTTTGATGTTAGCATTTTTCAAAACATGGCCTTTACCGGATTGGGAGCTTAACCTACTCGATAAAATGTGATTTTCAGACCCAGAATCCCCCCAGCTTAGGAAGGAGAAGTCAAGTTAGGGAAATCTGATAAAGGCCTTCTATCCTAAGGGGATTTCTTGACTTAGACTCCAGATTTGCATGAAACTTCCATGACTACTACTACACATAAAACATCCACTTTTTTCTTGAGGTATAAAGAACAAAAGTGGGGCAACAGTTGGCTCTATCTGGGGACTTGGGCATTCACATGCCCAAGCAAGGAACTTAGATCTTTGGTTTCACAAAGTTCAACAAAAAGGTGGCTCACAACAAAACTAAAGAAAGATGCAGAAAGGGAACCTAACTCCAATGGCAATGGAAGACTGGCTTCTACTCCGTAGACAAGTTCAAAAGGAGATATGCTAATGGCTCTTTTGGGCATCACTCTATCCGCCTAGAGGGCTTTGTAGATCTTTTTATGCCAGTTTCTTTGGTTTTTTGCCATGATCTTTTTCATGATGTTCACTAAATTTTTGTTGCTAGACTCCGCTTGACCATTCCCTTGAGGGAAATAATCAGAAGAGTGGCTGATTATGATGCCATACTCAAAAAAAAATTCAATAATTTCTTGAGAGGAAAAGTACGTGGCATTATCCATAACCAACTTAATAGGTATACCAAATCTTACTAGAATGTTTTCTTTGACAAACTCACATACCACCTCTGAAGTAGTTCTTTTGGTCGCCTTGGCTTCCACCCATTTCGTGAAGTAGTTAGTTGCATTAATTATATAAGTATGACCCGCACTAGATGTAGAGCTTATAGGACTAATAAAATCGAGTCCCCACTATTGGAATGGTCCTTCAATTATCACGGGTCTGAGGGGCAATGCTGCTAACTGTGGCTTCCCGGTAAACATCTTGCATTTTTCACATCTTGCCACCCATTGGTATGCATCTTTAAACATTCCCAGCCAGTAATAACATTGTCTCAAAATTTTGAACGCAATGACTGATGAGGAGAAGTGTCCTCCACAAGCTTCATCATGAAAAACCTTTAATAGCATCTCTTGCTACTGTTTATCGACACATCGAAGGAATGTTCCATCTATAGATCTTTTATATAGTCTATCTTCCCAGATTACATATTTAGAAGCTTTTAGTTTTAGGTCTTGCCTTTGTTTTGAAGTTAATCCTTCAATACATTCACCACATGTCAAGTAATACACAATGTTTTCAAACCATGGGTCTTGCATACTTACTGCCAAAACCAACTGTGTAGCTCTTGGGCCTTCGTCTGCTTGGTTTTCTGCCATTGCCTTGCACAAGGTGTTTCCTCTTACCAACTTGGTGGGCTTGATCTCTATGTCATATTCTTGAGTTTTGGCTACCCATGCTCCTCGGTTGTTACATCCCACATCTTGTTGAGTCAATATACTCTTCACTGTAGCATCAGGTACATACACCAGGTAGTGGGAATGTAGGATATAAAAGCTAAAATTATTAAGAGCTTTTACCACCACAAAATCATGATTTTCATTCTTAGAATATCTCATCTCATGATTCTTTAGAGGTGTACTCATAAAAGAAATGGGGGCTTGAATTCACTCTTCAATCTCTTGCATCAGGAAGGCTGACAGAGTATGTTCAGAAGCATAACAATAGATTACAAAATATTTCTTATAGTCTAGGTGGCATAACACTGGGGCATTATCTATGGCATCCTTGATGCTTTTGAAATCTTTCTTACCAGGACCATTCCATTTGAAATTCACATTCCCCTTCATCATATCAACAATGTGTTTAGTAATTTTGGAGAAATCAGGGACAAACCTTCTGAGGAAGTTGACTTGACCAAAAAAAGACTTCACTCCAGTTTTATTCACCGGTAAAATCAGTTGCTGAATAGCTCTCACCCTTTCGGGATAGATCCTTATACCTTCTTGGGAAACTATGTGACCCAATAGCTTCCCTTCAGTTACACAAAACACTGATTTCTTGGGGTTCAATGAAATCCCGTCTTCTCAACACCTTTGTAATACTCTTCTTAGATCATTTATGTGATCTACTCTCTTTTTAGAGAACACGGTAAGATCATCTAGATACATGCCCATGATTTTGTTCTTCATATCACTAAAAGAAAAATCCATACCTCTCTGAAAATTAGCTCCAAAATTGATCAATCCGAACGACATCCTGTGATATGCAAAGGTCCCCCACGAAGTAGTAAAAACCATTTTATTCTGATCTACCTTCTCAACTTCTATCTGATTATATCCTAAGAAGCCATCTAAAATAGACATCATCTTAGCTCTAGCCATGACCTGCAAGAGATGATCCATGTTGGGGAGGGCGTAGTTGTCTTTCAAAGAAGATTGATTTAGATTTTTGAAGTCAACACAGATCCTTATCTCCCCGTTCTTCTTCCTCACAGGTACTATATTCACAACCCAAGTAGAGTGATGGATGGGATATATGATCTTCACTTTAAGCATTTTATCAACTTCTCTGAATATGGCATCAACAACTTTGGGGTTGTAGTTTCTTTGCTTCTACCTGAACGGAGTAGCTTCAGGTTTTAAGGGAATCTGTTGTTTGAATTTCCCGTTCATAAAACTTTTTAAATCTTCGTAGCTCCAGGAAAAAATGTCTGAGTAGTCTAGAAAAAGCTTATTGGCCTCATTCCTTTCTTCTTCTATACAACACTTCCCAATATTGATCATTTTGGGGTCTTTCTTAGTTCCAATATTCATTCCTTCATATTCACCAGTGGTAGGCCCTCTTTCAATTCTTTTCTTTTTCACAAACATGTCATGTCTATTGAAAAGTTTTTCAAGAGTGACCAGATGGGGCAGAATGATATTACCTTGCAATTAAATAACATCTAACTTATCTTTCTTTAGCTCACCTTGGTGGTTTCCTTTGCGGTTGCCATGGATCTCTTTGTGGAAGTCACCACCGCTCTCTAGAAAGAGAAGGAGGTTTTTGTCATCTTTGAAAAATTTCCAATCCTCCACGTTATCGGGCATAGATGGTCGATATATAACTTCCACTTGGTATTTTTTATCTCTGAATGCTGGGTGGGGAAGTAGTAATGAAGATGAGACAGCTAAAGAATTGGCTTTGGAGTTCAACTCTCTTGGCACAGATTCAATAAAGAAAGCATCCAATGTTTCTATTTCATCCCATACTCTATTTCTGTAGTTCTTCAACTTGTGTTTCTTTACAGATTACTGATTCTTGACTTTTCATACAATTAGCTCAACATCACCACGAGCTCTCAGAATTTTCACACCTCTTTCTTTTGTGGCAGTAATCCCTAATAGAAGGGCTTCATATTCGGTGGTGTTGTTGGTGTTTCCAAACTCTAATTTGTAAGCCAACGGCTCACATACTCGGTCTGGTGATATTAAAACCACACCTGCACCAGATCCTGACGACGCACAACTGCCATTGAATTCAAGAGTCCATATCTATGGTGGTATTTCTTGAATGGAAAATTGATTTTCCTTTTTGGCGGTCTCCATCTCTTTCTCAAGTTCATCGGTGAATAGCATATAATTGCCAAACTCTAATTCTTGATACAAGATTTGGGCTTTAGGGTCGTCAGATTTCAACACTGTAAACTTAGCCTTTTCCTCGGGAACTAATTTAATCTTTTTATTTCCTACTGGGATTAAGGCTTGGGACCAATCCAACTTAATCTCACCTTCAAGGTCTCTGCAAAAACTCCTTCTTAGCAACAAACCGTATCTAGCAGGTATATTAGCAACAAGGATGGTTAACAACATCTTCTTCTCGGGATGTGTGCTAAGGCTACTTGAGCATCTTTAATCTGGCTGACCAAGGGTACTTTCCTGGAATCCATGGAGTAACACCTACCATGGGCTTTAGTGAGAGTAAGTCCCAAGGCTTTGGCCATAGTAGATGGCATTACATTGTCCAATGATTTGTAGTCTATTATACAATTGCTCAACCTACAACCGTTAATGTATAAAGACACATAGAATGTATCGGGCTTTTGACCTGGGAAGGTGGCTAAAATAGATGATTCTCTCTGTTCGACTGGGTCTACAAATAAGGACTCATTTTCTATAGTAGTCATGACATTTTGATTTAACTCTTGGTTCCCTCCTTTACAATAATCTACCAGCTTTTGTAACTCGACAGGATTAGACTTAAGGTAGTCTATGGGGGAAATCTGAATTTTGGAATCTCTACAGAATTGATTAATGTCAAAAGAGTTTTTTTCTTTACCTAGTTGAGGAATCCTCATACCTTGATTGGGCTCCTTTGAATTGGAAGTAGATGCCTCATTTTTTTTAGGCAGTGATGAACCATGGCCTTTATCTTTCTGACTCTGAGTTAGGACTATATAAGAGGTTCCATCTATGGTGGAATAACATGTTGCTCCTTGTTCTGAATCTGATTCATACTCTAAATATAAGTTTTCAGAGTCACCATGTGAGTATGAATCTGGTTCAGCTCCAGATGCTCCAGTGTTCCACTCGTCAGTCTGATGCATTTGCCAAGCACGGGCTACGTCAGGGAAACTTTCCCCATCATGGTCTATGGTTAAGTGGAAGGCACACATATTCCCTCTTTTAGGAGGAGCCTCTATAGCTAGCCTCTATGGTGGGGTAGTCAACTATAGCATTTTGCCTTTTGCATTTCTCCTGTCGTTATATCTTCCAGGCTACTCTTGAAAATTTCACTGGTAGGGATTATTGAATCTGGGAAGTTGTCTCTTGAAGGTGGTGAATTCATTAGACAATTTTTGGAGCATCTCGTCAGATGACGTAGTATTGCTACTACTGGCTCTAGACTGTATCTCCCTTTTCCATTTCCCAGATGAAATCATGTGGTCCTTGAGTGCCACAGCAGTTCTCTGTGTGGCATCCAAATTTGCAAGGTTCATTCTCCTTAGATCATAATTGATGTCCGATGGCATAGCACTTATGAAGAAAGTTTTCAAATTTCTAGTCGTAGGCCTGTCAGCCGCTGGGATACGGTTTACTAGCTTATTAAATTTAGCTATAAAATCTCTCTTGTTGATCGATGGTTCTTTCTTGATAGAAGTCAATTGAGTCAACAGAGCATGTTCATCTTTAGCAGTCTTAAACCTTCTTTCAAAGGTAGCTCTCATAGTATTCCAATTGGTAATAGAAGAGTCAGGTAAATGATGGAACTAATCAGCGACACCTTCGATGAGAGTCTCAACGAATAGCCTGACGGCCACATCTTCTTCTCGGACCACTAGAATATTAACGGAAGCAAAGAATGCGACAATATGCTCGTCTGTAGACACCTTCCCATCTCCAAAAAATTTGGGAAAGTTCTTTCTAGAGACTGTAGGGAGAGGGTTGTATACTTCTAGTTGCAGGGGCCCGACTGCAGTAGCCCAAGGGAGTGCCATGGTTACTTGGGGTAAGTAGGGTGTTAAATTGACGATGGGCGGGGAAAATACTCCACGCAATGTCAACACTTGGCAAGTGGTGGATAACTGGGTGGTTTTCTTAGGAGGTGAAGAAGGTCTGCTCTAGCTCCTTATGGTTCTGTTTCTTCGATGAGGTACTTCTAGGAGAGTAAAGTTAATATCCACAAGTCTCTCAAAGACTGGGTCCATGCTACCTTCTTTCCTGGTGCTTCTGAGAAATATTTTAGGCTCTAGATTTTCACTTAATGTTGTGGCCTAAATTCACACTCTGCCCTTCTTAGATTTCTTCTTTTTATGTCTCTCTCAAGTGCTTTCTCTCTAGCTTCTTCTAGTTCAAGTACTTGACTGGCATTTCTATAGTGTTCAGTGCTTCTCCTGTATCTCCAGACGAAAGTATTTAATGAGGAAATGAGATCCTCTTGATCGTCTTGGAACCCAAGATTAGGTTGGAGAATAGGGATTATATTTTCATGGGGAAGCACCATCTTTCCTCATTGTATGCTTTCTGGTAAACAACTGTTCGTTCCCCAGTAGAGTCGCCAAAAATCTATTTTAGTAAAAATCTAAAATACCCAAAAATGTGTAAGAACAATCGAATACAAAAATTGGGAAATAGTTACTTGAGAACCTATTTTCCCTCTGAATTGGAAGATACAATTCCCTTATGTGAATAATGTTCAATGAATTTTAGTCTTTCCTAACCTAACATGGGTATGCTCTTAACCTGAGAGAAGGAGAGGTAAACAAAGCCAAATCTAGACAGAAAATAGCTCGGGCAAAGTAAATACAATTCTAAACCTAGTCAATTCTAATACTTTATCAATCAGATTAACTCCCAGAGCTGGTGATGCATGGAAGATTGCTAAAATATAGACGCGAGACTGAAAGCTAACAATACAATGATATGAGTCAATCTATATCATATGAACATTCCCAAAACTTATAGTAGCAACTAATTTTTCCTTTAATTAACAGTATCAAATCTTAATACAAAATTCTGGTTCAAATGCAGATTACAAATCTAACTCAAAGAGAAGTCCAAATTCAATAGAAAGATAAATGAAATGCAATGGAGCAGTTAAAGAAATGGCATTTAGACATACACAATTGACTTAGCAACAATGATATTCTTCACACCAAAATTTAGCCGACCTTTGTATTGATTTTTGGATTAATACATATAGAGTTCCAGATTGGACCGTTAGAAAAAAGGAGTAACCGAAATGGTTCAACTTCTCAACCAGAAATGATAACCAAAGGCTTATTCGTTACAAAACTTAGCCAAAAATAGCACAAGGGAAGAATAAATTTATGATTTAGTTTCCTTCCCCTTATCTAATTTGGCCCTATAGGCGATCATAGTAGTGATGACTTGGATGAGCTCTTCGTGTTTGTTGATGTGGACATTGGTGTAACGGATGAGCCATCTGGAATGTTCTTTGGCTAGAGTCTTGATTGCTTCTGTCCAGTCTTTCAATTCTTCCATAGCCTTAAAGATGCACCCACTCAATTGTTGGAGTTCTTGCACCTTATCTAGATGAGTCAAAGACTGCTCTTCTAACTTGTAAAAATAATCTGTGAATGAATTCTGCATGTAGGCCACCCCAACTATTTCTTTACCCTCTCCACTAGTTTTTGATTCCACATGAAGTCCCAAGAGGAGTTTACAATTTTTACGTTGCTCCTCTTGCATCTTAACATCTGTTTGTTGTAGTCCTGCCTCGGCCTGAATGATCATCTCAATTTTGAATTCCAGAATTTGGAGCCATTCGATCAAGGACTCATCACCCTTCTGTAGGATCTTAGCTTTGAGGGCCTCCTTAGTCTTCATTTTTACTACCACATGCAACATGACTATGCATTCTTGGCATCTCACTCTCTCTGCAGTGAGAGTCTGTAGATTCTTCTCAATGTTTCTCTTCTTTGTTTCTAACCTTAGGACAACATTACCTAACTTCTCAATGATCACTAGACCTTCTAACTCGAGTCTCTCGATCCACCTCTTACCAATCTACCCATAATGTCAATCCTCTTGAAAATTAGCTAGAATGGCTTGGTTCTCGGTAGCACTGGGATTGAAGGAAGTTTGGGTATTGGGAGCACTCGCAATAGGAGTTAGGAGCTGTCTGATGAAGTCAGTCAGCTGAGCCACTTCTGCCTTAAGCTAAACTTTGGAAGCCTTGAGGTCTTCTAGCTCTTCCTCTATTATCACATTGGTGGACTTCCACCAATCCACTTTGGTATCATGTCGAGACACGCCCATATCAAATGACTGCAACTGAAAGTCAGAAGCCACCAGATCTTTGAGTTTGCCTTCTTTGGTGGGCTTGGCTACTTCCATAGTGAAGTGTCCTATCTTTGGATCATGCCCTAGGGTAGACATTGTCTTTACACTCTTCTTCTTTCTTGTAGTAGCCTTGGGTTGAAAAGCTCGTGACAGAGTGTCCTTACTAGGAATTGCCTCCTCCACCCTCTTCCTTTTGTGCTCTAGAGTGTTTTCTATCCATGACTCTACACTTGTGACCTTGTTGACAGAGACCAATTCTTCAATGAAAAACTTCCTAATGAGTGGAGGAGTAGCTTTGGGATGGGAGGTGAATGGATTCACTGAATTAGGTGAGGAGGAGATCAATTTCACAACCTGAGCAACCTCCTGTTGCTCCCCACCTCTCTTATCAGATTCTGCAGAGGTACTAGGGCTATCCTCTCCAACTTTTACTATAATAGGGGATGCCCTCTTTGGAGTTTCTTGGGTCAAAGTCTTGGCTGAAGTATCTATAGAAATGACACTAATTGGCTGTTTGGACTCTATAGCTTTAGAGAGCTCAGCTGCAGACTTAATTTGATTTGTTGGGTCGGCTTCTTTTGTGACTCTGACATTTGGAAGAGGACCTTCCCCACAGGTCTTTTCTAAGAGAGAAGGTTTCTCAGGAGGCTCATCACTCCCTCTTAAAGGTTGAAATGATCCCTTTGCAATGGTAGAGATTGTTGCTAAGGAAGTGGTTGCCACACCAGTAGTTTCCTTCACCAGAGTTTGCTGAGCGGGAGGCTTCCTTTCTGACCTCTTCTTATGGCCTGCAATCCACTCAACCCATTGAGTAGATCTTTTGTAAATACCCTGCATCAGAGTCTATAAGTCACTTAATACCTGGTCTAGCATAGGCTTTGAGCTAATAGGGGTGGACTTTATTTTCTCCAAGTAGGTGTCATCGTACAGATGATTACCATCATCTTCTAGCCCTTCCAATGCAATGGTAACATTGAACTTTTTGATCTGTTCAATAGTTATCCAGGCATAGAATCTTTCCCTGCTCTCCAGATCATCTTTGTAGTTGTCCCAATAGTCTTCAATATCAGGTACATGGTGAATGGCCCAGCTCATCTATAAGAAGTCTCTGGCATAATCAACCGGGTCATATTGTGGCCTCAGGACATCATATGTTGCCAAATAGAACTTCTTTGAGAATGTTTTAAGGACATTCTTTGCCTCTAATTGGGATGCATAGCTATAAGCTCTGATGGCCATTGGGAAATCGTAGCCTTTCTTCTTTGCCTCCAAAAAGATCAGGTTCACCTGGAGCGCTTGCCTCATTACTTCGATCAGCACGATCATGTCTGTAGGGTATTCTGGTAGCTTCAAAGGAAAGTCGTCGAAACCTGCAAGACAAAGATACGAGAAATCTCTGAACTGAATAAAATAAAATCCAAATTGGCTTATAAAATCCATGGCTTCAGGAGAAAATCTCCTCTCCAGACAACCTTGTAGCTCCCTGCACAGTCTCATTTTAAAGGCATCATTAACCATGAGATAATCGGCATAACTATTTTGTAGTTGCAGAGGAGGGAGAAACTCATAGCTTTTCACATCATTTGGGAATTCCTCTAATCTAGGAAGTCTATGCTAGCTTTGAATTGTAGCTAGAATATATATAAGGACATAAGACATGTAAAATTCATTCTAGAATTTAGCCCTATTTAGGGCATCTGAGAGATTCTCACTCACCATCAAGTCCCAGTCAATAAAATAATGCTGAGAATAGATTATTTGGACCAGGAAGAAATGTTGTTCAATAAAATTAAAAGCTTCACCCTCACCTCTAATCCTGTGAAGTAATACCAGGATGTCCACAATCTCACATTTCAGATTTGCGCCGAACAATGTTTTGGGTAGCTTGCCCTTGGCGCTCTTGGGTTCTTTGAACCATGACTTCATAATTTCTCTTTTCCAGATTGGCCTCTTTGCTGAATATTTGGAAACCGCCTAGCTATAAGTCATCTCAGAGTATTCTTCCTACTCTGGTATGTGGAGAGAATTCTGGACAGATTCTCTGTCAATGGAGAGGAGCACCGTGTTGTCCGGTAGGAGAATTTTCTTGGTGTCCAGGTTATAGTAGGCTATACATTCTCAGACCAACTCCAGAACTTGAATGGCTATAGGAAAACTAGCAGCTTTGAATAACCCACTCTCTTTAAGCTTCTCAGTGATAGGGTGTATCTGCTCTCCTCTCAATCTATTCTGAAAGTTCTGCATGTCAAATAACTTCAGTGAGGTATCTGATATTTTGTGCCACTCGGAGGTAATGTCTTTCATTCCGTTGAATCCTACAAATCTAGAAGCCATGTATGTGTGATTCACTTTGAAGATTCAAATTTCCCTTGGAAAAATAGAGACAAGGAGCAACTGGTCTTAGCTACTTTGAATTCAGACAATTTGGTGAACAATGGTGGTTCCAGTTTGAAATCTTCAACTGATTTTATACTTTTTGAATTCTTACCATTTAACAGCCAACTTCCCATGCCACACGAAGTAAAAGACCTTTACATTAATGAACAAGTCCATTACAAAGTAAAATGGCCTTATTTGAATTAATTACTTTTCTTTTTATGCCATTAGAAAACATTTTTCTACTTTAGTAACCGTAATGGTAACTTTCTTGAAGCGGCGGAAAATTACTTTTTCGCTTCTCCTTCGGGCGGAAATATCCTTTTGGAATTCTCTTTGTCTGGAAATCTGCCAAAGGGGAATTCTGACATGTAGGGGTGCCAAAATGATATATATTGATTCCATAGGCTTCTTTACGGTTCTGTCCTGTTATGGGATGGATCTTATTTCAAAACTTCTTCACCTTGATAGTTTGGCGGAAAACGCATCTCATGAGTCAGAGCCCGCCGGTAGGAGCAGAGGAGAAGCCATTTTCTTCTTTTCCACCTATGGCAAATTCTATGAAATCTTCTTCATTTAATCATTTCTTTTGTTTCCCGTAGGTTTGATATGAGTGCTCAAAGTTTTCTTGTTCCCAACATTCCTCATTTCCCATTTTTATTTACTTCTGATATTCTTAAGTCTGTCAATTGTGGAAAGCGCACCTCATATGTGATTTGCCACCATGGAGAAGCCAAAACTTGATTTCCCGCCAATGCTGCAACTTGGAGCTATGAGGCAAAGTATTTCACCTGCATGTGATTTTGATGTTAGCATTTTTCAAAATACGGCCTTTACTGGATTGGGAGCTTAACCTACCCGATAAAATGTGATTTTCAGACCCAGAATCCCCCTGGCTTAGGAAGGAGAAGTAAAGTTAGGGAAATCTGATAAAGGCCTTCTATCCTAAGGGGATTTCTAGACTTAGACTCCAGATTTGCATGAAACTTCCGTGACTACTACTACACATAAAACATCCACTTTTGTCTTGAGGTATAAAGACCAAAAGTGGGGAAACAGTTGGCTCTGTCTGGGGACTTGGGCATTCACATGTCCAAGCAAGGAGCTCAAATCTCTGGTTTCGCAAAGTTCAACAAAAGGGCGGCTCACAACAAAACTAAAGAAAGAAGCAGAAAGGGAACCTAACTAGGAAAACAAAAATGGGAACTAAATGTAACTATGGTACAATACAGGGGTTACCTGCTTTCAATTTAGATCTAATAGAGCTTTAAATCCTGACCATTATATGTCAGGGGTAGTACCTCTCCATCTAGATAAGTCAATTTGAAAGAATTTTTATCGAACGCTTGATGGATTTTTAAAGGTCCTTTCCAAAGTGTTTCAAATTTCTCGTGCATGCCTTTGGGTGCCCTGTGCTTGTCCCACAACAACACCATGTCTCCTTCCATAAATTTCTGGAGCCTGCTCTTTTTATCAAATAGATTCTTCACACGTGTCTGATGACACGTGATATGATCAACCATTTTCTCTCTTTCTTCTTCCAATTTGCTCAGATACATGATCCTCTTCTCCAAACCATTTTTGTATATGCCATCCTCTACTACTGTCTTCAGTTTGCAAGTTGCTAATTCCAATGGCAATGGAAGACTGGCTTCTACTCCGTAGACAATTTCAAAAGGAGATACGCCAATGGCTCTTTTGGGTGTCACTCTATCCACCCAGACGGCTTCGTAGATCTTTTTATGCTAGTTTCTCTAGTTTTCTGCCATGATCTTTTTCATGATGTTCACTAAATTTTTGTTGATAGACTCTGCTTGACCGTTCCCTTGAGGGAAATAATCAGAAGAGTGGCTGATCATGATGCCATACTCAAAACAAAATTCAGTAATTTCTTGAGAGGAAAAGTATGTGGCATTATCCATAACTGACTTAATAGGTATACCAAATCTTACCAGAATGTTTTCTTTGACGAACTCATATACCACCTCTGAAGTAGTTCTTTTGGTCACCTTGGCTTCCACCCATTTCATAAAGTAGTCAGTTGCAGTAATTATATAAGTATGACCCGCACTAGACATAGGGCTTATAGGACCAATAAAATCGAGTCCCCACTGTTGGAATGGTCCTTCAATTATCACGGGTCTGAGGAGCAATGCTACTAACTATAGCTTCCCAATAAACATCTTGCATTTTTCACATCTTTCCTCCCACTGGTATGCAACTTTAAACATTCCTGGCCAGTAATAACATTGTCTCAGAATTTTGAACGCAGTGACTGATGAGGAGAAGTGTCCTCGCAAGCTTCATCATGAAAAACCTTTAATAGCTTCTCTTGCTGCTGTTTATCGACACATCAGAGGAATGTTCCATCTATAGATCTATTATATAGTCTATATTATTGAGTTTTGGCTACCCATGCTCCTCGGTTGTTACATCCCACATCTTGTTGAGTCAATATACTCTTCACTGTAGCATCAGGTACATACACCAGGGAGTGGGAATGTAGGATATAAAACCTAAAATTTTTAAGAGATTTTACCACCACAAAAGCATGCTTTTCATTCTAAGAATATATTAGCTCATGGTTCTTTAGAGGTGTACTCATAAAAGCAATGGGGGCTTGAATTCCCTCTTCAATCTCTTGCATCAGGATGGCTGACAGAGTATGTTCAGAAGCATAACAATAGATTACAAAATCTTTCTTATAGTCTGGGTGGCATAACATTGGGGCTTTAGCTATGGCATCCTTGATGCTTTTGAAAGCTTTCTTACTAGGATCATTCCATTTTAAATTCACATTCCCCTTCATCATATCAACAATGTGATTAGTAATTTTGGAGAAATCAGGGACAAACCTTCTGAGGAAGTTGACTTGACCAAAAAAATACTTCACTCCAGTTTTATTCACCAGTAAACTCAGTTGCTGAATAGCTCTCACCCTTTCGGGATCGATCCTTATACCTTCTTGGGAAACTATGTGACCCAATAGCTTCTCTTCAATTATGCAAAATACTGATTTCTTGGGGTTCAATGAAATCCTGTCTTCTCGGCACCTTTTCAATACTCTTCTTAGATCATTTATGTGATCTACTCTCTTTTTAGAGAACATGGTAAGATCATCTAGATACATACCCATTTTTCTTCATATCACTAAAATAAAGTTCCATACCTCTCTAAAATGTAGCTCTAGCATTGATCAATCTGAACGGCATCTTGTGATATGCAAAGGTCCCCCACGGAGTAGTAAAAGCTATTTTATGCTGATCTACCTTCTCAACTTCTATCTGATTATATCTTAAGAAGCCGTCTAACATAGACATCATCTTAGCTCCAGCCACGACATGCAAGAGATGATCCATGTTGGGGAGGGCATAGTTGTCTTTCAAAGAACATTGATTTAGATTTCTGAAGTCAATATAGATCCTTATCTCCCCGTTCTTCTTCCTCATAGGTACTATATTTGCAACCCAAGTAGAGTGATGGATGGGATATATGATCTTCGCTTTAAGCATTTTATCAACTTCTCTGAATATGGCATCAGTAAATTTGGGGTTGCAGTTTCTTTGCTTCTGCCTAAATGGAGTAGCTTGAGGTTTTAAGGGAATATGGTGTTTGAATTTCCCGTTCATAAAACTTTTTAAATCTTTGTAGCTCCAGGAAAAAATGTCTGAGTAGTCTAGAAAAAGCTTCTTGGTGCCATTTCTTTCTTCTTCTATACAACACTTCCCAATATTGATCATTTTGGGGTCTTTCTCAGTTCCAATATTCATTCCTTCATATTCACCAGTGGTAGGCCCTCTTTCAATTCTTTTCTTTTTCACAAACATGTCATGTCTATTGAAAAGTTTTTCAAGAGTGACCAGATGGGGCGAAATGATATTAGCTTGCAATTGAATAACATTTGACTTATCTTTCTTCAGCTTGCCTTGGCGGTTTCCTTTACGGTTGCCACAAATCTCTTTGTGGAAGTCACCACCACTCTCTAGGAAGAGAAGGAGGTTTTTTTCATCTTCGAAAACTTGCCAATCCTCCATGTTATCAGGCACAGATGATCGTTATATAACTTCCACTTGGTATTTTTTATCTCTGAATGTTGGGTGGGGAAGTAGTAATGAAGCTGAGACAGCTAAAGAGTCAGCTTTGGAGTTCAACTCTCTTGGCATAGATTCGGTAAAGAAAGCATCCAATGTTTCTATTTCATCCCATACTCTGTTTCTATAGTTCTTCAACCTATGGTTCTTTATAGAGTACTAATTCTTGACTTGTCGTATAATTAGCTCAGCATCACCACGAGCTCTCATAATTTTCACACCTCTTTCTTTTGCAGAAATAATCCCTAATAGAAGGGCTTCATATTCGGTGGTGTTGTTGGTGTTTCCAGCCTCTAATTTGTAAGCCAACGGCTGATAGGGCTATACATTGCAGAACAAGTCAAGGAAACCAGTCACAGTAGAACCAAAGAAATATGACTCAATACAATTAGAGAAATCAACCTCAGAGAAACTATCAGAACATTACATGTCAGATATGTAATTATGATGGACACACAGCCAAGAAGTGTAGCATGATAAACAATATCAATAGAACTCCAATAATTTGTCACTCATGTAACAAAGCAGAACATATCTCAAGATTTTTTGCAGGTTCAGAACACAAAAACAAGAAAAGCCTAAAGGATCATTGTTTAAAGAATCTGGAGAAGTCAAGTTTGTATAAGCTATAGAAGATTTAGGTAAAATATGGGTCAAAGTAAACAAAGATGACGATGTTAGCAAGGTATTAGATGCATCCACAGTGGACGCAACTTCTACTTCTGGTTAGATGACCCTCATGGTCTTAGGGGGAGCTATTCTAGCTATAAACCCCTGCATGGCTGGTATACTCACCTTTGAGTATGCGCCTATGGATTCATGTAATTTATGATGAATTGAGGAAGTATGCATGGATGCATAACTTGTACTTTGACAAGAACAAAGATTGAAATTCTCAGTATAAACCGCATTATGACATCAAGCATTAAATGCAGAAACTCTTTATAAGTTATTAAAAGATCTTTTATCTTCACTTTTGCATTTGAGATTGAAGCAGTCAAAGAGCATAGGATAATTTAGCATCAAAAGATAACTATTGGTTGGTTAGAAAGGTGAATCAAAGTTGAAACAGAACCCTAGTGGATGCATCATTTCAAAATCTCTGTGAAACCCTACTTAAGAAAGTTAAAAGTAAGTAATGGCTACTCCTACAGTGTTTGAAATATCTGAGAAAAAGAGATATATGTTTAAGAAGCATCCATTCAAGTTTGTGCTAGATTATGTAGAAAGGGAATTCTCTAAGACTCCGCTAGGAGTCATGCATGTAGAGGAAATACGTGCCTACATCTACTGTAAGAAAGAATATGTGGGTGATAATAGCATAACAATGCTCATGGCATCAATGATGAAACTAGATTACTCATTCAAGGATGAATAAGCGCATCTGATTGATAACCCTATTTTTGAGTATACAAATGTGCATAAGTTCTATGAACCAGAATGGGTTAAAATTATACTCAGTACGATTCATGATGATTTGTATTGGATTGCTGAAGTTCTTGTCCACATTGCTGCTAACCTCATTCATGAGATGACTGGAATCTCCAAGGTTGGACCTATTCTTCCTACTAGAAAGGATGAAAAGAAATAGGTTGAGCAGGATTGCTTATCTAGAAGTGATAGGCACGGGATGAATGTTGATCCAATTGTGGAAGAAGACATCAAACTCCTCACCATGATACTTCGTTACAAGTTTCAACATGAAAGAAAACTAAATAGTGTATTCGTAGCTATAGTTATGGTAGCAATAATGATGGCAAGAGATAACACACAGTATAATTGTTTGTGAGATATTGCACGCACAACTAATTGAGAACATTAGAGCTATCAAGCATGACAAGAGAAAAATATTTAGATTTAGCTCTTTGATTGTCTACCTATACTTCCACATTGTTGGTAAAGTCTCTAATCTTTACCTAGATAGGAGCAAACCTACTATGTCACAAATTTCATTAAAAGCCACATCAGAAAGCAGTATAAAGGACTCTATGTATATGGAGATTAAGACATTTAGGATCAAGATGTAGAAGAGGTTCAGAATACCGAAAAATATAGTTGAAAACTACAAGGACACCATATGCTTCAAGGTGGAAACTGACTGTACTTGCATGGAAGAAGTTGAGCCAAGAACCAAATGGATCCACCCACTTGGTTATGAAGTTGAAGAACATGTGTTGGAAGGATATGCACAAGTTATTTTATCTACGCCTATAGATCCAAAAGAGCCTAGATGGGGAAAATATAGAGAGAAGACAAATCAAGTTGATTATGTCTTATACAGTGCAGACAATAAGAGGAAGGAATCAAGGATTACATCTAACATCCTAAAAGTTCATGGGGTCACACAAGAAGACCTAGATAAAGCTAGGGAAGCTAAGATTGCAAGAGAGCTTAAACAAACACCTGCAAAAGTCAAGTTAGAGAAATCAGATGATATCCACAAGAAGAAAAGAAGAATTCTGATGAAGGTACATCTGCGCCCTCAACTACTATTGAATTGGAATCCTCTCCCCCTTCAGTACCAAGCAAACTAACTAGAAGAAGGAAGCAAGTTCCCACAGATCACCCATCTTCAAGGACAACACAGAGAAAAGTAAAGAATAGTCAAGCCCCTCCTGATGTAGGATTCAGATCCAGTCTTGAAGTCTTAAGGAACAAAATCATTAATGAAGGAAGAACAGAATCAATTTCAAATGTTTATGACAAGTACCAAGAGATAGATAAATTATAAATACATTCTATGATTATCTCTCATATGATCAAGTTTAAAAGGTCAATTTTGGAACTCAAGACAGTCATTCCAGACAAAGTATGGAATATACTAGACCTATTAAAAAGAAAAGCAATAGAGGAAGATATGAGGATTAGAGAAGAAACATTAGACAATCTTCTCCATGTTTTCTCACATGATGAGAAGGCAATACTGTTAGATTTGGTAAAACCTCATCTAAGAACCAAAACAAGAACTCTTCACATTATGAACAAAGAGTATGAGTTAGTTGGAAATGAGATTGAAAGAGAATTTGAGCAAGTGTTTTTGAATAGATGCATGTATCCATCAATGGTGCCTACAGCTAAAGTGACTCTAGTCCCTCCCAAACAGGATAAAGAACCAAAGATTCTAAATGTGCCTATGATAGGTCCACAAGATTCAGCGCCCAAAGTTACATCACCCTCTGATACAGTCAAGGATTTAGATGAAACCATTGTGATAAATGATGTTTAGATCACCATGTTAGCCTTAGAAAATGACTTAAATAAGTTTGAGGAAGCATTTGTAAGTACTGAAGAAGCTGAGAAGGTATGCACTAATAATACTTCTTTACAACAAGAACAAGTTCATGCAGATGAAACAAAAAGACAAGATGAAGAGAGAAAGGATGAACCTAATGAACCACCCTCTATGGAGATCCTAGTGAAAAGTGAATATATGGATAGTCAAAATGCTATATTCATTCCATCTATCAAACCATCAGTATCATTGTTGTCAAGCTTGACCCCTAACTCAACAAACCTAGATGCATGGGGAGAAGAAGACCTGATTAAAATCAGTGTATTAGCCATGGATAAAGCCAAAGAGAAACAAGTTATGAGAAACCCTCTCTTTCTAGAGTCAGTAAACATTCTGAATAATCTAGTGCCAACAGAGAAAAAATTGGCAAATATTCAGTCAGTGGATGATGTTGACAGCATCCTAACTTGCTTCAAAGCAAACTTCACAAGTTTAGTAGACTCAGCTACTAAAAATACAGAGGAGAAGTACAAAAAGGAATGATTAGATGAACTGATAGAGAAATTCCAATTAGATATAAAATCATTGAAGATTGGTCAAACAATTCTGAAGGAGTTAGCAACAAAAGGCAGGAAGGTGATATCAAATTGTATGGATAGAGCGAAATTCACTTCTGAGCACATTAAGAAGATTGAAGAAGCAAACATCTTGGTTGAAAAAATTAGGAAATCAGTTGTAACATCCTCCCAAGACATCAACATCTACAACAAAATCTATCAAGGGAAGATAGAAAAGATTGAAAAAGCCAAGATATAGATCAGCAAGATAAGGACCAGGTAGACCCAACTGAGAAATGCACTTGCGTCCTCCTTAGCTATATTGAATGAGAACATCAAATAGATAGATTCAACCATTTTCACATATGATCAAGGCCCTTGCATGTATATGACAAAAATGGAGAAGCTCACATATGCACTATGCGCCCATCTTCAGACTATTGATGCACTCAAGGCATTCTGGCAGCAAGAGATAAAGAACCTACAGATTGCTTACCCATATGTGTACTCAAAGTAAGTACTTAGGTCTTTCATTTTTTGCACCTTTTCCATTAATGTCAAAGGGGGATTAGTGTATAGAAAGGAGTTCAATATATGTAGCCGAAGTTATGATGTACAATTTTTTGTTGTTAAGTCAAAGTTTAAGTAACTTGGCCTCATTCCTTTGTTGCCATTAATTCCAAAGGGGGAGATTGTTGGAAAGTTGACACTCAAGGTGTATATGACTAATTTTGTGTTTTCATTATGGAAACAAATTCATATGAAGTTTTGTCAAGTAAACTTGGAAGATAAAATTGGCTAAGTACAGAAGACAAAAAATAACAAAGATATGCAGTTGATTAGAGCACCAACACACGTGCATACGATCAAATCAGACTATGTGCCTCCATAATTAAGATTTATGATATATTATTAATTTTAGTCTATACATGCATGGTATGGTATGACAGTACAAAGAAGTTATAGGAAGATTAAGTACCACTAGCAGTTCAAAAAATAGAGTATGAAGCCGACCTCTGATTTTGGATTAGCGTATAATATTTTGTTTTGTAATGGCCATGTGCCTATTGTAATATGTTTGTAATTGTGTCTTTAACACTCATATAAACATGCTTAAGCTAAAATTTTTGGAAGCATTATGTATGTTGTTTTTGGGCCGACTAAGGTCTTGTTTTTGGTCGCGTCTATTCAGGCATGTATATATACTTAGACATGCAATTTTGTATGAGGTGTAAGAGTGGAAAATAAGTAGAGAAGATGTCCAGAAGATCAGTATGAGAAAATTAGGATGAAGTAGAAGTCTTCAAGAGATTAAAGCATCAGCGCATAAAAGGAACTGATTAGACAATAGTGTCATTACAATAGTTCATCTTTTGATATAGTATATATCTATTACCTAAAGGTTGTAGCCTTCATCCTATTGGATAGTGAGCTCTAGCAGTGAGCCAGTCACCTTTAAAAGGGTTTTGTAAAGAATCCTAATAGGGTCATTGTACTTGCATTGTAAATACTGCTCCTAACAGGGCAAAGGAACTCTAACACATTCATAAGACTAGTACAATAATTTGCGGGTACTAATTCCCACCGAGGTTTTTCCTCTGATCAAGGTTTCCCCGTAATCATATTTTGTGTTATGTGTTATTGTGTTGTGCTTCAATTTCTATCTATTTGATTTAATTTTCAAGTTGCTAAAATAAAGATAAGTAGATAGACACTGATTCACCCCCCCTCTCAGTGTTTCTAACACCTTATGCTGCCCATATTTTGATATTGGAAGGAGTAGAATCATGTTGCTCACATTTTTAGTAATTCATATTGCATTTTGGCTCTCATACATGCATTGTTATAATCTTTTATTTTGGAGTTAAAAGGGACATTTCTTGAGCATATTAGATTAGTTTCATTTAAATATTTCATTCTAGGTTGTCTATGTCATTGATAAATGCATAATCTAAGGGCATATTATGGCATTTTTTATACTCCTCCTAGATAGGAAGCAATAGCTCAGTTTTAGTGATTTATTTTAAACCCTTTCTTTTTGTGATTTTTCACTAATATAATGACCTATTGAAGTGTTGTGTCTTTCTTAAAAGGTATATAAAATCACACACATTTCTCGTGCCCACCGTGGGGCCCAAACCCACATGTTCTTTCATTTCCTAATCTTTTTTGGCAAATTTATTTTCTCAGATTCAGTGTCCAGAATAATTTTTGGTCATAAAGGCTTGTATCTAGGATATTTCATTGCAATGCATGATATTTTATCGCACCCTAGATTTTAGGAATCGCATCCAGAAAATCCTGGATCATTTTTTAGTAAAGGCTTGCATCTAGTTTGTATTCTATCATATTTGGTGCAAAGGTTCACATATGGTACATAAGGTCATTTCCCAGATTTCTAGGCTCGTATCTGGTTTAAAAATTTGAAAATCCAATTGCCTAACCACTAATGTCTTAATCTGTTGTGATTTTTCTCTTTAAACATCCTAACTCTTGCTTGCAGGTTGTTGATAAGAAGGCAGAAAGGCTTTGATAACTTGTGGTTTGCAAGGTTTTAATAGATTAACTTGTTCTTGAAATTATTCCAAGTTATAACTTAAGAACACTTTCTAATCACTTGTTAAATCAATCAGATTAGTATGCTCTTATCCTTCAAGGAAAATCAGAAAGTCAAAAGTTGGTTTAAAATTTGAGAGGAATTTGGAGTAACTGAACAAGGAAAAAAACTCATTGTTTAAAGTTCATTTTGGCAAAAGTAATTGAACAAGTAAATCATTAAACTATTGTGGGACTAATCGAACAATCTCATTATTTAAATTTCCCTTTTGGACAAAGTAATTGAACAACACAAGTCACCTAAATTTTGTGGGAAAAAGAACAACTTCACTATCTAAATTTGGGATTTGTAATGGAACAATCAAAGCATTAAATCTTGTGGAAAAATTGAACAAAGAAAAGTCATTGTCTAAATTTGGAGAAGTAAATGAACAAGCATATCACCTAATTTGGGGAAATTGAACAAACACAAATTTTCTTTTCAAATGCTTTATGCTTTCTTAAAATAGGAACTTAAAATTGAACTCAAAGATTACTACTTAGTCTCACTAGGGGATTTTCTCTTCCTTCCAAGTGGGGGAATCAAAAACTCGATATGGGGGATTGAGTTTTGAGTGACAAAATTTGAGGGAAAGAACCTTGCTTGACGTGATTTTAGGAGAAAATGACATGGACTAGGAGAGTACGCTCTTCTTCTTTTGAAGAATAAAAAATCTAGAAATCCTACGCTCGCCAATCCTTTGTATGTTTTCCTAAACATTAGAGGGCCTACCGGTTGAGGGAAAAATCTCCCAGGAATGACCCAAGTGAGGACAAGTTTACGCTGACCCTTACAACTCACTATAAATAATTGCTTCCTCGTAGGCCAAAGCCTCAAAAGATGGAATTGGTTTTGTTCTTGGAATTTTTACATCATTCCTTGAACATGCTTGGGTATGTGTAGAGCGAGGCCTCTTGAATCTTTCTTGCAAGACTACACCTATTTGAGTACTCATAGGGCTATACACCTCAATTTTGCCTTGTGCAATTCTATGGGAGACAGTTTTGAACAGATTGCCCCATCGTAAACAAAAAAGTATGTAGTCAAAACTATCGGATTCATCCCCAAAAGGGTGATAATCCTTGTGCAAGGCAAAAATTAATTGCCCCAAGATACTCATCATATCGTGCCCTCACTTACGTTTGGAGTCAGCTAATATGGCATCACGATTGGAGCCATTGCATGCTTGGTGATGGCCATATTTTGATTAGCATTTGAGTGTGTACCTAAGTCTACAAGCAAGGATTTTCATCCTCTTCCTAGAAAATAGGGCGTAAAGATGTGTTTGTTCCCCTCTAACAATACAACAAATGCTTGACATGCCTAAAAATACATTAAAAAGATAATGCCATCAAACAAGCAAAAAAAGTCAATCCTTGGGCTATATGTGTTTTTTACTCACTGGAAAGTCTCAGAAAATAATTCATAATCAAACACACTTCACGCACTTCCAAGACAAAATTGATGAAGTTGACAAGATTTGGTAGAATGACAAAGGGTCATTTTTTTTCTATCATGGCTCGCATTAGGTTGTGCAAAATCGCATCTGGTATCCTGAATCACATATGGTTAGCATTGCATTGTATCTAGGGAGAAATGTCACATCTTGTATTTCCTGGCTCGCATTTGGTTCATCAAAGGCTCGCATCATGTATTTCCTAGCTTGCATGCAGAGGCTCACATCTATGAAAGTGGGCACGTGCAGATTTGCTTCTCAGAAAACTTTAGTAAAATTGGATACCCTTTTGGCTCTTTAGTCTGGTCCTGTTTCCTTTTCTAGTTCTTTGTTTCTATTTCAATACTTTTTTAGACGTCTAACTTGCATGTCCTGTCGGTCTCTCACAACCTGTCTCAATACATGTGGTCTATTCACTTTTCAAAACAACTTGATTCCCAGCTCACTATCAGGGAATTCTAACCCTTTGACGATGGAATCATTTACTTCCACAAAAACACAAACAACACTTCTACCTAGACACACTCACTTGAACGATTTGAGACTCCACTTGACACTATCGGGAAGCTTTGATAAAGTTGAGATACAACTTCATGGTTAGCACAAGACACAAAAAGTACACTTCTAATGAATCAAAAGTACCTCCTATATCACTACACTTTCAACAAGGAGAAACATCTCGTAGTTCCTTTCTCGACTTAGACTCACCAAAAATGGAAAGACCCAGTCACAAATGGAGTAAAGATTTTGAAGAATACAACAATGAAGAAAACCAAAAATGTAAAGATAGCGATAGTGAAGACGAACAAAACATTGACCATCCTTTGTTTGATTCAGACAGTGATGAATACATTACTGAAGAAGAATACAATAAACTCAAACAAAGTAAAAAATTTCAAAAAACATTGGAAAAGGTAATTGGTGAAGACAAAGAGAAATACTTTCTCCATCTAGCATCCATGGGAGTAAAATTACCTAAAGATTATGATGTTGAACAACTAAAGGAAAAGGAGTTTTCAACTCCTATCTCTATTCTCGCCAAACAACTAACCTTGATGCAAATTGAACTTGCAAATCTCAAACAATAAAAGGCTAAACCCAAGACAAAATACTCTTTGGACTCCATTTTTCCATTTCCTTTTCACAAGAGTATTAATATGGCTTTGTTTCCTCCGAACATGGCAAGGCCAAAATATGACAAGTATATGGGAGAGACTGACCCACATGACCATGTGAGAGATTTTTTTCTCTAAGCATAGAGTACATGTATGAACCTACATACCTAATGAGGCTATTTATGGGAAGCCTAGGTGGAAATGCTATGGAGTGGTTCTCAAAACTCACACCTAAGGTATAAAATTTTGAGGAGTTAATTCAACGGTTTATCCAATATTACTCCTATAATATACAACACGATGTAACCATGATGGATCTGTGTAACACAAAACAAAGAACTGACGAATCCTTTACACACTTCCTACAAAGGTGGAGGAAAATATTTGCAAGATATTCAAGAACTATTCCTGAATCCAAAAAAATGGAAATCTTTGTTAATAACTTGATACCAGAATTGAACTATGTATTACAAATGCAAGATTCACCCAGCTTTGATAGGATGATCAAGAATTCCATCTGTATTGAAGAAGTCATGGTTAAAAAGGGAGAAATCACTCTCTAGAGTGATACCAAATCTACCAACTTCAACAACAAGCCTAAATGGTGGAAACAAAACAAGAATGTTGTTAATGATGGAGTGGTAGATGCGTCTAATGCTAATCCTAAACCAGAAGTGTTCAATCTGATGAATAGCATGCAAGAAAGTAAAGATGCCAAGGCAACAACCTCTATACCTAAAGCAAACAATGAGAACAACAAGGGTCGACCATGGAACTCCAAGCCTCAAAGAACATTCACTCCTTTGGGAGAACCTCTTGAGACCATTTTAAAAACATTCTTGGACAACAAAGTTCTCACGATCCCAGATTCAAAACCATGGGAACTAAAAGTCAAACCAATATGGTGGGATGACAATTCTTATTGTGCCTTTCACAAAAAAAGGACACAAGACTAATAACTATCTTAAACTCAAACATGTTATCCAAGACCTTAGTGAAGGAGGTAAGATCAAGGTGGAAGGGCACTTCACGAATGAAGACCATATAGCCTTTAACAAGCCATTCCCTAATTATGAGAAAGGGGAAGAATCTAAAGGAAAAGGAAATGAAGTAAATTACGCCTACTCTAATCATGATAATGTGATCAATATGCTAGACATTAAAACTGAATCAATTAATGTGGTCACTATCAAAGGTGTTCAAGACACATTTTACCAATCCAATGTAGTAACCCAAAGTCAAGCACAGGTCATGATCAAAGGACCTAATTCCTCATCAAAACCAGCAACAAATTCAAAGGTACCTATTGGCACTATTACTAAACTAGTAGTAGCAAGACAAATAGTTACTTTTCCCACAGTGAACTATAACTTGGTGGCTCAATTGCAATGAATCTCTACTCAAATTTCCATCTTTGAGTTACTTAAAATCTCCTCAGTGCATAGGGAAATTCTTGAACAAGCCCTGCATGTAGAAAATGTGCCAAAGAACATTGATGTAGACAAATTCCAATCAATGGTTAATCATATCTCAACACCACATTACCTCTTTTTTTCAGAAGAAGATGATAAATCATTGACACATCCGCATAATCAACCCCTTCATATTGAAGTCCTAATTCATAAATCATGTGTTAGACGTGTATTGATAGATAAAGGCGCAGGGTTGAACATTTGTACCCTTAATATAATCAGAAAGTTGGGTCTCTCAGAACAAACCATTGATTCAAGAAGAAAAATCACTATCAAAGCTTATGATGAAGAAGAAAGATCCTCTAAAGGTCTCATTGTTCTACCAATCAGAATAGGACCAGTTGAAAGAACTGTGATATGTCAAGTTCTGGATCTACCCTTGGCTTACAAAATACTATTAGGGAGACCTTGGATCCATGAAATGCAAGAAGCACCATCTACTTACCACTAGTGTATCAAATTCCCACATAATAGGGTGGAAGTGACAATCCCCGCATATGCCAGTTATACTTGCAACAATGTTAAAGTAGGTAGTATGGTCTCGCATAACAAGGATGTTCCAAAAGAAATTATACCTGAGACTACCAAAGACATGGTTATGAAAAGCCTTGGAAAGACCTTAAAAATTGAAGAAACTAGTATGGTAGAATAAAAGATGGACATGACCCCATCATTGACAGAACTTCTAGTGTCACCAAGATCCTATGGGAAACCTTCCCCATCTTTCACACCCACTACATCTAAAAAACTAGAAATTCACAAAGCAACTGGTATGGTTAGAGCATCTACCTCCCAAGAGGATGACAATGAAGAACAAGCGGTCTTGGTTTGGCTTTACCAGGGGGAGCCAAAGGAAAAAGAGGTAAAACATGTGGAAATATCCCCGGAGAAGTATGGTAAAGGATATGATCTTCTCTAACAAATGTGATATAAAGGAAAAGGACCTTTAGGCGACAAAGGAAAAGGACTTATTGAACCTGTACACATGTAATTTAGGGATACCAAAGATAAAACAGGGCTAGGTTTCAATAATAAATCTAAAGACTCTACTTCAAAAGATAGTCTGATATTTGATGAAGGCAGTGATGAAGAAGAAGAAATGGAACTAGAACAATGGACCTATGAGAGGTTATTACATATTGGTATAGAGTATCCTAAATATCAAGGAGAAAGATATGTACCAAGCTTGAAGACACCACAAGACACTTATATCCCTTTGTTAACACAAGCTACTATTCAAGAGGTAGAAGAAACAACAGAAGACACTCCAGAGGTGCCATTGATAGCAACAACTACTAAAGACACACCCCAACCATAGAATTCACATCCTAATTTGAGGCAGTTGGTAACAATCACACATGTCCTAGATTTGTCACACTTTGATCTACAAGCGAATAATAGAGTACATCAGGTAACTATTGCTAAATTCTTGAATAGGTCTGATGAAAAAATAACAGACTCCCATGATTATGAGTGGGATGATCTATCTGTGGCCATAGAGGACATTGAAATAGATGTGATTCACAGGTTTGCAGCTCCATTAGAACACAAAGAGAATTCTAACAGTGCTCCTAAAATTGTTGATATTCTTGAAGAAGAGGAGTTATCCCTTCCCTGACTCATAGATGAAGAAACTGGTTTTTTCCTAGGCCTCAAAGAAATTCAGAGGCTACAAGCTAGGATACTCCTTCTACGAAGAGATGAAGATGATAGTTCCACTGATGATTCGCTAGAGTTAGGTCCATATATTACTAACAACGACCCTTTTAATGATGGTTTAACTCTTGATGATCTAAATTCCATAGAGGTAGATCTAAAAAAACATGTCTTATCTATTAATAGTTTTGACACTAACACGATGTTGTCCTTCCCAAACTCCGATTCATTATCCTTGATAAACCCTGACTTAATTAATTGGACAAATTTTGATCCTAATCATGTCATGAACTTCCCCAATGACTACACTTTGTCTTGCTACCTAAATGCTTGTGAACCTTACCCTTCTTCCACCAATGCAAGGATCATGAACATGTCACAGGAGGATATCAATTTTCTCAGTCACAAATTGAAAAATAAAAAGAAGAAAAGAGCTGACGGTGAAAACCACGTTGTGGTAGTGTCAGATTATAAAATAGTAAAATAGAAATATGTATCTGATGGTGAAAACCTCTTGGAGGTGCCAAAAGATGAGATTATAGATATCCTCACTAAGAACTTTCAAGAAAGATCTTCAGTTTTGATAGAACCAACACAACGAGTTAACTTGGGCAGAGCTGAAGTTCCTCAAATTGTTCACCTAGCACAATATTTTTCAGATGAGGAGAAGATACAATTCACTAAGTTCCTAAAAGAGAAAAAGATCAACTTTGCATGGTCTTACATAGATATGCCTAGACTAGATCCTGAATTAATAATGCACCATTTATCTATAGCTCCCAGGATCAAGCCTGTGAAACAAAAACTAAGAAAGATGCATCCTCATGTTGCATTACTGGTAAAAGCAAAGATAGAAAAAGTATTGAAATATGGCTTAATAAGAGTCATCGCTTATGCAAGATGGATCTCTAATGTGGTCCCAGTATCTAAATCAGATAAATCTATCTGGATCTATACAGACTTTAGAGACTTAAACAAAGCATGTCCTAAAGATAATTTTCCACTACCAAGCATTGATATGATCATAGATCTAACAGAAGGCTATCAAATGTACTTATTAATGGATGGTTTCTTAGGCTATAACTAAATTAAAATTGCTCCCGAAGATCAAGATAAAACCACATTCACATGCGCATGGGGAACCTTTTCGTGGAATGTTTTCATTTGGGTTAAAGAATGCGGGAGCTACATACCAAAGAGCTATGACTACTATATTCCATGATATGATGCATAAAAATATGGAGGATTACATGGATGATACCTTAGCTAAATCAAAAGAAAGGACTACTCATATTGATGACTTGAGGAAGATATTGGATCATATGGAGCAATTTCAACTCAGGCTCAATCCAAAGAAATGTTTCTTTGGGGTCCAATCAGGAAAGCTCTTAGGATTTATTGTTTCAGCAAAAGGAATAGAGGTAGACCCTCAAAAATTCAAAGCTATACTAGAAATGACTGCTCCATGCAACATTAGTCAAATGAGGACATTACAAGGGAGACTCCAGTCAATCATGAGGTTTATGTCACAACTAGCAGACAGTGCACAACCCTTTACCAAATTTCTACATAAAGGTGTCACCTTCAAATGGGATGAACATTGTGAAAATAAATTCAAAGAATTAAAAGATTACCTGGATACTCCTCCTATTCTTATGGCACCCATTCATGGAAAGCCATTACTCCTATATATTTCAGCTACAGCTACATCACTGGGGGTATTACTGGCACAAGAGGATGAAACTAAAAAGGAAAGATAAATCTACTACATCAGTAGAACACTAGTATCTTATGAACTCAATTACAACATAATTGAAAAAGATTGCTTAGCAATTGTCTTCACATCACAGAAATTGAGACATTATATGCTATCACATACAGTAAGGATCATTGCAAAGATAGATCCTTTGAAGTATCTCCTAAGAATGACAACATTAACAGGATGACTGGCAAAGTGGGTCTTGATTCTGAGTGAATTTGACATTGAGTATGTGGATAGAAGGGCTATTAAAGGACAAGTCCTTGCCAATCAATTAGCTGATTTGCCACTCCAAGATGATGAACCTTTGAGAATTGAGTTCCCCATTGAAAAAATTATGTATCTAACTGAGTATCCATGGAAAATGTACTTTGATGGCTCTTTCAAGCAAAAAGGCTCTGGAGCAGGAGTTCTATTCATAACTCCTGAAGGATAAAAAATACCCAAGTCCTACAAATTGATGTTTCCATGCACAAATAACATTTCTGAATATGAAGCCTTGGTAAATGGTCTTAAACTTTCTATGGAATGGAAGATTGTAGAGTTACATGTGTATGGTGACTTCCAGCTCATTATAAATCAAGTAAATGGATATTATCAGACCAAAGATGAGAAGTTGATGCCCTAAAAGCAACTGGTTGATGACTTAAAGAAGTACTTTGTCTTCATCACATTCCAGCAAGTACCTTGAACAAAGAACAAAGCTATAGATTCTATGGCTACACTAACATCCATGTTAAAATTGGAGGAACATCAATTTTGATATGACTTCTTGGTGGAAGAATTATCTTACCTAGCCATTGATACACCTGAACACCAAGTAATTTGTGCGTTGAATGCCCAAGACCAATCTCGATATGCTAAAATCATTGCTTACCTGACTGACCAAACCGTACCTAATGATTTATCCAGAAATGAAAAAAGAGCCTTAATTAGGACAACATCATGTTATGTCCTCATTACTAATAACTTATATAGATGAGGTCTTGATGGTACACTTCTTAGATGTTTAGAACATGAAGATTCAGATCACGCATTAAAAGAAGTCCACGAAGGTGTATGTGGATCACACTCAAACATATTTTCACTAGCTAAGAAATTTCTCAGAGTAGGCTATTACTGGCCCACAATGGAAAAATATGCCATTCAATTTTCAAAGACATGTCATAAATGCCAAACACATGGAAATATCATCCATGCTCCTGCTAGATAACTCATACCATTCATAACACATTGGCCATTTCAATAATGGACCTTTGATTTGGTTGGACAAATATATCCTAATTCTTCAAGTGGACACAAATACATCATAACGACCACTGAGTATTTCACAAAGTGGGTCAAAGTTGTTTTGCCGATCAAATCCACTGGAAAATAGGTGGCTATATTCATCTTGAACTACATTATTTATAGATATGGGATACCCTCTTCAATTGTAATAGACAATGGGGGCCAATTTAAAAACCAAGACATCGAAGACCTTTGCACACAGTTTCACATTAATCAACATTGTTCCTCAATCTATTATCCTCAAGGTAATGGATAGGCTAAGGCATCTAACAAGAATATTCTCAAGATCCTACACAGAACTGTGAGTAATTCTAGTAGAGATTGACATTTACAATTAAATCTGGCACTTTGGGCCTAGGGAACAAGCATCACAACACCAATAGGAGCCAAGCCATTTTCCCTAGTCTATGGTGTAGAAGCAGTACTACCTATTGAGGTTGAAATCCCATCTTTGCAGGTATCTCTCCAAGGTCTTGTTACTGACGAAAAATACTGCATTGATACGGTGAATTCTTTAGACTTACTTGATGAGCACAGGCAACAGGCGTTCGATCATCTAAAAGTGTACCAAACACACATGTCAAAAGGGTACAATAAAAAGGCCAAACTATGACACTTTCAAGTGGGGGATCTCATTCTCAAAGAGAATCCTAAGAACCAGCCTAACAAAGAACAAAAAGGAAAGTTTGAACCAAACTGGCTGGGACCCTATGTCATTACTGCAACTTTTGGGACTAAAGCTTATCAGCTAGCTACACCTGAGGGAGATGTCCTTCCAGATCCCATTAATACTCTATATTTGAATCAGTTCTACACTTTATGTCTGGCTAGTAGAGCCTATGCAGCTAAAATCTCAGAAAATACCAAAAAAATTAGAAAATTGATCCTCAAGCAATTCAAAAATAGTGGAAAAAGTCTTGACAAAAAGGTCTCCTTGGTGAAAACCTAGAAAAAGGTGCCTTGATACTACAAAAACATTCAAAAAAGAAAAACTAGCAAAAAAAACAAAAAAAAGATTAAAAAAGGAAAAAAGTGCCTTGATGAAAACCTAGCAAATAGGCATCTTGGTAGCAAAAAAATAGAAGCATAAGCTTTTCCGAGTGGTGAAAACCTGGCAAATAGGCACCATTCAAACTCTATGCTCTATCTATCAATGCACTAACGACTCTAAATCTTAATACTTACACCTGTTCTATTTGATGACTCTGATTCCTTACACGTGTCTTATCCTTGCTTGGGATTTGTCTATGTTTGTGTCTTAGGAATAGTCATATTGGACTGGGGGCATCTTTGCTAGCATGGTCAGTTCATGTCTTCTAGGTTGTCCTAAGAGTTTTTGTCTAGGATGATTCACCTCTCCAAAATGGTAACATACATCAAACTAGTGTTTCTCAAACACTTGAATCCAGGAACTTAAAATGAACAAGTGTTTTTCAACACTTTCATTAACAAATGTTTCTAAACACTACATGGATTGAAATTACTGACATGATTACTTTCGCATGCACTCAGACATGAAAACATATTGCTTACATTAAAAATTCTGATTGGTGAATCTCTACTGCACCTGAAAAATAAATCAATAGTATTTCTCAATACTACTTAAGAAAATCATTTGATCTGATTATGATTCTTTTATGTTCCCATAATGTTTCATACTGGGGGCATCTAAGTGATTATAAATTTTCTTTGGTTGATTCTCAATTGGTGATTGTTATGTCTTTCTTGTTACTCCATGATGTCTATTCAAAGACAAAGAGTCGCAAGGATAGGGGGCATAACATTTTCTTGGTTTTCTGTGTATGGTGATTGTTCTGAATGATCCTATAAATTTCACCTAACTTGGATGTTTATGGTAAGAGATGCCAACATGAGTGGATAGATGCATATATCTTGATCTTTGTTATGTGTAAAATACGGTGAGGTTGAAATAATTTCCCTGTCTATTTTCTAAATCAGATTCTCACTAAAGTGTACGAAACATGATGTACCCCAGGATATGAAATTTCAAGGTCATTGCGGGTCACATATCTTACATTGCACTTGAAAAGAACCTGAACCTAAACATTAAAAGGAGATAACTCAAATTGTCATCCTGGCTTCTATGCCTTGATGCCTACATTTATTTCTGACATTGCATCCAATATAAATAGTATTCATACTTTCATGATACCAGCATGTATTAGTGACAGTTGTACTATCAGGCGATGTCCGTTACAAAAATGCCCAATGATGATAAAATGCTACAATGTATACAAATTAGTAACAGTCCTAAGAGTCTGCATGTAGATGCATTTAGAGATTGCGTGATTCATTTTGAAAGAAATGCATACAGGACTTGAGTTTAAAATTATTTCTTGATTCATCCTAAATCCAAGTTAATTCCATAATCTATTTTACTGATATCAAAGATTCTTGAACTATCAAAATTCAATTTTGTTCTTCTCTGATCTATCAGGAACGAAATCAAACTCACATTTTAACATGATTAACTTGGTGAAATTGTGTTTCCTCTTAACACACCTTCATTTCTCCACTTCCTCTAAATAATTTCTTTCTCGATTCAATCGATCAATTCAAGAGATACATCATTCTACAGATGGATTTTATTTCTTTTCCTTTGATTTCATTCCTGAGGGGGCATGATCACACTATCATCAATTAAATTTTTGCTCGAAACAACATTAAAATGACTTTGTTATCAAAAAAACTAAAGGTATGATGGTTCCTTGACTAAGTCAAAACTGTTGGATTGAAGGCTTCGGTTCTCACAAACTGGATATCCTATGTCTATTTTTTCTTAGATTATTATAAAATCTCCTGGCAGCTTTGTACTTCCCTTCGTTCAATCAAGTTCAAAGTCGATATTATCAATTCTCAGACGGAAACCAAGTTCAGAATTGGTATCTTTAAGATCTTTTCTTATTGACCTTTGTACAACAATCAAGTTCAAAGTCAATTCTATTAGTTTAGTTCAATCAAGTGTGAGACTAATCTCATCAGGTATTTTGTTCAATCATGAGCGAAATTCTCAAACTTTCTGAAGTCAACATCAAAAACTTTCTTTGAATCAATGTACTACTCATACATCAATGTAAAGAGGGGCAAATGTAACCACCCTAATTTGGTCTGCTCTGACTATAGACCCTATTTTCCCTAAGTGTGATCATACCCCCAATTATGTCAAGACAACTCTTCAATCAGTTGGCATAATTCTTTTGAAATCAAATTTAATTTCCTAAGTGATTTAATCACTAATTTACATTAATTGCTTTAGCCAATCCAATCAAATCAATTCAATCAAATTCTAATAAAAAACATGGCTAAGGTAATTAATTAAAATGAATTAAATAAAATCCTAATTATACCTCATCACTTGCAAAAGCCTATCCCCTAGCCTAAATTAATCTAATTAACTGGCTATAGTCCTAATTAATTATCAAAAGCTTAAATAATGAATTTCCCTATTATTGAATGAATATATTAAATATAATTCATTTCATTAATATTCCCCTTTAACCCCTAACCTAATCTACCTCAACCACCTTAACCCTGGGTTCAAACTAATCCCAACCCCTTCACCCATGATAAGCCTACTTCTAATCTTAATCTCATCCTAACCCACTTCCTAATGATGTCACATTCCTAATTTTGTGATTATGAATTCAACCCTCCCTCTAAAGTCAACATTCTCAAGCTTGACCTTAAACCCTCACACATGCTTCTTAAACCCGCATCCATGCCTCATAAATGCTTTCATAAATGAAGCATTTATTCCTCTTACACATTCTCTTCCACACTCCTCATTAATGATTCTTACACTCTCATTAATGGCTTCCCTTCCAGAGTCTTCTCCCCTTCCTCCATTTCTTCTATAAATTGGATGAATTTTGAGCACAAATGGCCCTTAATTTTTTAGAATTGAAAGCATCCTTATGCTGCCCATATTTTGAGATTGGAAGGAGTAGACTCATGGTTCTCACATTTTTAGTAATTCACATTGCATTTCGGCTCTCATACATGCATTGTTATAGTCTTTTATTTTGGAGTTAAAAGGGACATCTCTTGAGCATATTAGATTAGTTTCATTTAAATCTTTCATTCTAGGTTGTATATGTCATTGATAAATGCATAATCTGAGGGAATATTATGACATTTTTTATACTCCTCCTAGATAGGAATTAATAGGTCAGTTTTAGTGATTTATGTCAAACCCTTGCTTTTTATGATTTTTCACTAATATAATGACTTATTGAAGTGTTGTGTCTTTCATAACAGCTATATAAAATCACACACACAGAAATAATATCCTCTTCTTGTTCTAAAATGTCATCAAAAGGGGAATATGCATGGAAATAAGAAGGATCATCAATCTTGAATGCATCATCAGGAGAGAAAATAGTTCTCTTTGTATTAAGATTGTTTCTTTAGGAAGATAGTAATCTAGGGGTTTATCCCAAGAATAGCCATAAACATATGATTTATCCCAAATAGGAGAATTATCAAAAACATGAATATTATCATAGTGAGGATTACACATTATTAAATGGGACATAATTAAATGAAAAAAATGATAAAATTAAGCCAAATGGAGTGAAATACATTGAAGATAAAATGTTAAAGGGCGAGAAAAATAAATTTAACGCAAATCTTACGGGTTAATTTGCAAGGAAATTAAAAATTAAAATGTTTAAATGAGAAAACCAATTTTTATTGCAATGAATTAGAAAAATGACAATTGGAATAAGTTTATATTGATAAAATGTGAATTGGGTTAAACATATATTAAAAAATTATTAAACGAAATTGTTGTTTTACAGTTTAAACTTTTTTTTATGTTGAATAAAAGATTGAATAAATTTTGATAAAAATAAAAATAAGCTAAAGAATGTAATGATGACTAATAATGGAGCTACAAGAAGACTTGCATAACATTATAATGAAAAGCTGCAACTATTTAAAAATGTTATAAGTAATATAATGATTAACCTACAAGAAACCAGCATATGCCAAAAAAGATGTTATAATGATTAGATGATAAAAATGATATAAGAAACACTTTAAGAAATTCTGATTTAAATGCTATTATAAGTCAATGAAGGATGAGTTCAAAATATGAAAGAATAAAAATTAGAGCCTGCAAAAAGAAAAGAGCCTGCACAAGGAATAAATTAGGCAACCTTCTTGTGAGAGGAAGGAGCAGAGAAGCTGTTGCTTTGAGTGGTCAACACATAATTATAGAAGACCTGCATGGGAGAGAGTTTAATGGCCTCGTGATCTTCCTCCTATGCATGTGCATGAGTCTTCTTCCTATGTTGTAAGTCTCCAAAAAAATCCAAGAGATGAATGATGGAATGGATGCATGAGGAATGAAAGATAAAAAGAGGGGCAACACAAATATGTTGATGCATGGAGACAAGGCTGCGCGTGAAGGGAGACTTAAGGCGTGAGGAGGGAGGAGGAGTTTGCTAAGGAGGAAGTAAAGGGGAAACGTGGGATAAATAAGGTAAGTGTTAAGGGAGAAAAGAAAAAGGTGTTGCATGTGGTGAGTGTTTATATTGTACAAGGAAATTAGGAGCAACTTTCTTGGTGTGTGAGGAAACAAAGACATGCAATGTATATTGTGACAAATTTATGCGTTGGAGAGAGGGGAAAGCTAAAGCATGGGCACCGTCCAAACCCAAATAAGATGTGAAAAGATAGATATAAAAAATTTAAAAAACAATAGAGATATTTAAACAACAAATAGAGATGTATAAAACCTGCAGAGAAATATGCTTGAGTAACCTGCAAGGAGTTAGCTTTTATTTTGAATCCTGTGAAAGATATAAAAAAATTTAAAGAAAAAATAACTTGAAACTGTAGAAATGTTAGAGACAATTTTTAATATTTTTTTATAATACAATACATAATATGCAAGTATGAAATCCCTTGTGGTTGTCTAATAGAGGGTGAATCCAGGACTTGATAAACAAAAAAATAGAAATTGGGTTTGGCGGTGAACCGTCCAAATCCAAAAACAAATTTCAAACCCTACTAAAGAGAGTTAGAAAATAATGTTAGATTTGCAATGAACAAAAAACCTGCAAAAAAGTTAATCAAATGTGATATCCTTTGAATGGTACCTTCAAGAAAACACTCAAAACAAGGATTAGATAGCTTTGATACCATGTAAGAAACATTAAAAAATGAAAAGAGGTAAGGAAAGAATCTAAGTGAGTTGAGCAAAAGGAAGTATTTTACCATAAACTCAATGAATGAGAGATTGCTTCAAGAACTATCACCAAAACCATCAAGATGCTCCAAGATCTATTGGAAGTTTAACATGGGAAAGTAATATACTGAGAGGGGTGAGGGGGGGGGGGGGTTTGAATCAGGATCTATAAAACTTTTATACTTCTGAAAAAAACTGATTCAACATGTAAACATAAATAATAACTGTAATGCTATAATAGATATAACATCTAATCAAATCCATAATGAACACATAACACAAATATTTGGTAATCCAAAAACCCTTGAAAGGTTAAACTAGGGTGGGGATGAAACTCACAAAACTTCATTACTATAGTAACAAAGTGTGCATGTTAAGGATACAAAGTTTGATCACTTCTGATGATCTACCCTGTGAGGGGTCTACCATGTTAAGAGCTTATATACTTATACAATGTACCTTGATTAAAGTATTTAAACTTAAAAATAAGTAATCACTCTGTTAAGAGATTTACAAATTCCTGTTAGGACCACTCTATTAAGAGATTTACCCTGATTCACTTTCTAGAATGTATCAGTACCTGATCCTTCAGTCTACACTTCAAATGTCCTCTTTCCAAGTCTTAACTGATCTCAAAATTTGATATATCTCTTTTCTGTCCTTCACTGATCTCCTCGGTCACTCTGCCTAGTCTATGCCTCAGATATGAAAAACTCTGCTTCACATGCATACACACCCGATCTTTGTAATTCAGATCCGTATCATACACATAGATTAGGGTTTGAAGCATTCTATATATAGAAAATTAATGAAGTATCCAAATCAAGATCAATGATCTAGATTCATCACTTTTTCCCCTTAAGCATACCTAATTTTGAGTGGTTGCATTTCTTACATAGGGATTAATGATCTCATAAATAATGTGTAATTAATGCATTAAATATCTTCAAAAATATTTAAATGATACATAGAAGTTAGAAAAATAGTTTACCTAGGTGTTTGTGCCATTCCAAACACATATAACAAAACTGTCTCACTCGGCATATGTAAACTCTGCTGCTCGGTCAAAACTGTCACTTGGTGTTGACTGTCTATGCAACTCAGCAATCATTTTGCTCAACAACTGTTGAGTATTCAGAAACCAATTAATTTTTCGGCAATAACTACTGTTCGGTCAATACATAATATTTACACAAGTCATTTAAATTTCTCTGCCTTAGTGGGATGGCTTGGTCACATTAATGATCGACCAACCTGCCTTGATTATGACTAAGTGTGTGACACTAATAGACAACATAACTTGGAAATCAACAATCTCCCTCTTTGACATTAGTGGCAAAAACACTTTTTCATGACTCTTCAGTCCCTTAACAAAAAATAGTACTCAGATATACCCAAAAAATCCCCCTAACATTATGACTTGGTCTTCATAAAGACTTTACTACATATACACCATAATATTAAGTACATGACTAAAAAGATTAAAAAAAAAGTATGTTATACCTTTTCTTCTCAAATCATTCAATTATTTCTCTTGTTTGCATATTTCCCCTTTATCTGCATCTAATTTTGACACCAGTGTGATTATAAACAAAAAAAGAAAAGAAAAAGTAAGGCTCATTTCAAATTTTTCGTGATCACATACCATCGTGCGCGAAGAGGGCCCTAACTATGGAAGATTGGAATCTTGGTGTATAGCAGCCATGACTTGAGGTAGGCATTCAAGCTCTATCTTCTCATTAACTAAATTTAATTTTGATGGCATATGTTGATTTGATGGCATAATATGAATGTTAATACTAACATTGTTTACATCTTTGCATTTGGAATGCTTGATGATCTGCGAGCTTGGAGAGCTAGGGCATCGTTACTATTACCTTCAAGGCATTGTGTGAGGTGTTTTATCTCTCTTTATTTGTTTTTCTATTGATATTCACTATGTGGTACTCCCCATTTATGATCATTTCATGAGGGAATGTTTTGATGGCTCATGGGCTGCAAGCTAGGGAATCATGCATTGTTTATGAGCTCACTATTTAATACTGGCATTGTTTAAATCTTTGCATTTGGAATTCTTGATGACCCACAATCATTGAGAGCTAGGGAATCATTGTTATTACCTTCAAGGAATTGTGTGAAGTGTTTGATCTCTCTTTATTTGTTTTGATGTTGATATTCACTATGTGGTACTCCCCATTTATGATCATTTCATGAGGAAATGTATTGATGGATCGTAGACTCCACACTAGGGCATCATGCATTGTTTATGATCTCACTATTTAATACTAACATTGTTTACATCTTTGCATTTGGAATTCTTGATGACCCATGAGCTTTGAGAGCTAGGGAATCGTTGCTATTACCTTCAAGGCATTTTGTGAAGTGTTTGATCTCTCTTTATTTGTTTTGCAGTAGATATTCACTATGTGGTACTCCCCATTTATGATCATTTCATGAGGAAAAACATGGTATCTTCTTTCCTTTCTGCAACATTCTTTTGAGTGCACATGTCCTATAGTATGGTTTTTCTTTTAGAAGTGTATGGCTTGAATATACACATGCATAATTGTAGATGAGGATCAGTAATATGATGCCATTCATTTCTTAGATCTTTTTGATCTAACCCCCATCTCTCTTTTCTTTGTAGGTTCTAGATCACACAGGAGAACAATGGATTCATACCTAGGTCAAAAATTCATCATTCCTCTTTTGGTCTTCATTTTTTCTTCCATAAGATCATTGACTCATCTTTCTACCATGAACTCTCCCATTTTGTTTGTTCCCAAACTTCTTATTTAGTTTTACTTCTAACTTGAAAGAAAATTAATATAAATCTTCAATGGTAGGCATTCTTACTATTATCAACTCTTCTTGAATAATGGGTGTCAATCCATGTATTTAATGGACAACCTTCTCCTTTTTATCTTTAGAATGGCCCATTCTAATAAGGGCCCTAAATAAATATTTTGTATATTCCTTAAGAAAAATTTTCTTGCTTGCTTCCACCCTTGCATTTTATTCAACAAATCAAGCTCATAGTCAAGAAGAATAATTTGTCTTCAATTTTTCCCCCATATGATTCCATTCTTTTATATTCTCCTTCCCTCTTCTATTTCTCTCCAAACAAACTTCTTTCCACCAAATTTTAGCTTGGCCTTTGCAAACCTAACCCTCTCAAGATCTTCTACGTCTTCATACTTGAAATAATTTTCCATATCATTGATCCAATCAATCAACTCTTCTGGATTAAGTTTTCTAAAAAATGTGGAAAATTCAATCTTTGGCCTCTTTCCAATGTTATAAATGACCCTCAAAAACCTAGCCTCATCAGAATTTCTGATCGTTACTTACTCTTCTTAAAATTCTTCTTCTTCTTTAGATTCATCCTCACTTTCATCTCTTTCTCTAATATTTTATCCTCTTTCTATATCCTCTTACAATGATTGCACTTAGCTTTGGAGGGCTCTAAAACCATCTTTTTCACACCATGGTTCCTTCATGGAGGCATTTTTTCCCTAACTTATTTCTCAGAACCACAACCATAGTCCTGGTGCAAACTGCCTCACGTTCAACAATTTTTTTACACTCAAGAGATTATGCTCTGATACCACTTGATGAAGGCCACACTACCCTTACCAAATCATAACCAAAGACAAAACAACATAGAGACAAAAAGAGAACAAAAATTCTTCACAAAGCATGAATTGGTAATACTTGAAGATGATGACAATGCTTCCAAATGCTTGAGAATGAAATCCTTACAACTTCCTTGAAGAGATCACTACAACTTCTTACAATATGAGATCATTGGAAACACTCCATATAAATAATCCAACAATAACACAAGAACAACTGAATAAATTCAAGTGAAAATGTTGAATCTTTACTATTCCATTGGAAATAGATATTCCACCACTTCTAGAAATATTAGCCAAGTTTGCTTTAAAAAATGCAAGCTAGAGATTACAAGATTAAAACTTCTTAAAGATGCAATCCTTTCTTCTTAAGGATCTTACAAAAATCCCAACAACCTTTACAATTGATTTCCATGAGTTCATATAGTACTTCCCACCCAAGAGATTACAAACACAATCAATGTGGGATAAAAGGTAGGTGCAACTATCTTGCTACAAATATTAAATGCATGATGTAATAAATGCCTAAAACATTTTATTAAATAAGAAACTTTTCACAAACTCCGAAAATGACACCTATGCACCTTGATAAATGATAAGTTACAAAAAGTAACTTTATGATTAAGTTTATTTTTTTATTACATTTTTCATCATTTTATCTCTCCTTTATTTTTTTTAAATTTTTTTTTTTTTAATTTTTTTAAAAATTTTTGTTGATGCAAGATTTCTCTTACACCCTAGATGCTCCTACATCAGAGAGATATGGAGGTAAAGAGAGATGAAGAGATAAAAAGATAGAGATATAAGTATAAATAGAAGAAGCAATATGGAGAGATAGAGATGTACATTTGAGAGAGAGAGGGGGTAGGGAAGAAGATAGAGGAGAGAGGAAGATGGAGAGAAATAGATAGAGAGATAGAGTGTTATAATGAGTGTCAAAGATAGAGAGAAATTGTGATGCATGAGCATCCAAGGTGTAAGAGAAATCTTGCAGCACCCAAAAATATTGTCTCGTTTTTCAATAAGGGTTAATATGGACAGGGTTACTATTTTTAGAAACTTTAATATTTTTAGTAAGTCATTCATTTGAGCACAGATTGTTCCAATTTTTTTCTCGAAGGTTCATTTTGGATATACAAGCATGCCAGTAAAATTTCATGGCAAGACCAAGTTCAGTTTTGAAGATATTAATTTTTTTTGGTTTGGCGGGGTTGTACGAAAAACTTTGAACTCGATTTTGAAGGTCTTAGAGGCTCTAAAAGGGTTGAAAATTATTTAGGGATGACACTTCATAATCATAATCCATAGAGTGCTCTGATACGGTGTACAGGTCAAAAGTTATGGCTTCAAAAAGTTGTACCATCAAGACTCAAGTTCCTATACAAAAAGGAAGAGAGAGAAAAATCACTTAGGTGAGAAATTGAACCCTAGGTGCCAAAATGGAAAAGTTTCACTTTGTAGAATATTCTAAGCTAGTTATTAGTGCTACATATACAAGGATGAAGGTGGGTTTCGAGCTCAATTCCAGAAGTGTAGTTTTGTTGCTCTATCTTGTATATTATTGTAATGAAAATGTCCATGTGGTTGTAGCATGTTATTTTTCTGAATATTATAATGTCATTTCATTTAAGATAATAGAAAGCAAGTGTTTATGTTCTTAAAATTATTCATTTCTCACAATTTTATATGTATTTCCTTGTTATGTTGTGTGTGTTTGGGTTAGTAAGGGAAGTACCCTTCATCAAGTGGTATTAGAGAAGAATTTCCTGAGTGTGTAAATAAATCACCAAACATGAGGCAATTTACACTAAGACTATGGTTGTGGATCTAAGAAATAAGTAAGGAAAATGCCTCCATGAAGGAACTGTGGTGGAAGAATTGCTGGTGTAATAGAAGAGGGTTTTAGAGCTGTCTACGGACAAGTACAAGAACTGCAAGAGGAGTTGAAATTAGGGAAAGAGATGAAATTTAGGACGAATCCAAAGAAGAAGGGCATTTTGAAGAAGATAAATAAGCAACTAGAGATCCTGACAAAGCTAGGTTTTTTAGAGTCATTTCTAAGATTGGAAAGAGACCAAAGATTGAAGTTTCCAAATTTTTTGGAAATATTAATCTAGAAGAGTTAGTTGATTGGATCAATGACATAGAACATAAATTTTAGTATGAGGAAATAGAAGATCTCGAGAGGGTAATATTCACAAAGGCCAAGATGAAAGGTCATACTAAAATTTGGTAGAAAGAAGTTCATTTGTAGAGTAATAGAAGAAGGAAAGAGAAGATACAAAGATGAGATTGAATGGTGGAAAAATTGAAGAGATAGTTCATTCTTGTTGACTATGAGCTTGATTTAATGAATAAAATGAAAGAGTTAAAGAAAGTAGGAAAACCTATCCAGGAGTATATAGAAGATTTCTATTGAATCCATATCAAAATGGGTCATTTTGAAGCCAACAAGGAGAAGGTTTCTAGTTGCATAAATGGATTGAGTCCAAGTACTCAAAATATTTAATAAGGGTAAGAATGTCTACCATTGAAAATTCATATCAATTTTTTTTGAAGGTAAAATAAAAACTAAACAAAAATTTTAAGAGGAAGCAAAATGGAAGAGGTCAAGGTGGAAATCCTAGTGGATGGTCTTATGGAGGCTTAAATGAAGGTCAGAAGAAGAATAATGAATCTAGTAGAAATGATAATCATAGGGGAAATAATTCCTATCGTCCCCATGATCAACATAATGGAGATCAAAGAAGAAGAGGAAGAGGACGATGACCAGGAAGAGGAGGTTTTCATGGAACATGTTTCAAGTGAAAAGAAGGAAGTAGAGCTTGTGGGTGTCCCCAACATCAAGGGAGGAAAAAAAAAGACACGAGGAAAATGCACGAGGTGCACATGTAGATGAGGATGTTGATTTGTCACATTCTAAAGATGTTGAAAGAGGAGAGGTCCTTGTTACCATAAGAGCCTTTTTGAATGATGAGACGAAACCTCAGAAAAGGAATAATTTATTTCGCACAAGATGCAAGTGTTATGGTACAGTATAGAATGTAATTATTAATGGTGGTAGTAATAATAACCTTGTTTTAGAGGAAATGATTGATAAATTGAATTTAGAGAGAAGAAAGAATCCAAATCCCTACAAAGCTTTGGTCAATGAATAATTTATGGTAAATTTAAAAATTGGAAACTATCATGATGATGTATTGTGTGATATTATGCCTATGGATGTTTTTCATCTATTGTTAGGGAGACCATAACAATTTGATTATCATTCAGTACATGATGGGTATGCAAATACCTATTCTTTAACAAAGGATGGAGTCAGACATAAGTTGAAGCCATTTAAAGAAACAAAGAAAAAGGTATTTAGTAATGAAAGAATATGTTCAGTTGATGGAAGGAAGTTTGTAGAAGGTATAAAGCATGAGCATATGTGTTTTTTATTTAACTCCAAAAGTTGATAAAGGGGAATGAGAAGTTGTACCTATGGAAGTTGTAAATTTTTTGGATGAGTTTCAGGATATTTTATCTGATAATGTAATTGATGGATTGCCACCAATAAGAAAGATTAATCATCAAATGGACTTGACTCTTGAAGACATTTTTTGCATATAAGGCATCCCATAGAATGAATCCAATAGAGAGTGAAGAATTGAAAAGACAAGGGCAAATTTTTTTTTACAAGAGGTTGATTTAAGAGAGTTTGAGTCCATGTGTTATAATAGTAGTAGTAGAACTAAATAAAAATGAAGATTTAAGGATGTGTATAGATTCTTCGACTATCAATAAGATTACTATCAAGTATAGGTTTCCCTTTCCAAGGATGGATGATAGCATGGATTGTTTGAGTGGAGCTAAGTACTTCACAAAGATAGATATGAAGAGTAGATATCACCATCTGGATTAGAGAAGGAAATGAATGGAAAAAAACCTTCAACATAAAGGGGGGATTTTATGAGTGGTTAGTCATACCCTTTTGGATAACCAATGCACTGAGCACTTTCATGTGGCTCATGAATGAGGTATTGAAGTAATTTTTGATTAATTTTTTCATTGTTTAATTGGATGATATTTTGATCTTTATAAGACATTGGAAGAGCATATAGTGCATATTCGTAGGGTCTTTGAGAAATTAAGGCAGGAAAAGTTGTTGATTAATCTAAAGAAGTACACTTTTGTGAAGGAGTTAGTGTAATGTGGAACTTTTTGTCTTGGAAGATGGTCTTAAAATGGACCCAATGATAGTTAAGGCTATCCTTGAATGAACTAATCCAAGGAGTGCTACTAAGGCAAGACCTTTTCATGGTTTTCCTATATTTTATAGAAATTTTATCAAATATTTTAGTAGTATCTATGGACCCTTAACTGAAACAATGAGAGGGGAAAGAAAAGAGTTTGAGTGGACAACAAAAGAAAAATAGAGTTTTGATTTATTGGAAAGAAAAGTTACAAAATAACCTGTTTTGGCACTTCCATATTTGAATAAGATATTTCAAGTAGATTGTGATGATAGTGACAATGTTATTCGAGTTTTTTTGAGTCGTGAAGGTAAACTCATTGCTTATTTTAGTTAAAATTTGAATGATGGAAAAATAAAATATTCTATTTATGATCAATATTTTTATGTTATAGTTTAATCATTAAGGAAGTGGGTACATTATTGATGCAAAGCATCATGGGCCATTCCACAATTACATCAAAACTCTTCATGCTTCATTCAAAAACATTCATCAACACAATTTCCTTCAAGGAAAACACTCCTTATCATTGAATGATACAACTTATCACATCATCAATTCCAACACAAAACACTACTCCTAATTTCTTCTTCAATAGGATCACTCTCCAAGATCTGTCAACCGATCACACAAACTCTCTATCCTCCATGAATGATTACATACTCCCTTCTTGATTGATTTAATTTACTCCCCTACTACCTATGACAACACCATACACCTGATCCATCACAATGAATCTTAGGCTTTCCTCTATGAACATACTCATGAAAATATTCCTATTCATCCACAAGGCTTTTAACAACAACTCCAAACTCTTTCAAAAATTAATCTCCTAATGGAATGTGACTATCTCTTATGAAAATCTCTTCAATCAAACTCCTATCTTGAATGAATTCCTTCTTGACTTGGACTTCTGAATTATCCCAACATCAATGAAATATTACTATAACTCTTTCAACACATAATACACCTAACAAACCTTCACATCAATCCCTTGAACTATCTAATCCCAAACTTTCAGAGAATGACACTTAATCATCTCTATTCTGAGATAGTCACTTTAATGATCATAAACTATGTGTTCCTTGGTCTTAAATCACTAGAAAATAAATTAAATTTTCCCACTCATATCCCTAAATTCATCTCTTCCTTGCAAATATGCTCCATACACATATTCACAATTAAACCTTCACATTACTGTCTTTTCTTAGACTAAGACAGTTTTCACTGGTTTTCTTCATCAAGAGCATATGGACTTATTCATTGAAAAAGGAAACATAATACATATTATTCCCCATCATACAACCAAATATGGAGTCTAGGTCCACGTGACACATGACAGTTCTACATTTTATTAAGTCACTGATTACCCTAAGGGTTTTTAACAGTCTATACAAAAACTTGTATATCTCATTCAATACAAAATGGTTTTGAATGAAATAAAAACCAAAATAGAAAGGATTAAATCCCTCATTAAACAAACTATGATTTGAAATAATGTACTAAATCATCCAAAAGGAAAAAAATGACCGTGATCAGGCGGTTTAATCATAACAATATCATAAATGTATGCATAAGTCTCTTCTTTATTAATATCAAACTCATTGCACCGACACCACACCATCATTTTTGGGTCTTAAAAAACATATGAACTTTTTTCCATCATGAAAAATGACACAACCCTTTTCTAACTACCATATAACCACTTTTTGGTCGGTTGGCCTATGATTACCCTTAACTAGGCTATTTGTAAGAAACATTGAAAAATAAAAAGAGATAAAGGAAAGAATCCAAGTGAGTGAAGAAAAAGGAAGTATTTTACCATAAACTCAATGAATGAAAGATTTCTTCAAGAAATATCACCAAAACCATCAAGATGCTCCAAGATCAACACAATGAGACAAGTATTTTGAAAGGGAAAAAAACAAGAAAAAAAACCCTTGTGTATATAATATGAATGAGGAAAAAATCCTAGATAAAGAGAGAGAATGTGAGGAAGAAGCTCATTACAAAAATGAGAGAGAAAGAGTTAAGAATGTGAGTATAAGTGAGATAATTATTCTAGAAGTGAGAAAAATGTTCATGAAGTGTGTGTAGAAGCATCTCTTAAATAGAGATGAGTCATGGAGTTAGCATGTAACTCCCATGTTCTATGAATGTCACATTCACAGTAAGTGTGTGTTGAGTGTGAGAATCCTCTTAAGTAGTATCTAATTTCCTTATTAAAGGAATTACAAAAATGTGGCATGTCCTCCCACTTGGACTAGAGGACAAAATACAATTTAGGATAGCTTGGTTTATCCTTATTTAAATAATACACCAAGAAAATATTATTAATTCTAACACCCCCTTTAATCTTTACTTTTGGTGTTTACATCAAGGGAATTAATCCCAAAGTTTTACAATGAGAATGAAATGTCTCTTTACAAAATCTACAACTTGCTTTTCAATACAAGGAAGAGATTTGATTGTCTTGATCCAAGTCTTGATGTAGTTTTCTTGAAGTTATAGGACATGTGAAGAGGAAGTGATTCCATAAGTGGGCCTTGAAGATTCACCTAAAACAAAGAAACATGAACCAAGGAACCTATCTACAAGAAGAATGTCATCTAACATTCAAGTTAGTGTAACTTTGAAACTTTTACATCATAAAATATCTTTAAAGAAATACATGGGATTTCATAAAAAAACAAAGGAACTAAACATGAAATAAAGATACACCAAATGGTCAAGTTACCATAAACAACATCCATCCTCTCATTTCAAAATAAATATACTAATGAGAAAATGACCAGAACAAGGCCAACTAATGAGACCTGCATCAACATTGCATCAATCACATGTATTTAGAAAGTCCATTAATTAGTCATCTCACTGCAAGTGAATGGGTAGCTAATCCATAACTTGCATAAATCACGATCTAAGAAATGAATAATGCAAACTCATCATCACATTAGTAATATTGCAAAGAGGAGTGAGAGACAAGAAACCATAATCCAAGTAGAACATATGACTCAAGCACCAATAAATATTTGATTTGATTAGCCAATCATATCTACGCTTATGAACCATAAGCAATGAGCCATTAAGGAGATAATTAATTAAACCGACATTAAGATTGAAATATGCTAAATAGTAATTTGAACTAAGGATTATGAGTGAGAAAAACATATTTCATGCCAAATATATGAGAAATCCAACAAAATTCAAGAAGGATTTTAAGAACAACATCCTTGCCAAGAGAAAACAAGCAATGAAACAAGTTGATAAACATCAAATGAAGTAAGTGCATCCAATTCAACTTACAAATAGAACAAGTTGATAAAAATCAACTAAAGTAAGTGCATACTAATGCAAATTACAAATGGAACAAGTTGATAAACATTAATTGAAGTAAGTGCATCCTAATGCAACATACAAATGGAACAAGTTGATAAACATCAACTGAACTAAGTGCATCCCAATGCAACTTACAAATAGAACAAGTTGATAAACATCAACTGAAGTAAGTGCATCCTAATGCAACTTACAAATAGAAATAATGGATCAAACAAAACTCATAAAAGATGAAACAATATATCATTTAAAATCTGAGAGCAATTAATGTTAAATAATGAAATAATCCACTGGAAGGCAATGTTGTATGATTACTTGAACAAATTAAAACTGAGAAACATTAAGGACATAAGGTGATAATTTAAAATACTAAAGAAAGAAATACCCCCTGAAGATGCACCATACCACTAAAAAGGGCTAGTAACATTGATAAAAGTAGAAATAATATCCTCTTCTTGTTCTAAAATATCATCAAAAGTGGAATATGCATGGAAATAAGAAGGATCATCAATCTTGAATACATCATAAGCAGAGAAAATAGTATCTCTTTGTATTAAGATTGTTTCTTTAGGAAGATAGTAATCTAGGGGTTATCCCAAGAATAGCCATAAACATATGATTTATCCCAAATAGGAGAATTATCGAAAAGAGGAATATTGTCATAGTGAGGATTACACATAATTAAATGAAAAAAAATGATAAGATTAAGCCAAACAGAGTGAAATACATCGAAGATAAAATGTTAAAGGGCGAGAAAAATAAATTTAACACAAATGTTACTAGTTAATTTGCATGGAAATTAAAAATTAAAATGTTTAAATGAGAAAATAAATTTTTATTGCAACAAATTAGCAAACTGACAATTGGAGTAAGTTTATATTAATATAATGTGAATTGGTTTAAACATATATTAAAAATTTATTAAATGAAATTGTTGTTTTACTGTTTAAACTTTTTTTTATGTTGAATAAAAGATTGAATAAATTTTGATAAAAATAAAAATAAGCTGAAGAATGTAATGATGACTAATAATGGAGCTGCAAGAAGACTTGCATAACGTTATAATGACAAGCTGCAAAATTTAAAAAATGTTATAAGGAATATAATGATTAACCTATAAAAAACCAGCATATGCCAAAAAAGACATTATAATGATTAGATGAATAAAAAATGATATAAGAAACACTTTTAAAAATTCTGATTTAAATGCTATTATAAGTCAATGAAGGATGAGTTTAAGCTATGCAAGAATAAAAATTAGAGCCTGCAAAAAGAAAGGAGTCTGCACAAGGAATAAGTTAGGCAACCTTCCTGCAAGAGGAAGGAGTAGAGAAGCTGCTACTTTGAGTGGTTAACACATAATTATAGCAGACCTGCATGGGAGAGAGTTTAATGGCTACATGATCTTCCTCCTCTGCATGTGCATGAGTCTTCTTCCTATGTCGTGAATCTCCAAAAAAATCCAAGAGATGAATAATGGAATGGATGCATGAGGAATGAAAGATAGATGGAGGGGAAACACAAATATGTTGTTGCGTGGAGACAAGGCTACGCATGAAGGGAGAATTAAGGTGTGAGGAGGGAGGAGGAGATTGCTAAGGAGGAAGTAAAGGGGAAACATGGGAGAAATAATGTAAGTATTAAGGGAGAAAATAAAAAGGTGTTGTGTGTGGTGAGTGTTTATATTGCGCAAGGAAATTAGGAACATCTTTCTTGGTGCGTGAGGAAACAGAGACATGCAATGTATATTGTGACAAATTTATGCGTTGGAGAGAGGTAAAACCTAAAGCATGGGCATCATCCAAACCCAAATAGGGTGTGAAAAGCTAGATATAAAAATTTAAACAACAACAGAGATATTTAAACAACAAACAAAGATGTATAAAAAGCGCAGAGAAATATGCTTGAGTAACCTGCAAGGAGTTAGATTTTATTTTGAATCCTGCGAAAGATATAAAACTTTTTAAAGAAAAAAATAACTTGAAACTATAGAAACGTTAGAGACAACTTTTAAATTTTTTTTTTATAATAAAATACAAAAAACGCAAGTATGAAATCCCTTGTGGATTCTTGACAGAGGTTGAATCTAGAACTTGATAAACAAAAAAATAGAAATCGGGTTTGGCGGTGAACTATCCAAATCCTAAAAAACTTTCAAACCCTACTAAAGAGAGTTAGAAAATAATGGCAGATTTGCAATGAACAAAAAACCTACAAAAAAAGTTAATCAAACGTGATATCCTTCGAATGGTACCTTCAAGGAAACACTCAAAACAAGAATTAGCTAGCTTTGATACCATGTAAGAAACATTCAAAAAAAGAGGTAAAGGAAAGAATCCAAGTGAGTTAAGAAAAAGGAAGGAATTACCATAAACTCAATGAATGAGAGATTGCTTCAAGAACTATCACCAAAACCATCAAGATGCTCCAAGATCTATTGGAAGTTTAATATGGGAAAGAAATATACTAAGAGGGGGGGGGGGGGGGAATCAGNGGGGGGGGGGGGGTGAATCAGGATCTATAAAAATTTTTTACTTCTAAAAAAAAATGATTCAACATGTAAAATTAAATAATAAATGTAATGTTGTAATAGATATAACATCTAATCACATCCATAATGATCACATAACAAAAATTTTTGGTAACCCATAAACCCTTGAAAGGTTAAACTAGGGTGGAGAAGAAACCCACAAATCTTCATTATTACAGTAACAAAGTGTGCCTGATAGGGATACAAAGTTTGATCACTTTTGATGATCTACCCTGTGAGGGGTCTCCCATGTTAAGAGCTTATATACTTATACAATATACCTTGATTAAAGGATTTAAACTTACAACTAAGTAAGAACTCTATTAAGAGATTTACAAATGCCTGTTAGGACCACTTTGTTAAGAGATTTACCCTGATTCACTTTATAGAATGTATCAGTACCTGATCCTTCAGTCTACACTTCAAATGCTGATAATGGGTCTCCTATTTCCAACTCTTAACTGATCTCAAAATCTGATATATCTCTTTTCTGTCCTTCACTGATCTGCTCAGTCACTCTGCCTAGTCTATTCTTCAGATATGCAAAACTCTTCTTCACATGCATACACACCCAATATCTTCATTTCACATCTGTATCACACACATAGATTAGGATTTGAAGCATTCTATATATAGACAATTGATTAAGTATCCAAATCAAAATCAACAATCTAGATTCATCACTTTTTCCCCTTAAGCATACCTAATTTTGATTGGTTGCACTGCTTGTATAGGGATTAATGATCTTATAAATAATATGTAATTAATGCATTAAATATCTTCAAAACTATTTAAATGATACATAGAAGTCAGAAAAAATAGTTTACCTAGGTGTTTGTGCCATTCCAAACACATATAACAAAACTATCTCACTCAGCATATGTAAACTATGCTGCTTGGTCAAAACAGTCACTCACCATTGAGTGTCTATGCAACTCAACAATCATTCTGCTCAACAAATGTTGAGTATTCAAAAACCAATGAATTTCTCAGCAATAACTATTGTTCGGTCAATACATAATATTTACACAAGTCATTTACATTGCTCAGCCTCAGTGGGATGGCTTGGTCGTAGTGATGACTGACCAACCTACCTTGATTATGACAAAGTGTGTGACACTAATAGAAAACATAACTTGGAGATCAACAATATCCCTCTTTGACCTTAGTGGGAAAAAAACTTTTTCATGACTCTTTAGTCCCTTAAAAAAAATAGTACTCAAATATACCAAAAAACTCCCCCTAAGATTATGACTCGGTCTTCATAAAGACTTTACTACATATACACCATAATCTTAAGTACATGACTCCAAAAATAAATAAAAAATAGTATGTTATACATTTTTTTCTCAAATCATTCAATTATTTCCATTGTCTGCATCTTTCCCCTTTATCTGCATCTAATTTTGACACCCGCATGATTATAAACAAAAAAGAAAAGAAAAAGAAAGGCTCATTTCAAATTTTACTGATCGCATACTGTCGTGCACGAAGAGGGCCCTAACTATAGAAGATTGGAATCTTGGTATATGGAAGCCACGACTTGAGGTAGGCATTCGAGCTTTGTCTTGTCATTAACTCAATTTCATTTTGATGGCATTTGTTGATTAATGGCACAATATGAATTTGAATACTGGCATTGTTTACATCTTTGCATTTGGAATGCTTGATGACCCGCAAGCTTTGAGAGATAGGGCATCATTTCTATTACCTTCAAGGCATTGTGTGAAGTGTTTGATTTCTCTTTATTTGTTTTTCTATTGATATTCACTATGTGGTACTCCCCGTTTATGACCATTTCATGAGGAAATGTCTTGATGGCTTGCGGGCTACAAACTAGGGCATCATGCATTACTTATGAGCTCACTATTTAATACTAGCATTGTTTACATCTTTGCATTTGGAATGCTTGATGACCCACAAGATTTGAGATCTAGGGCATCGTTGCTATTACCTTCAAGGCATTGTTTGAAGTGTTTGATCTCTCTTTATATGTTTTTTTGTTGATATTCACTATGTGGTACAACCTATTTATGATCATTTCATGAGGAAATGTCTTGATGGCTCATGGGCTGCAAGCTAGGGGATCATGCATTGTTTATGAGCTCACTGTTTAATACAGTCACTGTTTACATCTTTGCATTTGGAATGCTTGATGACCCGCAAGCTTTGAGAGCTAGGGAATCGTTGCTGTTACCTTCAAGGCATTGTGTGAAGTGCTTGATCTCTCTTTATTTGTTTTGTTGTTGATATTCACTATGTGGTACTCCCCATTTATGATCATTTCATGAGGAAAAACATGGTATCTTCTTCCCTTTCTGCAGCATTCTTTTGAGTGCACATGTCCTATAGCATGATTTTTTTTGTAGAAGTGTATGGATTGACTATGCACATGCATAATTGTAGATGAGGATCAGTAATAGGATGTCATTCATTGCTTAGATATTTTTGATCTAACCCCCATCTCTCTTTTCTTTGTAGGTTCTGGATCACACAGGAACACACTGGATTCATACTCGGGTCAAAAATTCATCACTTCAGGCAATGTCTGGTACCCTTATTATTTATGTTCATCCTCTTATGTATGCTTGTACTCTTGCATATTCTTCTGAAAGTTGGATATGCTCATAGAAGCCTAGATGATTTTATCTTTCAGTTCCTTTCCTTGTATAGTATATACAGGTTGTTTGGCATATATATACATGTAATCTTTAGATGCAGAAATTTATTTTCCTTTACATGTATCTTTTCATGAAATGAACACAAATTAAACAAGATCATATAATAATGCAAACTAGGGTACTGTAGTCACTCATCTAGTAATTAGGTTACCAATGTACAATGAGGTAACTATTGTATATATATCAAACCATGAAGATGATGCTTAGGAGATAGTGGAGCTAGAGGAATATGTGAAAGATCTAAATGCTAATAAAAACAAGTTAAAGAGCTATTACTGCTTCAAATTAGGAGAAGGGCTGAAATAAAGAGTATGATATAAGTTCAAAGTAAAATTAAGTACCAACTAAAGGAACTAAAATATAGTGCCATGAAGGAGACATCACAGTGACCAAAAAAAACATCAAAAATTAAATGATCAATGTGTCATCATTTTCACTATGTCATAGCAACACAACAAAGAGACCCATGTATAACGATACAATAATTTTATAAGCCATCAACACTAATCAATGTATAAAGTGATGGAATAATATATACATAGAATAAAAATATGACCAGTACCATTGGTACATTGTATAGGATCAAAGAAAGAGGGTTTCTCATATAAAATGAGAGATATTGAATTTTCAAATATGCACAACAAGATTTATTCTAGAGAATACAATGAACACCACATTTAAGTGAATATAGAAGGATTTCAAGCCAAAATTTTCAAATAAAATGAGAACCCCTCATGTTTAGAATGAAACACCTAAATATCTAAAAGAGCTCAGGTCTGAAGTCAAAAATACATTTGTAAATCTTTCAATTAAGTTCTATTTTCTTAGATTAAAGATACATATCCATATATGAAAGGCTAATATACTCTCTATATGTATGTATAATTAACTTAAAATGAATGTGCACCTGAATCTAGGAGCCCAATTATTGTATCTTCCCCATATTTTTCATGTTTCCACAGGGTGTTTGAAGAAGAAGTCTCACCTTGTTGTGCCCCATCATCTATACCTAAAAAAATCCATGACCTTGTGGTGTGCATCCTTCTTCCTTTGCTTGGAAATATAGATATCACCCCTTCCATTTATACATCCAGTATATAGAAGTACATTATATTTGTGGTAATGTCATTATTGCCAACACATAGAATCAGATTTATGAAGTTTCTACAGTTATTTTATGAATTAGATCTGATAGATTTTTGTCGATCATTATGTTTGATCCCAAACTAATCCAAAAGAAAGCATATTAATAACAAATAGAATTTTAGTTAAGACTGGGGGTGGGACAAGATGGCATTAAACTTCAGCATAACCTAAAATGATCACACATTTAATGCCAAAATGCCTTGACTGATCTTTGTTCCCTTGCTTTGGTGAGATTTACGTGAACATTACAAGTTAGTACATTAGATAAACTATTTTTTGGAACTTTGGACAAGTATTTAAAGTACTATCCATTGTCAAGCATAGCTGCCTCCTCATCTGTTAGTAATAACTGAGAGGGGGTGAATCAGTGGCCTGAAAAATATTCTAATTAATCAACCCAAAAACTTAGTACCACAATATTAAGCCTCTAGTTATCTTCAGTCCTATACGATGAATGCCTTCAAATATACTTATCAAATAACTACTGCTCGGAGTTGATCGCTCATTATAAAGGCTCAGAAACTAGGCATAATCATTTAACTCAGGGATTGGACATCCAACTAAGAACTTCGTCCTCTTTATAAAAAACTCATTTAATATGTCAAACCCAGGGATGTGTTACTTGAAATGAGCTAGCAAAATATATTCACCAAGCACTTTCTCAACCAATCACTCTATAATCACTATAGGGAACAAATGCTAGAAAGAAACTATTCTATGGCTGCAGGAAGTAAATTCTTTTGAAGGGAAACTATACTATTACCTGATGAAATGAATAATCGAAAGAAAGTTAAGCTATTACTGTGAAAGTAAATACTTGAAAGTAAATGATGGAAGTGAAAGATGCTAGTAGAATAGAAGAGTGCACAAACTAACTACAATGCCTTAGTTACTCTGTTGCTTGTCTACAGGAAGCGATAGCTATCCTGTGGCTTTGGGTGCAGGAGCTATTCAACATAGGAATTGAAATGACAAAAATGAAGGAAAGTGAACTAAACTAAAATGAATCTAACTATCGATTCCTCACCAAGTGGGCCCCTTTGGGTGAGTACCCAAAACAATCAATTACACAGAATTAATCTCAACACTTCATTTGCTCATTAAAATGAATAATAAAGTACAGAGATTCTCACAAATAGTAAAAAAATAGAATTGAACTATACTACAACTATTTCATACTAATTCCCTCCTTCTCACACATGAGCGAGGCTTTATTTAAAGGAAAACATCTAACTGCTAAACTCAACATGCCCTAAGAAAAGGTAGAGCTTTTATTACAAACAACTAACAGAAAGGAAAGCTAGAAAGCAGGAAATGGAATCGGTCCACAAAAGAGGAAAGCACTGCTTAAACAATAGATCTAACTTCCCACTCTCTCCTAGATTTCATTAGGGAACTTATTGCATTTTCTAAGTCTTCACTCAACCGTCTCCACCTAGATTAACTGGAAACCTTCCGCTACTGCTATGTCAATGTTCCATCCATGTGCATCTGCTGCAGGACCGAGTCAAGCCTCCAATGCATGGACATGCTCACTTGATCAAGATGACGGTTGTTACTTTGATGTGCTACATTTAATCTATTAGGATAAAAGCATTCACATAAAATAATCATTAAAGTACATATGCATTATATATCGCTCAATCAGTTAATTCATCCATAAAACATGATCATGATTCCATAGTAATAAACAAAGCATATTCATATAGATAAAACATATTAAGTAAGCATTTGTCCATAGCATAGGTTTAGTGGTTGACTACCACATGTTAGCATTTTTAAAGCATAAAGTCTTGGAGTAAATAAGAGAAAACATGGAAGAAGACCTATCAAAAGTTCTCCTAGGGTAGCTAAAGTATGCCATTAAAATGGCATATCATTTTTCCCCCTACGAATACTAGTTCTAGTCCTCAGGCACTGAGACATTCTAGATCTTTGTAAGTATCTGAAGGTCTCCTTCCTGTGTCTCTCCAACCATGGAGGTTCCCACTTGCTAGTAAAATCCATTTTTCCTCTCCATCTTCACACGTCTACTCAGTTCCAATTTCTCATCCAGTTAGTTATCCACACAGCTGTATAGCAGCCATAAAAGTAGAGGAGGCTGAAAGGTAAGTGGAAACCATCTTTCAGGTAGTGCCAGACGTCCCAAGTGTATATACCAGTTAACATAGTGTATTGCAGCTCGTAGGTTGATCACACTCTGTGGTTCTACCTTTTTGAGTTCCATAGTTAATCTCCCCCATCTCTTCCTTAATCCCTCAGGTTCTCTGTCCCCATCTACTAGTGACAATCTCTCAAATGTCGCGAAAACTTCTTCATGGCTATCCAAAATTATTTTTCTAGGTGTAGAATCATGAAACCCATAAACAATTTGCATCCAATCACAATAAATTCATCGAGGTGACTGGCTTTCAGGATGAAGATGCAATGAAATGGACTGTTCAAGGATTCTATACCTATATAATTGTTCTCCATAATTAATCTTATTTTGGGTCCAGGAAAGGAGGGCAAACAAATGAGTATCACCAACAAAAATTAGGGGATTCCAATCAGTGTTAAAAGGAACAATATAATTATGAATATATACTTCACATAACAAATTCTAGACACAATCAGGTGATGTATTATATGCGGCCACAAATTCCTATAGGGTTCCTATGCCTGAGATGAGATCCTGAAGGACTCTCATTAACTTAAATAGTAGAAATTGATCCTTAAGGCATAGGGTATAAACCTTTGGTGGTGGTCTGCACTTTATTAAATTTGGAATTATGTCTATAATGTCATTTATTTTACTCTGTAAGAATTCAATTTCTTGATGTTTCCTCTCAAGTTCCCTTCTCAATTTTTCCTATTCTAACTCCCACATTGACTTTTGATATTGCATCTCATCAACTGAGAGAGCATGAATAGTTACCTCTTTTGTCTTCCTATGTGGGACCGGCTTGGCTGCTTGTTTTCCTTCCTCTTTCTTTGCACAAGCTTGTACATTTCTAGAACAAGGGCCTTTTCCCCATGATTTCCTTCTTGCTGAGAAGAAGATTATTTTTTGGCTCCCTTGGGTTCTGCTGCCTTTAGAATTATACACTTGGCTTCTTTACCCACATCAGCGGCTGTAGGATCCTCTTCCATCATATCCTAGCATTCTACAAATAGACTCCCTTCTCGTGGCTGTTCTTTTGAAGGCTCCTTAGAGAAGACATGAGAAAAGTCAACCATAACAGGGGAATCCTTATTGTCTGTTTGTGTAGTGTTCAAATGAACACTTCCTCATAATGGAGTATCTACATAAGCTACAAGGAATTTTTGTGAAAATTTTCCTCTCTTGATAGGTGTGGCTATAGGAGAAACAGTAGAAATAGGAACATCTTGACTCATATATTCTTCCATCTTGGCCTTACCCTTACCCTTTTTATCTTTTTGCTCAATTTTTAGGGTCTGAGAAATTGTGGGAACCTTGGTTTCTTCACTCCCGGAGGTAGGGTTTGGATGGCCGGATGCCACATTCTCCACATCAATTCCCAAAGGAGAATGATTCTTAAAAGGTTCTAGCTCAACAAATTCCTCATCCTCATCAGGGTTATTCCCTTGTTGCTCTTGAATTTTGGGTCGTGGCCCTTCTCCATTCAACTAAAAATGAGGCGCTACAATAAATCCATCCTAGGACATGGGAGAGACATCCTGAAGTGACCTTTCCACCAAGATCTTGATTAAACTATGGTGGGTAACTGCATTCTTCCGCCCCTTCCATACCTCTTCAGCACTTAAATTTAAAGGGCATAAAGAAAATTGGGGACATTTACCAAATGGTCATGTCGTAAATGACTCAAGAATTTGAAGTGTAGTACATGTAGAAAGGAAAAACAACCCTCACAGGTAATGTATGTGATAATATGAACTGCCAACTGAGGATACTCTCTTGGAAGAGATAACCGCTTAACACCCTATTTGTTGTGCTCTACTAGAACATTTGTTGGTAAAGAAATTTTTTCTCTAGTTGTGTGTGCATCATACCCATACAAAAATGCTTCTCCCATGGAAGGAAGTCCAGATACTTCAGTAATTCTTTCTTCAGAAGCTTCTACTCGTAACCCTTTGATATACACAACACCATTTCTCTAAGTCCTCAAGAATTCTAGTGTTGTGGCTTCATCATGACCATTCAACCTTTCAAAGTAGGTCAGCCACCTAACTTTGTTTAAAACCTGAACACCATCTTGGTCCATTAACAATGACAAGTGATTTTTTGGTTCATGCTGTATAGGCTGACCACCCATCCTTTTATTTGAAAAATTCAACAATTTCTGAAAAACTCCTGAAAAACCCTCTTATTCCACTACTACTATTAATTATGTTTGCTGCAATCCCACTGTTGTGCCCAGAATTTGAGTTTTCTAGTTTTTTGGGTAACACAGACAAGACACAAAAGAAATTTTTGAAATAGTGCTATAAATATAAGCTGGGAGTTTAGGGTTTAAAAAGACAGGGATAATTTTGAAATGTTACATGTAGGGATTGTCAAATCATCATTTTTGACATGACGACATACTACAATTCTGGTAGCAAAAATATTAATGACAAAGGATGGCAATCATGACACCAGATTTTAAACTGACAAAATATTTGAGCTGATGGGATATTTCATTTATTACACACAATACCTATTGGACTGCCCCCTATGAAAAATGTGACAAGTGTCCACACTTGTGTAGCTAAAAAGTATGACAAAATTGTGGATGAAATGCTATATTAATTACTATGTATCATAATGATATTAAATAAAGAAAAAAAAATTGAAACAATAAAGTAATGTATACCTTTGATTATTATACCTTGATATGCCCAAATCTAGAAAGATTTGATGATGTGGGCAGAGAAAAAATTTGAGCTGGCACAATAATGAGGTGACGTGAATGTGATGGTGGCAAAAAAAATGATGAAAAAGTTGATGGGATGATGTATTTATTATGGATAAGTGATTTTCATGGGAAATGAAAATTTTATTATGACTACATGTGGAAAACAAATGTCAAAGAGATGACTGGAGAAAATAATTACTCTGGTTGGCTGCAGGAATGCCCTCAGTAGGAAGACGTCCTTCGGCTGCAAGAAAGTCTTCAGCTGGAGGAGGTTCTTTGACTGCAGGAAAGTCTTCAGGTGGAGGAGGAGGTTCTTTGGCTTCAGGAGGTTCTTTAGCTACAGGAGGTCCTTCGCCTATAGGAGGTTCAGTTGGGGTAGGAGAAATCTCAAACTGCCACAAGAAATCATCCTTTATCTCAGGTTTACGGTACATGCGAAGCCTATGACCATTCACCAGTAGCTTTGAAACGTACAGGATTGATGGTGGATAATTGAATTGATCCATTAGCATAAACATGTATAATCTCATAAGGGCCAAGCCAACGTGTTGTAAGATTACCTTGGGTTTCTTGGAATCTGGAGTCATACAAAAGAGCTCAGTCGCCAGGAGTAAATTGTTTGGTAAGGATATGAGAATCATGCCACTTTTTCCGTTGTGTCTGAACCAATTTAGTGTGTTGCAGGGCAGCTTTCCTTATCTCATCCAGCTGGTAAAGCTGTAGGATCCTATCATGTTGGGCTTCAATAAGATCAATGTTGAGTTGTAATGTCGTACGTAAAGTTTTATGTTCAAACTCAATCGACATCACAAGTATTTTTCCATATACCAACTCAAAAGGAGTAAACCTTATTGTTTTCCATGTAGTTTGATAAGCCCATACTGCTTCTTGGAGGTGACTACAATATTTCTTATGTACCTGTACTATCTTGGTTAGGATAGCTTTTATCTCCCTGTTGGTGATTTTTTCCTGACCATTCACCTGTGGATGATAGGGGCTTGATTTTAGGTATCAAATATTATACTTGTTCATCAGAGCAGTAATCAATGTAGATGTAAATTGAGCTCCTTGATCAGTGACTAACTCTCTGGGTACACCATAGTGCGTGAATATCTCCTCATACAAAAATTGTACGACCTTGTTATCCCTGGCATGTTTCATGGATCTAACTTCCACCCACTTGGTCACATAATCAATACATACAAGGATGTACGAATTGTCATCTGATGGAGGACTGATGGGACCAACAAAATTGATTCCCCATTTATCAAATGGAGTCACAACTACTTGAGGAATGGGTGGAATTTCATCAAATTTAGGGCCTCCCCATTCTCTGACATCAATCACACTTCCTAGTGTAATTGGTTGCATCCTTGTAGAGGGATGGCCAGTAGTAACCAAGTATTAAGTACCTTCATGGCTGTCCTTTTGGAAGAAAAATTTCCTCCATAGGGCTCATCATGACAAGCCCATAGGATGTCATAAGTTTCATCCTTTCAAATACACCTTCTCAATATTTGGTCAGGGCCAGTATAGAACAAACAATCAGCAATCCATGAAAAGTTGAAAGTTTTCTCTATTAGTAACCATTTTTCCTTTGGGGAGAAGTGCGGAGGTATCTTTTGGGAAACTAGATAGTTAGCAATATCAGCATACCAAGGAGATTGAGATGCAATAGAGAACATGTGGTCATCAAGGAAACTATCATCAATGGCCATAGGTTCATCAACATTCTACAGGTGTGAGAGAAAATCAGCCACCACATTGGATCTGCCTAGCTTATCTATGATGGTAATGTCAAACTCCTGTAGCAGCAATAGCCACCTAGCTAACCTCCCTATGATTTTAGGTTTTTTATCTAGGTATTTAATGACTGCATGTTCTGTATGCACAAATATTTGATAGCCAGTCACATAGTGATAGAATTTGTTCAGAGCATAGATAACAGCCAATAGCTCCTTTTTGATGAATATATAATTCAACTCAGCTCCTTGCAGATTTTTTCTAATGAAATAAATAGCATGTACTAGAGTACCTTCCTTTTTTCCAAGAACTACTCCAATGACATGATCAAAGGCATCTATATGTATGTGGAATGGGAGGGTCCAATTAGGACCTTCTAAAATAGGTGCCTGAGTTAGAACAAACTTCAGCTGCAGGAAGGCTTCATCATAGTCTGATGTCCAGATAAAGTCAGCATCTTTAGTAAGAAGTTGTATAGTCAAAAAATGCAAGCACTTCCATGGGAGACTTATTTATCCTTTCGAGTGAGTGGTCTAGGGTCATGACAAGTGCCTTTGAATGGGTTCCTGATCTTGACATGGTTTCCCCCCTGTTCTGTCCTTTTGTCCACCATTTTCTGACCTAATTTCTGCATTCTGGGATTCTGACCTGTGTTTCTAAGATTTAGGGACAGGGTCTACCTTGGCCCTAACCTAGGATAGGGTCAAAATTGAACTTTTCCTAGGATAGGGCCGACCTCGACCCTGTCCCAGGGTCCAAATACTGGGAACTTTCAATTTCCCAGATGTCGGTCTTTGCGAAAAGTTCTCTCCCGCTTCTGGGTCAGCTGTTTCAGTTTTTGAAGCGATTGATTCCTAAATTATATTTAATATAGGTCCTCTCCTAGGGGTAAAGGCTTAAATGGTGATTTAATTATCCTATGTAGGCCTCCTTAAAAGATTTTTCCCTAGTTTCATATAAAAGGGAGCTTTCTCCTCTCATTTTCTCTAAGCATCATTAGACAATTGACAAGGATTTTCAAGTGCAATTCAAGCAAGCTAAGGAGAAATATTTCAAGCAAGCATCCATCCATTCTCAAGCATTCAAGAATCCATTTTCATGAAGGAGATCCATTGGAGGCCATTGAAGGATTCAAGCTACATAGTGCCCTTTTGGTGATCTCTCCATCCACCTTCTTCCAAGCCTCTTCTAAATTCAAGAACCCATTCAAGACTTGGTGTTGGAGATATACAAGCGATTGATTGAAGACATCCTACATGATACATTCTATTTTCTAGATCCATTTTATGCATACATACTTTTGGATTCACAGATTCGAATCCGCCACAAGGGCTTCCATATAAGCAAGGTGAATTTATGTGTTTACTTTGTTTATCTCTGCAATTTCAATTTTATTATAAGATTAATTCTAAAACTGGGGTTTGACCAAGGAAAACCCCTCCCCCACAACAAAAAACCTTTTTTCTTGCAGGTAAAGGTTCGGGACTATAGATCTGAGACCAGATCTGGATACCCTTTTCAGATCTCTTCAGACTGTGCGAACAGGGACACTTTCAGAGTTGAGAAGATCAAGTTGGCAAAAGTGGTACGGGGTCGACCTTTTTTATAAGATGACATCGGATCGGAAAAATATTTCTAGGTTTTGTTCATCTCTGTGTTCTGGTTCCGGATCATACTTTATTTTTTCCAGAAATAGCCTACAGACCTTAGAAAACAACGTTCTTTGATCTGCACTATTTTAAGGTTGGCACTTCATCTCATCCATTTCAATTCCTAGAACTATCATATACATTCCTTTCTAAAATGGAAATTTAAGTTATTTCCTCTTTTCTCTCATTTCCAAATGATTGATTCATTTGTGCATTGATCCTTTTTGGGTTGATCAATTTGGATCTTTCATTAGTGAATTTGAGGTTGAAAGGAACATATTATCTTCCCCACACATCACACAAACATCTACATTTTCAAATGTGACATCTTTTCTTATGTTACACATAGTAACATTTTTATATGTTACATTTTTGTGAACCCGCGATAGACAACTCCTTCTTTTTGGTGTTAGATTTGCATTTTATGTTAGATCTTACATGTAGATTTCTTTCATGCTCTTGCATTTATATTTCAAAAATAAAAATCACATATTTCTTTAA